>JAHBCN010000452.1:0-184355 GCA_019359885.1 Listronotus oregonensis | reverse complement strand
ACATACCAAAGTTATATTTTCTTATAGAACACCCCATATTTTTTATATTTTTAGATACTATAGACCAAATAAAGGTGAGTTATTGTTATATTTTCTATACCTAAAACTGACAGTTTCTGAGAAATTTAGAGAAATTCAAAAATAGAGACCATAATTGAAAAATTGTTTACACCCTGTAACATATAACGAGCTGCTCGTAAGCAAATTTACTGCTTAGCTTAAGGGTTGAAGTCAACCATCACATAAAAGTTTTATCTCAATATTATACAGTGGTAACAAAATCTGCCTCAAGTTTGGACACACATTTTATTAAATAACTTCTTAAAGTTAAATAGAACACCCTGTAATTAGTAGCCTATTTTGACGCAGAGCCAGGTTCTCTTTAAAACTATATTGGGGTTTTCTATACCTACCTAGTTCTGCGTCAAAATAGGCCCCAAAATACGGAGCGTTTCATTTAACTTTAGAAAGTTATTTAATAAAATATGTGCCCAAATTTTGAGGCAATTTTTTTACCACTCTGTATAATATTAAGGTAAAACTTTTATGTGATAGTTAACTTAAATCTTAAGCTAAGCAGTAAATTTAATTACGAGCAGCATGTTACAGGGTGTAAACAATTTTTAAATTATGGTATATATTTTTAAATTTCATCAAATTTTTCAGACACGGTCTGTTTTAGGTATGAGAAATTTAGCAATAACTCACCTTTATTTGATCTATAGTATCTAAAAATTTTAAAAAATATGTGTTGTTCCTTAAGAAAAAATATAACTTTGATATGTACTTTTTCTTGGGTCATCCTGTATATTTAAAAATAATTTTGGAATATGCTCCTCACGCATCTACATTTGGTTGTGCTAAAAGTTTTTCCCCAACTCCCTTCATTTCTCGTAGAAAAGCCGAGGTGAACGTGGTGGACCACCCTGTATATATTTTTTTTAATATGAAAGTCCCATGGCCTTGCTTAGTCCTTATTGGATGACCCTGTAAGAGGTAAATTCAAGCCTTATCATTCAAAATACATTTAAACTAAAAAAAAGAAATCGCTTTAATTACAACATTGTTTATACTATAGAATTTTTAAGAAATAAGCCATATAAAATATTACATTATTTTTTTTAGTAACGTATAATGCAGTTAGGCCAAAAAAATTATAAAAAACTACAATACCTTTACCCAAATACCTATATCTAAACAATAAATTGTTGTATATCCCAAAAGGCGTCATCACTGAAATCTCCGAAATAAATTACTTTCCGAAACATCTTTTAGAATGCCATCTATTTTTTTTTATCGAAAAGACAAATTAAATCCAATAAATCCATTCAAAAATATACCAATCTTCAAATTTCGAAAATTCGATTATTCACAACCATTGACAAATTTATTAAATTTATATTCATCTGTTCGACTGTTTTTATTTTAAATCTTCCTCTGGCGTGTTGTTTATAAAAATTCTCGATGTTCAAAGAGAACAATATATTACGATTTCTTATTGTTTTATTTAAATCGAAGATGGAGTATGTTTTATAAATCACTTTGGGCCGCAACAGCTTAAGTCAAAACACGAGATATATCATTCGGGTTATTATTAATATTGAACACATAAGTTTTATTTCATGATAGTTTTAAGTTTGTATTTTTTTTTAAATTAATTTGCGAGATTTTTTACTTTCGATTTAAAAAAAACTTTTTCGACTGGGTCACATTTAAATATATGCAGTTAGCCTATAGTTACCAGCGGTCAGTCAAAAGTCACGTTTTTAAAAATAAATAAATTTACATTGCTAGCCGCGAAAGCTTACTTTTCCATTCGAGGAACTTTCGTGGCAAGCATTGTATTAGTCCAGAAAACGAAGCTGAAAAAAGTGCAAAACCTGTCACTTTTTTCAAAATGCATAGATTTGCATGAAAATTTGGGATTTAGCTCAACTTAATCTATATTATGCCGATGAACGCTCTTTATTTTTTAGGCGTGAAAACCACCCTTTATTGCTAAAACCTATAAAACTATACATTAAAGCTTAAGTTAGGTAAAATTTACCTCAAGTAAGTTGAATCAGAGGTATTTTGTTTCTTTGAAACATTATTTAAAATATTTTAGCCTTTAAAAATCATCCCCTATTATGATTTTAAAAAAATATTATTTACCCTTAAAAAATAATATATTAACACAGTGCTTTGCATGAAAATTTAAGATAAAGCTTAAGTTACCCTCCTTTTCGAAATCTCCACTATGCTGAAAGTAGCTTTTTATATTTTAGGGGTGAAAACTACCCCTCATTGCAAAAACCTTCAAAACGATTATCATATTAAAGCTTAAGTCACATTAAATTAGGTTTATACAAATTAGAATAAGTATTTAATTCTTTGAAACATTATTAAATATATTTCAACCCTTGAAAATGAACCCTTATTATGATTTAATAAAAAAATTGTTTACCCTAGAAAAATTAACATATTGTCACAGAGTTGTAATTAAAGAATGTGACTGCTCAGAAGTATTACAAAATAATTTTGTAATTTTTTAATCCTCTAAAATTCCGCTTACAATATTAAAATGTAAAAAATAGTACAAAACCGCGGGTTTTTTAACAATTATTATTCGAATCGCCTTTAGAATGCTCCAAAAAATTACATATTATATTTTTTAAGCAGAACTCCTTTAGTTTTTGTAATAAAAAAATCCTTAAAAAACCATTTTGTTGGTTTTTTTCAAGAGCTATAAGGTTCAATATATTAAAACTGTTTAAAATCCTTACTTTTCTAAAGGGTTGAGTTTAAAGGGCTAAAACAAGGTAGAGCTCGTCTATACACACGCGTTTTAAACATTTATATCTCACTTAATTTTAGCCATACAGTAAATTAAAAAAGCAAAATGTTTGTAATTCAAAAAGCTACAATTTAATACCTTAGTAATTAAAAATTCTGAAATATGATTTTCACTTGCAGCTCCTTTTTTTAATTAGGCAATTTAAATCCGTTAAATTTTTAGAATGCATTAATGATACATGGATAAAGAGAATTAAAAAAGGGTTACGCCTCATCTTAATTAGAGTGGTAATTAGGGGGTTGTTTTCGAAGATTTTTGCAACTAAGAAATTTTGGTCTAACCTTATTTTAATCATAACTCATCTTTTATGATATACATCTTTTTTGTATTAAAAAGTCTTTGCAAATGCTTCAAAAAAGTAATTATAAGTTTTGATGATTAACAGCTAACCTTTAACACACAACAACCTGTTTGTATTGTCTCACAGAAAAATTTAAAAAAAAACATTTTATTTGTTTTTTTAAAAGCTACAATTTTGTTACTTACAGTTTTTTGATAAAATGCATACTTATCAAGTTATTTGCAAAAACGACTAAAAAAGTTGATTGTATCGACAAAAAACTCATACTTTCGATCGCGAATAACTAGAAAAATATCCATTTTACAAAAAAAAGCATAGAAAGTTTTTGCTAATAAATCATTTTCTATCGACTTCTGTGGTCAAAATATAAAAAAATCCACCCTCGAGATGGTTTGGCAACCACCCCCAAGGTCAAGGCGCCCTTCGGCATGATATAGATTTTGATCCTTGGACTAATTCCTACCTACTATTAAAATTTCAAGTCATTCTATGCATTTCTGAAAAAACTTATAGGCAAAATGGTTCGTTTCCTGGACTTTATTAGATTGTTCCAAAGCATGTGGTAAATATTTTTAATCGCTTAAATCACCTGGTAAAATAAAATTTTATCTATAACAATAATTCGCAACAAGTCACTGTTAATTTTTCCATTTTAAAGTTCTTAGATTTTAGAAAATTTTAAGCCTAAATGTGGCATGGGAAGCAATAATTTCAGTTAAAGGGGCTGCTAGTGCGTATTTACTCCCAGTTAAGTCAAAAGAACGAGACCAACTCGCTTATGATATCTTCCAGTGACGCACTCAAGGGGAGGGGGGGTTTTAGAAAATTTTTATATTAATATGTTTTTCCGTTATAAAAGTTACCGAAACTATAAATTAACAAAAGTCATGAAGTAATATAAAGTTTAATTTGTTGTTTGAGTATTTATTAAAACGCAGTCCTCAAATAATTTCTACTATGTAATTAAAAAAAAAATTATCTAAAATTCAAGAAATCGCTCAAACCATCAGCGGTGCTAAATGGTCTTACTCTTTTACATATTTATAGAAACTTGACCCCATGTGTAGAAGATATTTTAGAAAAGCCTAGAAAGTTAAAACTTAGTTTGGTTTAGTTTTTCTTTTTTTTTTTTAAATTTTCTTTTCTTAAACTGAGTTTAACTTGTGTATGCTAGGAACAGCCTAAATGTAGAATTTTATTTTTGTTTATTGATAAGTGCAATATATTATTTATGAGAAATAAATTTTTTGTTTAAAATTTGTAGGTATGCAGTAATTTCATAACCCCCCCCAAATTTTTACCTGGGTGCGCCCCTGATATCTTCCAAAAGTGGTGCTCCGATAACAATGCTATGGACGTAACGGAAAATATGCTTTTGGTTTTAATTAAAAAAAAAAAAAAAACAAAAACATTGTCGATTGTCGGCATCCTTCTTATGGTATATTAATTCTATATTAAAATTATGAATCTCATTTGACGAGAATTAAGATATTTCAAAGTACGAGAAGCTCACTGAATTTATTAAACGAAGCCGTCATTATAAGCCCAGAAATTTAAAATATTTACTTAGAAGAAAATAACAACATTTTTGGTTGAAGCGCTAAATAAAAGTTATTAGGCAATGAAAATGTCGACAATAATGATTGGTGACGGGAAATTTCTAGGTGGTGTTGGTTTAGTTAAGGGACACAATACAAAAACCAACATAAAAGCAGATTTTTGGTATCCAGCGATGAGGAGTCAGCAGTTCCGTGTGTACAGTTATTAAAAAAGTACACTGACGATGCCAGACCCAAGAATGCGCAAGATTTAAGCCTTGTCTATGTTTATGACAAAGGCAGGTGTGTGAATCAATTGATAGCAAAGCATACTACTTGCAATGTTCTTAAGAATATTGCCAAATTTTTGAAACTCAAAGACGAAAAACAATATGGCCACTCGTTTAGAAAAATGTCAGCAACTTTGCTGGCAAATTCTTTAGGTAATACGTGTGGCTTTATCTGGTAATACTTTAAAATTTAGGAGTCATGAAGTCCTTGATGAAAGGATATATTTCTAATTTCCCTGTCAAAAAAGTTAAGATTTCCAAAAATATTTCAAAATAAAATTCTAGTTTCCCGTATGCCCTTAATGGTTTTGTAAATGCAGTATTTTTAGTGCGGTAACGTATGTTACAGACAACAAGCGGGACACTGATGTTTAGCACAAAAATCACAGTCTGAATAATCGTCGAATTAGAACAGGGCTGTCCGTTTGTTTCTGGGAAAAAAATCCGGGTCATATTTAAATTCATCCTGTTAAGTTTTGAAACAGTTTGGAACTTAATCAATTTTCTTGAAATAGATACTTTTAAAGGCAATGCCTATCGGAGCATTAAAAACTGGTATTATTCTGGTGATTCGATAATAGCTGCAATTAATACAAATATTGAGCGCAAAAATAAATCAGCAGGGGAACCATGTAAAATACTGAAAATATAAGAAAAGAAAAGAAAAAAAAATTTTTATCCGTCGAAAAGGTCGTGAAAAAAAATATATAAAAATTCTGCAAATCGACCATATTCTTTTTTTTTTAAATTGACAATTTTTTGAGTAACCCCAAAATTTAAACAAAAATAGATTTACATTTGTAATTAAAAAATATATGTTTTTTTTTTTTCAACAGAAAACTATCTTTGTGGTTATAAAATTGGGGTCCAAAATCTTTTTGGGGGGGAAAAAAATTCCCTAACTTATAATTTTTTTTTAAAATATATTAAAATCATAAAATTTAGAAATTTTTTCATTATTTTTGAAAATTTTTTGGAGTAGGAGCCTAACGAGACAAGACAAAAATAGAGAAAAATTTGTGGTTAAAAATAGGTCAATGAATACTTTTGTGGTTTAATGGTCCTTTTGTGATTCTTTTTTTTATATATTAATATAAAGAATTTTTGAGTTTTTTGCCGAAGGAGGAATGGACGGCAAGAAATCCAAAGTTCAAAACATTCTAAAAGTGATCTTGACCCACGAAGTTTACCTAACAAGGAATTTATTAAATAATTTAGGCTAAACAAAGGGTTTCTGAATCTTTTAATCCAGTTAGCACCGCATTTGTCCAAGGCCGCGATCAGAGTAGCACCGTATTCCGTGTTTGACCGATGTCTGTGATAAATTAAATTTCATAGGACGTTATTAAGTTGGTCACAGTGCAACCGATTCTGACCGATACGTTCAGCCGAAAATATCTGTTATCGGACAAATTCAAATTGATTTGTTTTTTTCGGTAGTATTTGACCGATTTTAAAAAGGTTGACAAATAGAACCTGCCTGAAGATGGAGGATTGCGAAAAATAAATTAGGGTAAAATTTTACTTTACGGACACCACGCCGATTTTCATGAATTTTTGCATAAGGGGGTTTTTTAGGGCGCTGATCACGAATCTAAAATTAGTTTTTTCCGGCAACCTCTGGTTTTTGAGTTATAAGGCCTCCAAGTGAACTAACCTCAAAATGAACATTTTTCCAAAATTTCTCCTTCTTGAAACTAATTACCACCAAAATGGAACATACACTTATTGGGCACTTATATAAGAAACGAATACACTAAAATTTACAAAAGTTTATTGCTTATTTTTAGTAAAAAACACCTCAAATAAATTCAGTTTTTTATATCTTGACAACTTAATTATAAATCAGGCAATCAGTTATACATCATATATGTTCTCAAAACATACAAAAAAGTGGATTCATTTGAGATAATTTTTACTTAAAATAGACAATAAATTATTGTAAATTTTAGTGTATTGGTTTAATATATAAGTGCCTAATCAGTGTATTAAAAATTAATAAAAACCCCCGTATGTAAAAATTCATGAAAATCGGCGTGGTGTCCGTAAAGTAAAATTTTACCTAAATTAGTTTTTGTTTAGTTAGCCTCTCATCTGGAGTTATACATTCACGAAAATTTGACTGCTTTTTAATTACATCTCGAATTCCTTCCAATATGTAGCAGAAGGTTTTATTACTCATTCTCATATATTCAAAATACTTTTCCAGCTGTTTTAATAACTGTGGAAAAAAAGTGTGATATTCACTAAACATTTTCCTGGATCTGAAAATTTCATTAACATGATATCTTTCTTTTTTTTTAATAATAGCAGCTTGACGGTGGCACTTGTCTCTGCAGTTAGTAACACTTGCAAATCCATTCTGTTTATTAATGTATACAAAATTATTCATTAATAGCACTTATTAAATTTATAATTTTTTATTTTAGTATAAGCAACTAAACATTAGTTTAATAACAAAAGGATCACCTAAAAATATTTTTATTACCGTAAGCATTAATAACCGATTAATGATCTTAACCATTAACGCACTTCCTAGACCCACGTTAAATGACCTCGCTCATTAATCGCCCTTTTTTTGTTAAATAGCTATTAATGGTGTTATATAAATATATAAAGATACATATACCAGCACGCCCGATGGGTAAACCACTAATCTTCAGGGTGTACAAAGGTTTCAGGGACTTCCCAAAATATTTAAGACTTCCCCGAAAAAATCGGGACATCCCAAAGATTCCAAAGATTTCCTAAGATTTCCTACAATTTTCAAAGATATTCCAACACATCCTAAGACTTCTTAAGACTTCCCGAGATTTCCTAGTATAATATAAGATATCCTATAGATTTCCCAGATACCCCAGGCATATTTAAGACATTCGCCATATGAATTTTAAAATTTTTAAAAATCGAGTTAAAATGTATTATGCTTCTCTATAATCCTATGCATTATTAGATTTTATTAGGCATATTTAAATTACGGCAATCTAGCAAATACATTTGGGCTTGGAAAAACAAATAGAAATAACTTCGTTTCAATACCATAATAAAGTACACTATTTATTACACAGCCATACAAAAAAAAGTTGACCATGATATCTTTATGTTTTTGGGGTCGCTAAACCCGAATACGGGGTCAGTTTGACCCTATCAGGTCAGGGTTAAGCACATTTCAAGATCAAATCTGCAAAATTACGCAGCCCAATAAAAAAATATTAAGGTTCGAAAGACTTAACCATGATATCTTTATGTTTTTGAGGTCGCTGAATCCGGGGCCAGTTTGACCACATCATGACAGGGTCCAAGTGCACTTCAAAGTTAAGTCTGCAAAATTATTTGTAATCAAATTTGAACAGTGTATACTTATGTTTTTGAGGTCGCTGAGTATGAATCCGTGGTCAAGTCGGGCAAATTTAACCTTGAAATATCTCGTGAGCGTGACCCAATAAGGTCAAACTATATTCATAAAAAATTAGTATACACTCTTCAAATGTGTTGCCCTTGACCCTGACCTGATGGGGTCAAACTGACCCCTGATTTGGATTCAGCGACCCCAAAAACATAAAGATACTATTTTTAAGTCTTTCGGAACTTTAGGTCACGATCAAGGTCATTTTAAAGTCAAATCTGCAAAATTAATCGCAACCAAAGTTGAAGAATGTGTACTTATATTGAGTTTCCTAAATCCGAATTCGTGGTCAGTTTGACCTCATCAAATTTGGTTGCGATTTGACCTTGAAATGCCACTGACCCTGACCTGATGGGGTCAAACCGACCACAAATTCGGATTCAGCGACCCCAAAAACATTGAGATACTATATCCAAAGTCTTTCGGATATTTAACTTTTTTTTTGGGCAGTGTTATCGTTGCAATTACCTAAATATTAAGTTTTAAACCTAAGTAACCCATCAGAACATACTTTTTTAGGTTTCTAACTGAAAAACCAACAAAAGGTAGATTTTTTACAAATTTTTGTACCCCGCTTATTATACATCATACATTATACTTAAAAAATTAGATTTTTTTTTGTTACTTTCGAAGTATTTAAAAATAAATTAATCTTTTAAATTTATTGTTTTATTTAAAAAAGCCTAAATCTGTTAGTTTTAAAAGGCCATTTAAATTGTCTACTTTGGAGCTTGCACATATATCGTCATCGCCAGAAAGGTCACTTTCTTCAGTAATGTCTACATCAAGATTTAACGAATTTGGGGAATTAAATATAATATCTTTGTAAAATGTATTATTTTTGATAGGTATTTCCATTCCCAGCAATACCTTTTGCACTGTTTAAAGCCCGATTAACAGTATTTTCAATAAATTCATTATTCATAAGTTTAAAATCATGTGTTCTTAGATACGGATGCACACGAGTTGTATCACCCATTCTTGAAGTGGATTGCTCCCATGGAAATATAAATTTATCTGATACGTTATTTAAAATGTACTACAAATTATGAATTCTTGTTAGCCTGTTATTTAGCGTACTAAAATTCACAAAAGTGGAGTATAATATAGTCTTTAGTAAACGAGCTGAGCGGAATGTTTGCTCACGAGGTTGGCTCTTGTACACCCAAGGAACAAAACTACTTTCTTCTAAGTTGGGACCATCTCTATAAAGTCTAAAAGATTTATTAATGAGTGAGCGTTTATTTCTATGCATAAGTAGCATTTTACTGAAATAAAGTTATTATTGTGTGGATAATTATTTTCTTTTAACCATGCTCTCCAAATTCGTAACACAAACCCCAAATGCCACATTAAATATATCTTTTCTTAAGTTATATAAAGTAGCAAAAAAGACTGGAGTATATTACTAATCAATTTTAAGTAGAGTTGTGTTGATTTTCTTTCAGGAAGATACTTAAAAACACTCAACAACAGAAATTGATATCACTGTTTTCTTGTACAATACGACGGCTTCTGGTCTCTCGATTTTTGTTGTTTAGTAGCTATACCTACCTCGGGACCAGGGCCGAAGAGGTCTCATTGTAGAAAATCTTTTCTGCCGGGTATACTCATCAAGAACTTTTTCAAACATGAATCTGCCCATAATGTGAAACATATTTAAAAATGTATTGTTTGAAATAAACCACTTTTATTAAAAGGTTATATTCAAGATATCTTAAAGAACACGGAATAAGTTTTGTTTGTTTAAATAATTATAAGATAGATGTTTTATTGGCGACAAAATTTATTTTTTTTTAATCTGACACGGAAAAAGGTATTTTTAGAAAACAAGCCATTTCTTTAATTTACTGTCACAGTATACAAAAACAATAATAAAAAAATGCTTTATAAAGATAGATTTGTTACCAAAAATAAGTTTAAGATTAAATTAATAAATATTTAATACCACTACATGTTTAGTTTTAATTAACTTATCAAGAATATGTACTAAATCTTAAATATTTAAATTAAATACTAACACAGCAACTATGCCCTTGTGAATTTAAATCGCAAATGCAGCAAGAAAGGAGGAAATATGCAATACGATAGCCAAAGATTTCCACAAAATGGTTAACGACTTTCTTGAAATATCGGGGATTTCCAAAGACATCCTAAAGATTTCAAGGGAGTTTCCAAGATTTCCTTAAGATTTCCAGAAATAACCAAAAGATAGCCAAAGACTTCCACGATTTCAAAGGATTTCCAGGGATTACCCAAAGATTGCCCTCTATGTGTACAAAGACATCCCAGGACTTCCTGCAGTGGTTTACCCCTCGAGCGCGCCTATGGTTTACAATTCTTAAGCCATTCCGTAAAATTTTATTACTATCGCTTGCAATGAAACAGAGTATAGCTTTAAAGTAAAATATTAATAATAACTTAAAAATCCAGAATCGCTGGAATCGAATTTTCAAAAAAACTAATATTCGGTAGAAAACGGTGCAACCCTGACCATAGCGTTCGGCAGATCTCTTTCGTCCGCGGTGCTACTCTGATCGCGGCCTAAGGGACAGCGTAGTACAAAAGTATCTATGGAAACAACGATTTTGGTAATTGTCTTGAAGTTTCCTCCTCTCCGATTTTGACCAAATTTGGTATACGGGTTTTTTTGGGGCGCTGATCACGTATATTAAAAAATATTTTTTTGGCAACCTTTCGTTTTCGAGATATTCATCATTCTCCCTTCTTTTTGTACACAATTCATGATTTTTACACTAAACTGGAACAATATTTTATAAACAACTTTTAAAACCTTGTATTTTTATCTATTTCTACACTTTTTTTTTTCATTAAATTGCGAACTTTCAAGTTTAAAGGCAGGCATATTTGCTTATAAAATCCCTTGTGTATACTTGGTTGCGGCGTGTGAAAGTAGGGGTTTGCAATTAAATGGAAAAAAGGGTAAAATAAATATAAAAACAAGTTTTTAAAAGTTGTTTGTAAAATATTTTGTGCCAATTTAGTCTAAAAATCAAGAATCCTGTGCAAAAAGAAGGAGAGAAGGGCTCACAAAACAAATCTGCTCATGCATAATATTAGACATGCACTAAACATTATATTTCTAATTAATTAAGATTAAAATAACCAAATGCAATACCCCAACATAAATAAATCAAAACATTTAATTTATTTACAAGTACTCTTGGGTGGTAATGAGGACCCATTCGAAAAGGCCATTAATTATGTTAAAGGGCCAATGTCATGTGCACGTTAAAATAGTGATACGTTTTTCGAGTGCGCTACTTAAAACCTGTACCTGAACTAGGACAGACGTGGGAAAATGTTTGTTCTTTTACGATTTTTTTAATGTAAACATTTAGGATAACAAATCATGATAATTTATAACTCCCGGTACCTACTTGAACATTTTTTTGAAGGACTAGAAGATACAAGATTGAAGTTTATATTTTATATTGTTATCTGTTTTATCAATACGGTTTATTTATTAGATAGGTGAGTTATGTTACCTATAAGTCGCGCAAGAAAGAAATTCTTACGCTTTTTGGTGTTTTCTTATTTCGTACACTTACGTTTCGTACACTTCAGAAAATTGAACTGAAATATTCTCGTTTTGTACACTAAATCATTTAATGCATTTTATGCTTCTCGTTTCGTACACCGACCATTGTGATGATCAAATAACCAATCAAATAAATTAGTTTAGTCGAGAAGTGTGTTTCCAGCGAAAAATAGTTAGAACGCTTCGAAAAATATGAGCGATAGCCCATTCGACGAGGAAGGCAAATCTGAGAAAGGTGTTTTAAGGATTTTTTCTGCCAATAAAAATTGCAATGCGTATTAACAAAAAACGAAATAAAAAAAGCCATTTCGATTTTTGATGATAACTTAAAAATCATAAGAGATAGCGGAAACTGCAAAAAAAAATCCTTGAAGAGGTGGAAATTTCCGATAAAAAAGTAAATATATTTCCATTTTTTTTAACTTTTAGTAACTTAAAGTTAATTGTTCAATAAGCTAGACAATACAAAATTATTTTGAACTTTCGTTTTCATTGTACATTAAAAAAAAATGTTTCAATAATTGTTGTATAAAATTTTCGCGTAGTGGAGCTCTTCTTATATAGATACCTAACAAGATCACTTCATAAAAGTTTAAAAAATTTTAATGCTTTATTTATAATAACTTTATAACTTTGACAATATTACTGATATTTAATTTTTTGTCTAAGTTATCAAATTATTATAAACAAAGGATTGCATTTTTTAAAACTTTTATGGCGTTATCTTGTTAAGTATGTATACAGGGATGCGCAAAAGTCCGGAATAAAATTAATATCTTTTTAACCAGTAACTTAGGAAAAAAACGCTGAAACACGTCAATTGATTTTAAATTGTACGCATTTTTTGGCAATAAAATGAAATATTTTTTCAACCCCTTAGCTGCAACCCTTCCCAACTTTTTTTTCAAATGCAAACCTATGTCGGTTGGGCTCTTTAAAAAAGCTCGTAAAAATGGAATCTGACCATACCCTTTCTTTTTTTTAAACTTATGTGGTTACCAGGAAATGAGAAAAAAACTCTTTTAAAAACAAAAAAGTTAGAAATACCTACTTAGTGCTATCTACGGGTGAATTAACGTTGCAAATAAACAAATAAAGTGGCATTTAGCATTGATGATGTACACTGCTCAACAATTGCTAAGGATCATTAGTACCTAGTTTCTAAAAGTTTACAAATTTTAAGAACAGACCAACCTGGGCAGGCAGCACAACAAATTTTATTGATTATGTGTAAAACTGATAACGTAATCTAGCATCAACATTCTTTGGAATTTATTTTTTTAGAAAAAAAGTACTCATAAAATTAGTTATAATCCCAAGCAATTGTTAAGCAGTGTACTTCAAAAGAGAAAAAGGTTGTCAAATTTTTTGTACCAAATTTAATGCCCTGATAAGAAAAAGTTTTTTTGACTCAGTTTTAAAATTCTGGCATTTCTGGGTAAAATTAAAATCTGTTTAGTTTATTAATTGTGTACCTTCAAAGTGTTCTTTTTTAATTTGCCAAACAAAAATGGTATTGTCAGAGAGGCAGCGTAACGAAGTCTTGATATTGTTGGGATGTGGGGATAGAATGCGAAGTCAATGTGAAGTGTGTACTTTATTTAATGCAAAATATCCGGAAAATCACATTTCCCAGGCTACTGTGAGTAAGATCTTACACAAATTTGAAGAACATGGTACAGTGAAGGACTTGCCCAGAAGTGGCCGGCCACATGTTTTAGACGAAGATCAAAAATTGGACATTGCCGTATCTCTGCAGGAAGATCCACATTTGTCAACGGTTTCATTAGCCCAAAACAATCCTGCGTCCAGACGTACTATTGGGAGGTTTTTGAAAACAGAAAAATACCACCCATATAAGGTATATCTTGTCCAAGAGCTCTTGGAAGATGACTATGACAGGCGTTTGCAATTTTGTAAGAAAATAATGGGGCGATGTGACGAGAATAATGGGTTTCCACTGAACATACTCTTTTCGGACGAAGCTACTTTTTATTTAAATGGAGTAGTTAACAGGCACAATTATCGATTCTGGAGTCAGGAAAACCCACACTGGATATGCGAAGCTCATACGCAGCGTTCTCAGAAAGTAAATGTATGGGCAGGCATCAACAACAGAATATTAGGGCCATACTTTTTTGAGGGAAACCTTACAGCTGCACGCTACTTAGACTTTTTACGCTTTGAATTAGTGCCTGCTTTAGCTGTTATGTTTCCCAATGAAGCAGATCCAGATATCCCCACTGAAACACTTTGGTTTAAACAGGACGGCGCTCCCCCACATTTTGGTATTAACGTCAGAGAATATCTCGATGAAATATTTGCAGGACGCTGGATTGGACGACGTGGTACAATTGAATGGCCGCCACGATCCCCAGACTTAACGCCATTAGATTACTTTTTTTTGGGGATATCTGAAAGACAAGGTTTATCAAAATAGGCCGGCTAATATTGAAGATCTAAAAAACAGAATTAGAGTGGAATCATATAACATACCGGCTGAGGCCATTCGGAATTCCGTAGACGGGTTTTCCATCCTAGGAGCCTGCCAAGTAGAGGGTGGAGGGCATTTTCAGCATCTGTTACGTTAATTCACCCGTAGATAGCACTAAGTAGGTATTTCTAACTTTTTTGTTTTTAAATGAGTTTTTTCCTATTTCCTGGTAACCACATAAGTTTAAAAAAAAAGAAAGGGTATGGTCAGATTCCATTTTTTACGAGCTTTTCAATGAGCCCATAAACGACATAGTTTTGCATTTAAAAAAAGTTGGGGAGGGTTGCAGCTAAGGGGTTGAAAAAAAATATTTCATTTTATTGCCAAAAAATGCGTACAATTTAAAATCAATTGACGTGTTTTAGCGTTTTTTTCCTAAGTTACTGGTTAAAAAGATATTAATTTTATTCCGGACTTTTGCGCATCCCTGTATAAAAAGGGCTTCACGATGCGAAAAATTTAAACGACAATTATTTAAGCATTTTTTCAATGTACAATGATGACGAAAGTTCAAAAAAAAATTGTTTTGACAGTTGTCTAACTTGTTGAAAAACTAACTTTAAGTTAAATTTTCAACGGGAATATATTCTTAAAAGTGTTCTAAATACACTATAATTTTTAAAAATTTTTCAATTAATATTTAATCCCCTTAAAAAATATTTAGTGTTACGTTAAATTAAAATTATAAATAATGGAGATAGAACTCCGGGATTCAGGACTTTTTTATCGGAAATTTTTGGCAATTTCCGTTACCTGTTATGGTTTTTGAGTTATCATCAAAAATCGAAATGACTTTTAAAAAATATAATAATTTTTTCAAAATTTTTTGACAACGTTGTTTGGGGCCGATCGACGCGTTATTTGAGGTTAAGTGCCGATTAGTTTTTGCGATCGGCATCATCCAGGAGAATGTTTAAAAATTTCACACCCCACAAAAATTATCGCATCACCAATATTTTAGGACATTTTTAATATTTAATTATATTTTTTGGGACAATCTGTATATCTATATACTTAAAATATATTATTTCTGATTTCTTATCATGGGTAAAAGATGATCGGAATTTCTTACACATTTTTTTGGAAGCAAAAATGTTCGAGTAGATCATTCCTGTGTTAAAGAATAGCATTGAGATCTTAACGTTCTAAGCAAATAGTGTTACTGTAAAGTGAAAATTTAAATTGAATTTGGTTAATAATGGATTGCCTCAATGTTTAACAAGACATGTGATAATGACGAAGCTCGTAAATCATTGCGCTCATAGAAGATGGCCGCAGTCAAAGTTACGTCGCTGGGGTAATGGGGGTTCAACAAAGCCCCATATCCAGAGTTGTTAATCGATACCAGGAAACAGGACAACTAACCAGAAGACCCGGACAAGGCCGCAGAAGGGTAACTACGGCAGCAGATGATCGTTATTTGAGATTAACGGGGTTAAGAAGTAGGTATACCACCGCTAGAAGGCTGCAAACAGACCTGTTGGCTGCTCGTAATGTTCGAATAAGCCTACAGACAGTTCGAAATAGGCTGAGAGAATCAGGTTTACGAGCCAGAGTGCCAGCTAGAGGTCCACGTCTTACCAGAGTACATCGAGTAGCAAGACTGCAATTTGCTAGAGAACACGCAAATTGGAATATTCAAGATTGGTCCAATATTTTATTCACGGATGAATCAAGATTTTGTCTGTATTCTGTATAGGCTGTACCATATATATGCGACGTGGTGAACGGCACGAGCAGGTTATTTTTCGTCAAACTGAAAGCTTTGGTGGTGGCTCTATCATGGTTTGGGGGGTCGTACGGAGTTAGTACCAGTAAATGATGGAAGACTAAATGCTAAGTACATAACCGATATCCTAGAACCCCATGTAGTGCCCTATATGCCCTATATCGGTAATAACTCTGTGCTAATGCATGATAATGCTCGTCCACACGCTGCTAGAGTTGTTCGGCAGTACTTAGAAGAGGTCGAGATACCCACCTTAAATTGCCCTGCACGTAGCCCGGATCTTAATCCGATAGAACATGTCTGGGACCATCTAGGATGGCAAATTCAGCAACATCTGGCACCAATATGAACACTAGATGATCTTCAAAATGTTCTTTTTGACTTTTGGAAAAACATGCCGCAAGAATACCTCCAAAACCTGTTTAGAAGCCTTCGAAGACGAATGGAAGCTGTAATTAGAGCAAGGGGCGGCAACACACGCTATTAAAAACTGATTGGCTGCTTTAAGCTTAAATAAAGTTAATTTTTTTGTATACATGTTTTGTACAATATTTTTGATATTTTTCTATCTTTTGGTAAATTAAAATTTTTGTCCACTGTAGATTAAACTGATTTAAAATAAAATGTTGCAAAAGTCGTATCTACTTATGTTTTATTTATTAATTATTAATAAAATTAATAAAACGGAAAAAAATATATTTAAAAAATAATGAGTGATGCGATAATTTTGGTGGGGTGTATATTTAAAAATAAACATATTTTTGAACATTTTATTTTTTGGGATTTCTCAAAATCTCCGGTCGGAATCGTTTCGAAAAGAATAAAAAATCTCAGTTTGGTGAAGATCTTTTCGATACAAATGCCTAAAATGAGGTAATTTAGTAGGCTTAAATTGAGGCACGAGTATAAGGGACTAACACATTCACGGCGACATCGAGTGCGCTCACCCCCAGTTGTGACGATCGAGCGTAACAGGGAAAGTATGACTACTTTTTTAACATTGCTATAAATTTTCTCCCATACGTTGATAAAAGAGTTTTACTTTAAAAATTGTTTATCAAAACTATAATTTTATGTAAAAGTTCGGTAATAGGGCGCGCTTAGGTTAAATCCGGCCCTGAGATATGGTCACAATCCGATTAATAAATTCGAAGAAATGCCTTCACAAACATACATACACACACCTATAAAATTTTGTATATTTGTTTGAAAGCCTTAATACATTATTTCAGTGGGAACGCAAGGGAACGGCGTTCCCTTATTACCTCCCAAGAATGCCGGAACGCAAGGGAATGCACGTTACTCTAAAACTGCGGCTCGTAAGCAGATAATAAGCGCCACAGCTATCTAAGACTAAAAGAGCTATGAAAGATATTTTATAAAATATTTGATAATGTAATGCGGACCTAAAAATAAAACAGTGTTACTACTACTAGCAACAATTTGATGGTTTAATTTAATATTTAGGCTATTAAAGCTTTTTATTTTTCTGCCTGTTGTCATTAAACATTTCCTTTCTTTTTCAAGAAGTGGGTTTATTTTGAAGGTATAAAAATTTTCTGCGCCCTTAAGATAGGCGAAATGTTTTTGTGAAATATAAAAAATTACAGTTTAAGATGTGACATTAAAAATATATTATAAACCTTTACTAGTTTTTCAGAAAATATGCAAAAACATCTGTTTACGTATTAATATGTATTATTACTACTGTAATAATGTAAAGAAAGCTTCATTTGTTTTTATTATACCATTTATTCAAAAAAGGTATATTGGTTATTGTAAGCTTCATACAAAATGATTTACATACATACATGTCGAATTGATAACCTTTTTTTCGAAGTCGGTTAAAAATTATTTATAGAGTTTAACGTTAAATTTAAATAAAGCTTCTTGAAAGCACACACTTTTCTAATAAAAGAGCCGATAAATTAACCCATTCATTTAAAAAAACAGTGGCTTTTTGTTAAAACAAAAACGTAAAAGAAATTATTATGGCTGCAAGGACTGAACAAACGCGCGGATGTCGCAGTCGTATGTCTTTCAATGGTCCCTTACGAGGTGCGAATAAAATGTTTAGAGTTTACTTTAAATCGGGAAATATTCGTTTTAAAGAAATTTATATGCGTTAGACGGAGTTGGAGGATGCCACATGTGACAGTGGACAGGGTTGGAACAAGATCAAAACGCAGGTGTGGACTCGACTGGATACTATTTTACCAAGAAAGTTTAAAGGTTTATGGAAGGCCAATGCTGTAGAACATAATTGTCCAGGCGTGCAGGGCAGCGGGAATAGGGAAATCGGCCCGCGGAGTTTGCACAATGAATCGTAGGTCAGGTTTGAACTTCCATATTTTTTTGTTACCATGTATAAAGTTGACATCATCCAATGTTAAATTCAGACTAACTACAGACAGGGGCACCCTACTAGGTATATAGCAATGGACCGGACGAATTTGCGATTACCCTCTAGGCACTGCAGCCGAGGTTCGCGCGACCAACCGGCGCGCTTTCGTTCAATCCTCAGTAACTTTATAACCAAGGACGGGTTGGGATGTATTGCCGTATTTCATGTTTTTCATAATTATTTACGCATGTACGAGATAAAATTCGCTATTGCTTATCAGAGTTTTTTTGAATCAAAACAATAATAAAATCATTGTTTCGATTCTAAGGAAAGAAAACATGTTATTCTAAAAAATCCCAACTAAAAACTACAAAAATAATTCTACATAAAAAAATTAAGTAAAAACAAAAAAAAATCTAAATAAATTAATTAATGAAGCAAGTATTCAAACAATCCACCGCCTTCCGCTAAACAATGTCCTAAGCGATTATAGAAACTTCTTCGAACATTGTTTAACATCACAGGTATAATTGTTTGAAAAACATTGCGAATTTTTACACGCAATTCATCAAGATTCATAGCGCGATCATCCTGAAAACCATAAATTTTGGATTTTGCATAACCCCAAAGAAAATAATCGTTAAGAGCCAGATCAGGAGAGCGAGCGGGCCACGGTATTGTAGCTCTCAATCCAGCAATAAGACGGTTTGGAAAAGTATTATTTAAATAATCCAAAACCAAACGTGTATTATGTGCTGGACAGCCATCTTGTTGAAACCACACTTCATTAAATCGAGGACCTGCCAATCGTCTAATTTCTGGAACTATTTGCTGTTGCAAAAGATCCAAATATTTTTGACCAGTTAAGTTACCATCAATGAAGTATGGCCCAATAATATGTTCCCCATAAATACCGCTTCAGACATTTACCTTTTGAGGACGCTTAGTTCTAAGGTCAAAATACCTATGTAAATTTTCCTGAGACCAATAACGGGTGTGAGTGGGATTATGCCTACCATGGAGTGGAAATGTGGACTCATCAGTAAAGACAATGTTTCGAATAAAATCTTCATTTTTATTTGCCTTATTCATCATGTTTTCACAAAACTCCATTCTCCTGATATTGTCCTCGGGATAAATTTCTTGGGTTTTTTGAACTTTGTATGAACGATACTTATTTTTTTTTAAATATTCTCCTCACCGTTCTTGTGCTTAAATCAACCTCATCCGCAAGCGCACGTGTTGACAAAGTTGGATTTTCATCAATTAATGCCAACAAATTAATTTCTTTCGCTTCCCGTTCCTCATTAACTTCTTGGACGTTTTGTATTTTATGGTTTTTGGGAGAAACGCACCCGTATTTTTGGAAATTAATTATAATTCTTGAAATAGTAATAATTGCAGGGTGTGGCCTATTAGAATAATTCTCAGCAAATATATTTTTTACCCGCTGTAAAGAATTACCCCCATAATACCACTGAACAATTTTAACTTTTTCGTCAATTTGATAAATATCCATTTTAGGTTTTAAATGTTAAGGATTTTTTAAAACACACGTGTTCTTACCTTAAATTCGCAAGGCGAAATAATTTTTATACATTTATAATTCCCAACAAACTGAAAATTGTGTTACTTTGTTGTTTCTTACTGAACAAAAAAGAATGCATACACAAATAGCGGACGATTGCAAATTCGTCCGGTCCATTGCTATATACCTAGTAGGGTGTCCCTGTCTGTATACGTTCATCGTTTTTTTTTAATTTTTTAAAAACATTGTTGGTTAATAGGCGAGACTATTATAGAATATTTTTTAAATTATTGTGTAATATTGGATTTTATATAATCTGATTTAACATGAAAAGAACTGATGGCGCCACTTCACAGCCTTCTATTTAAATGGTCGATATTTTTGGGAGTTTTGTATTTTTACCAAAAATTTTAATAAAATAATTGACAACAGGATTTTTTAAAATAAATTTTAAACATTGTATAATGTTTCATATACTTATCACCAAATTTGTGATAAAAAAAGGGCAAGTTAGTGTAAATGAGTTTAATCTAATTATCACATTTCAGATCGATATCTGAAAAATAAAACGTTGACGAAAAATGTTTACTTTAGATTTGTAATCAGCGTCTCTGTCTGTAAAAAATCATCGAAATCGGCAAGGGTCAAAAAAGTAAAAACTTAACCTAGTTTGAACTGGTTGTTTGTGTTTTAGGGTAATACAATATTTTATAAATTTATAATTTGTATAAAAGTATGTACAATACAATAGTGTTACCTTATGCAGATAACATAAACAAGCTTAACGAGAGGTATAGAATTTTTTACATAAGCATTTTTTATATCGTCAGGCAGTCCACCAAGGGTGAGGCTTCAATACTAACGTACCGTTAAGTGTGGTAAAGGGGAGTTTATCTACACCAGACCTAAATATTTAGAGAAGGAAAACTTCTGCGGGTAGCAGATTCCAGTCTAGACACTCTGGGGATGATGGAACAAAGAAAGTGGAAAGTTGGCACAGCGCGGGTATAGTTTCATAAACACCGCGCCGTCGCACACGAAAACGGGACTCTGGCTCTGTCAAAAGATAATGTGTTGCCTGCCTACAAACTGTGTGTAGGTAGGCATCACATTACAATATTTTGGGAAATTTTGTTACAGCGCAGAATCGAGAGGGCCTCTCATGACAGTTATTTTCATAGTGGGCCGGACATTTTTTGATCGAATAGGCCATAGTATTGGGCTTCCATAAACTTCCCTGTATTTTACTTCCAAATAGTTTACCTGAACTTCAAGAAACAAAATTTCTTCCATTGTATATGGTAAATATTGTTGAAAACGAACTTGAAAACATCATTTTAAAAAAGTTTACTTTTTTGTGGCGATTCGAAAATTTCACGAAAAGTTTTTACATAGTTGGCAATACTGCTGGCGCTGTACATTTGCTCTAGTTTGCTTTGCCTCCCCCTACACTGTGTCAAGAAAAAGATCGCGCGTTTGGAGTCGTTTTTCACAATTTCTGCCAAATTTATATGGAAATCAAAGTGCTAGAATATGAATATTACTAAATTAAAAATATCACTGCAAAATATTAAAATACAATTTCGAAAAAGTACGTGTTGGGCAGCATCCCCATTTAGATTTAGCTTTTTAAACAACATATAAACAATCATTTTCTCTGAGGATCAGCTTTCCAACTTTGAAAGGTTCAAAGCTTTGAATTTAAAAAAAGGCCAATATTAGTTAGTTTTTCCGACTTTTCTCTGCGAAAAATGCTCGATAAGGCTTTACAAAAAATTATTTTGTTTGGTTTTCGATACTTTACCAAAGTTCTACTCTCAAGAGAAAAAGGAATTTTCATATAAAAAACAAAAAAAGCTAACCTTAATCCAGATTTTTGCTCTTTATATTCTATGCACTCTTTTTAAAAGATAGTAGGGGATACTGGGGTAATAAGGTTAAAAATTTCGGTTGTTTGATTTTGGTAAGATATTATTAAAAAAATATATGTAATGCCAGGTTTTTTGTTGCAGAAGCTACAGCCTGAATCCTTCCTTTGTGGAAAGGAAGGACATATATGAATACATCATTTTAATTTAAAAAGAAAAACGCAAGTTCTTATTACCCTGAGTGAATAAAACTATTCAAACACCAGATATAGGGTTTGGTTCTTATTACCCCAAGTTCCTATTACCCCAGTATCCCCTACTGTTGTTTTGCTGCATATTGGCAGCTCTAGTTGGCGGAATACTGCGTTAACGAGGCAAGAATCCAGAAATCTAGATAGAGTTAGACAGGCAAGAAGTCCAGCCAATTCTAGAAGGGGACGGAAGCTAGCGAAGTCGTGAACTTGTATAAAATAGGGTATTTTTCAGCGTTCCGTTTCTGTAATTTTACTTGCGCTCTTAGACACATCAAAGCAAATTTTCATTTTACCTTTGCTGTTGATACAAGGAGATAATATAATATGTCAGTTATCCCAATATGAAGAAATTATCCTGGTAGGGTTATTTATTACAAAACTAGTAGTTTAACTTAAAAAAAATAAGATTTGACAAGAAAAATGTCAAATTATAAACTTGACGTTTCGTTCCCGCTGCTGTTGCAGGTCTCGTCCGCAAGTTAAACTTATGGCGTTTAATGTAACCATTTATAAACTCCGTCGCCGCAGCTTTCATATACTTCATATGTCGTTTGACTTTGGGCGGCAGCGAGACGGCAACGCCAACAAAACTTTAAGTTTATAATTAGGCGGTAAAGCGGTTTGTTAAAGTTTTAAATATCCACATCATAAAATGGCGAATGCGAAAAGTGATCCATGTTTAATCTTTTAAGCGCTCATTTAGTAGGGTAACGCAATAATTATAAATGATAAGGATGTTAATAAATTTAAGGTAAATAACGATTTAACTCACCAATAAGAGATATCAAAAACACAAAACACTTAAATGTATTTATAGGTCAATGACACAAGACTTTAGCGCACACACTAATTCAATACAACAGGCGACATCTGTGACAATCTGTACGAAATAAAAATCTGATTTACAATAGAAAAATATTTCTAAAGAAGGCAACCAGTAAAACATTGCAACACTGCTATCAAAACTTATTTCCTTAACAAACTGACTGAACGTGACGTACTTGTCAAGTTGACATTTTTTATATTTATTCTAACCTCTAAACGTCTTAGGACGTAAATATTACATTTTTAACAATAATTATTTAAGAAATGACCGATTCCGTGGAAAGTACACCTGGAAGTAGGGCCCTTGAGATAATGGAGAGTGTTCACAAAGAATTAGTCTTTAAAAAACCTTCCGGGGTCGTCAGAAAGCGACGAAGGATAAAGGTCTTGGATGAGGAAAGTTACGTAGAGGTTTGTATGTGTTTGTATTTTCACCTTTTTCTTCGTATATTTAAATGTAACAAATATAGTAAAACTTTTATTGTTTCTAGGAAATCGGTAACATTATTCAAAGGGATTTCTTCCCGGATTTAGAAAAAATTAAAGCACAAAATGAATATCTCGATGCTATGGAAAAAAATGATACAATTAGGATACGAGAACTCTATATGAAGTACAGTGGCAATAAACCACCTATAGAGCGAGGTAAGTATAGTTTTGTGAAGTTTCCTAAATAATTTTTGGATAAAACTTGTATAGAAACATATAATTTTTTTTTAGTACCTAGTCCAGCAACTTTCGAAACCCCAGCCAATATCCACCATACACAAGAGAACCATACACCCACATCAAACAAAAATAGCCAAATCCTTGGAAAAAATAAGGAAGAACAACCTAATAAAGTTAAAAAATTAAGCTTAGACCAGTATTTAAATTCTCATACGTCACAGGATAATGAGAGTTTTGAAGAAATTTTAGAAACTAATGAGAAAAAACACCGCGAAAAATACAAATTTTTATATGGAGCTGAAGATGAGAGCGAAGAGAATCAAAATAGGTTGTTGGCTCTACCCTCAATTGAAAAACAAGCTGCTTTAATGGAAAAACCTTTTAATATCGACACATGGGGGTAAGGTTTTTTTTTATATATATTTTATTTTTATATAAATTAATATGATCTTGGATAGGTAAAGTTATAATTTATAAAAATTAAAATATAAACCTATGTGTGTTAAACAAAATATTATATTGTAGGTATAAAAATAAAAACTATCTGATGTACAATCCAGATGGAGTAGAACTGACAAAAGAACAAGAATTAGAATACTTCAAAAACAGGCAAGAAATAAATCATGAAAATACAAGTTTAAGGATAAATCCATTTAATGAAATAAGGAGTAAGGAGACTATAAATGAGTTGGCAAAAAGCCAGGCCAAAGTAAGTAGAAATCACCAATTTTTAATAAATACATATTGTAAATGGTAATTGAAAGAGTTGGCGGAAAAACGATGAAAGTTAATTTTTCAGCCAAAATAGTTTAATTAATAGAGAATGAATAGCTTTGGTCAGCCGGATTTATTGGTATGCTTTACAGTAAAAAAGCCCCAGGAGAAATAAATTATATGCACTGGTGTAAAATTGCTGGCAAGCGTAAGTGGGGATAATAAATAAATTGTTTATTAATGGACCAGGCCATTTTACAATAAATAGTGAACAGCATGTGCAAAATTCTAGAAATCCACACTATAACAAAATTACTAAAATAACATAAATCTTATACAGAGAATAACAAACAATACAATTAAAAGTATGATAACAAAAGACAAAATGATAATCATTAATGAAGCAGGATCGGCCCCAACAAAGATTTACACCACAACATCACTATGGAATATTCTTCTTCTTAACATGGTTTTAATTTGAGTTATTGAATATAAAAAGAAATCAATATTATTTAAAAACAGGTTTGCATTTCTGTAAACCCTAGCTAGTGATGAAAACATTTCATAGTTCGTTCAATGAAATGGAACATGGAATAAATTACTATCTTCAATTGCCATCTGTGGAACATTAAAGTTAATTAGACTCGAAATTGGACTCAAAAAATTTGGGCAGTCAATATGACCATTCAAATTTTGAAAAATGTACAGATATTCAAAAAATATTCTCCTTGACTGAAGATCTTAACAATGCAACAATTTTATCAGGTCACTGTAAATCACCTAAACGAGGGTCCACAACTTAAAGGCAATGAATGTTAAAAATTTTCTCTGTACTTTTTTCAATAAGTCTTTATGAGTCCTGTAATACAGGGAACATACTTGCAAAGATAATACTACTACGGATAAGATGAACCATTCAATGCTATATTTTTGATACCCCTAATGGACTTTGGCTAACGCGAGCCGATGTCCATCGAGAGATTTTCGCGCTATCCTTGAACGAAAGTTAAACAGTGTTGCCGGCAGGCCTTTACTATTGGCGTGATGAAACGCGACTAAAAAATACACAATCCGTTGAGCCGCCCGCTTTCGCTACTTTGTGTTCCGAATAAGGTACAAGCGACAGACATTGGCAATGTCGCACGGTTTGTTTCGCTGGGGCAGGGGTTACCGACTTAATTTTATTCACATTAACGGAAGCATTGATATCTCCGAACTGATTCAAAACGCCCCATTTAAATGAACCATCTATTCGTAGTAGTATTATCTTTGATACTTGACAGGCATATTTCAATGAAGATCTTAGCAATATAAAGTCTTAAAACAGTTCACATCATTAAAAACCCTTCAGCGTTCTCTTTACAGAACCAAGCATTTTTATTGCACGGTTACAGATGTATTGGATGTGGAAGTTAAAACTATCTGCACTGTCAAAGAATTTATTAAGATCCTTGATGTTTAATACAGTTTGAAGAGGGATATTATTAATTTTATATTAAAATGTTACAATATTTTTCTTTTTATAGAATTGAATTATTCAGCATTTGTTTATTGCAACGCTTTCAGTTTTACTACTGGTGCGTGATTCCAGTAAAAATGGTTATTATTTTGAGTCTTGGTGAATATTTACTGGAACAGTTATTTCTTCTCAAGATACTTAAATAAATATTAATGTATTTTTTTAAAAAGACGATTACTTACATGGCTTAAAAAAACATATAAAAAAACAACAAGTACCTAGTATGTAAAAATTGTTTAATAAAATTTACTTTACAACATTTGGTTTTAATAAGGTATAGATGTTGTGTTTAGCAGCATAACTGTGTAATTCATGGTTTTACCCCCATAAAAGCGAACTTTACACTGGTTAAAAAAATAAAACTTTCCTTGCCATTACTTTTAAAATAAATAAATAAATTAATTTAATATGTATAAGTAAAACACATTAAAACCTTTGTCTCAAATTACCTTTTTCAACTTTATTCCCCTTCTTTTGTGTAATATAAATTATTTTTTTAATGGTATAAAGACATCCCTTTTCTAATTTAATTTTTTTTTCTCAAGGTAATGGATGGCAAGATAGGTGTGGATGGTAAAGAACTTTTAAAACCGGAAACTCCCAAAGTAGGTGGCTTTAGCTTTGTAAGGACACCATCTCCATCACCAAGTTTATTGGGAAGTCCTTTAATGACTTGGGGAGAAATTGAAGGTACTCCTTTCAGGTTAGATGGAAGTGATACACCATTACCAAGGTATGAATAAACAATTTTGGTACTTGATCATGTTAAACAATAAATAAACAGAATTGAACTAAATATCTTTAATGTTTATTATTATTCAGTATTGTAAAGCACATTTTTTTTTTGTTACCAGGTCTCAGGGTCAGTCTTTTAAAATGGCAGAACCACCAAGAAGAGAACAGATAGCCCTAGCTCTAGCGGAAAAAGTCGGAGAGAAAAACAGGGATCAAAAGAAAAAAGCTTTAGATGCTCAAAGACGGCAGTTTAGTTCGTAAGTAAACATTAGAATTTGTGTTAACTATGCAGGTTTATCGAAACTAACTGTTTATCATTTGTTCTGGTTTATTGTTATTATTACAGATACAGAATTCTTTGTGTTTAAAAACTAGAGTAATTTAATTGTAAACAACAATATGACAAAAGATTGGTGTGATAAAATGCTTTTCATATAGGGTTTTATATATTACACTTATGGCTAAATGGCAAAATAGCCCCAAGCCAAAAAATAAAAAAATATATTACTACACTCAAATTCTAAACAATTATAGTAGAATTTTTTACATTGATGTGATAAAAAGAATATTTATTAATGTACTAGAAGCCCTAAAAATAGGAGACAAAGTTGGCTTTGCAAGATTTAATATTTTCAATGTTAAAAAATTATAAATATGCTTAAATATGTCGAGGGTTTAGTATCAAACAACGTTAAGTGTAAAATTTGAAATTTTCAGAAAAGACGAAAAACCATGCGAAATTTTTAAGGTCTTAATATAAAATTAAAGTATTGTATTGTATCTTTTGATATGTTGCTGATAGAAATATCATCTTTTTATACTAGGGAGAATCTTACGTGAAGAATTTTAAGGTAAAGGCAACTGGTTTTGTAACCTTTGACACTAAGGCCGTAATGTCTATTAACAACTAATTTTTACACTTTACATACTAAGAAAATTAGACTCATAATTGATAAAAAGACCGAAAAACAAGAATTTTTTCATATTTTGAGTAACTTTTTACCACATAATAGTCCAATAAGTGAAGACCTGAAAGTACCCAAAGCTGTAAATAAATCTGTACAGTTTTTATTTGTAGCGCAATTCTTAGGTCTTCGCGAATGCTTTCGAGCGAGAAAAAGTTTATTACGATTCCGACGGGGGAACCTGCTGAAAATGGCCCCCCAAAGTCCCAAAAAGAGTTTCCCGCGCATATCTGGCAAAATATGGGAATTAGAGAATTTTTGTTTAGACAAAAATGAAGATCACCTTGAAATCTACTCCTTACTATTTTTTTCGTAATATCAATATTTCTCGCAAAAACGGCCGTCGAAAAATCCATAACATTCCACATTGGATAGATGTGGTAGTAGGCTAAAAAATGCAGATGGGCAAAACAATTTTTTATCAAAACGCAAGAAGATGGTGAAGGAAATTTTCTGGGATCATTGAATACTTGCTAAGGTCTCATTATGAAAAATAAATTTTAATAACAAACCATTATTTAAAAAAAATATCAATAAATTAATGAGATACTCCCAAAATATTGTAAAAAAAAATTGACCCCTTTTTTTAATATTATAGAAAAATCAAAATGGTCCCAAATTCATATGCAATGATAGGAACGGGTTGTCCTATTCCAATGAATGATTAAAAAATGTACATTATTGTCATAGTATTGGAACAATTCGTCCGCCGGCTTATAAGTGAATTCATTAAGATAGCGGCATTCTAGCTGTAGAGCGGCAGCTGAAATGAGGGGACTTTTGGGCAATGATCGATATACAACTCGAAAAAAATTATAAGGACCATTTTTGTAACTACAAGGCAATCCTCATTTTTTGTCTAAACAAAAATTCTCCAATTCGCATATTTTGGCAGATATTAGCGGGAAACCCATTTTTCGGGCCCTGAGGGGCCATTATTAGCCCTTTCCCACCTGTTAATGTTGATAAACTTTTTTTCGCTCAAAGCATTCCCAAAGACCTAAGAATTGCGCCACAAGGGTAAACTGTACAGATTTATTTACAGCTTTGTCCCTTTATTTACTGGACTATAATTTCTAATGCTGTTTAAAAAAGGTACTGGTTTTGTAAAAAGCTGGAAGTTTACCATTTTTTATTTGGCGTGTTCTGATTACTTAAAAGGTATAAATAATTTAAATTGGAATCAATTACCAATAAAATTAAAACTTCTAGTTGACCAGTTATATTTTACCTATGCCACCAAATAATCCTTTTGGTAGATAGAAAAAAAAAATGTAAAAAATCCAAGAGACATATCCTGAAAGCAAATAATATATATTATATTTTTTAATACAACACATTGTTTATAATTATTAGTTTATAGTTGAAGAAAATTCACCCCACACTCTCTGTAACTTGGATGACTTGTTGCAAAAAGTTTCCTATAGTAAAACTATATTAGTTTTTAGTAAGTTTTGTTGTAACATTTTGTATTTGTTCTTTTTAGACCCTCTCCACGACCAAATACTTCAACTATAGACCGATTGGCAACAATGTCTCCCGCAGCCCGACGACTTGCATCGTCCCATCTTAAACTTCCAACTTCCAATCTTCTAAGATCAGCTTATTCACCAAGTCCAGCGAGGACACCAAAATTGGCAAAAACACCCAAAACATCTACTCCGAAAAATACGGCAACGCCAAAAAGAACCCCGACGCCGAAAATCGATCTAGGAATTAGAAGAGCTGATACAAAAGAAGTGTCCACTGATGATTTACTGAAAATTAGTTTGCCTAGTAGAAAAACGGCTGCAGACTTTTTTTAAATTTTCTATGTGATGTTCCACATAAATTTGCTTTTTGGCTCAAAACAGTGCCAAATTCCTAAAAATAATTTCTTACTTCTATATTTTTTTTGTCAAATTGTCAATAATTACTTAAATAAGACGAATTATTAAAGATTTCTCAAGTGATCCGTTTTGTGAAATAAAAATATATTTATTGTTTTCTATTAGTGGTATTTTTATTTTGGCATACTTGTGTTTTCTATATAGAAATATATAAGACGCTACATTCGTAAATTAAATATATTTGTGGTGTCATAAGCACACTTACTTGTGACCGATTTTGGGATGTTCATATCACTTATGAAACTTAAAATTTTAAAAAAGTGATCAGTATCAAAAAGTTTTTAAACCAATTACTTCATTGTGTCATTATTGCTATTGATATTTTTATATTGGCAGAATTCTTTCGTTTTCATACTCCCAGCCAATTTATTTCTGTAACCACTTCCCTGAAAATCATCTTTTCTTTTCATACACATATTCATGCGGTAAAATTTTAACAACTAGATCAAAATTTGGTAAATTCTCGGAAAGTACTTTTTACGGCTCGATTTAATGTGTATAATGAGCGTCTACGAATTTAATATTTAAAAAGTCACAATAAATAAAAACGCATATATTCATTTATACCTTTAGATAAAACATAATACAATAAAACACAGACTTAAAATGTATAAAAAATACTTTATTTACACTAAAGTTAAAAAATAAGGTCCATCTAGTATTATTTGCAAAATCAACAGAGAGTCAATTTTTTTACCATTCATTTAATTGTCTCGTTTCTCTTATACAAGTTGGACAGGAAGAATGATGTTCATCATTGCGATCTTCGTCAGCATGTTTCTGACCACATTTGGTGCAATAATCTGATCCTGTATCGGAATTAATAGGTGTAATGGTTTTTAAAAATATTGGGGGATCAACTGGATGTCCACATGTACTACAATGACTTCCTCCATCGTGTTTCTTGCCACAATTGCTACAGTAGTCGGACTCTGCAATTCTTGATGATATTTTTGGAATAATTTGATGTCCACACTTTTCACAACATGTACCACCAGAGAGTTTTTGTCCACAATTGGTGCAGTGATCAGAACCTGCAATTCTTAATAATATATCTGGAATGGGGGAGTGCGAATCAACTGTAATATCTTTTGCATTCGAAGGAAGGGATGTTTTAATTTGAGACCCACAAGTATCACAGTAATTTCCGCCATCGTGTTTCCTACCACATTTGCTGCAGCAGTCGGACTCTGCTATTGTTGATATTTCTGAAGTCTTGGTATGAGGATCACTATTTGTAACACCTTTTAATTTTGGAATATCTTTGGGAATAATTTCACATCCACATGTTTCACAAACATCTGTGTGTTTTTGACCACAATTGGTGCAGTAATCAGATTCTGCCATTCTTGATAATACATCTGGGATGGTGGAAGGAGAATTAACTGTCTTAATATCTTTTGCATTTGAAGGCATGGATGTATTAATTGGATACCCACATGTATCACAATAGCTTCCGCCGTTATGTTTGCTACCACATTTGCTGCAGTAGTCAGACTCCGCAAATCTTGATGATATTTTTGGAATATCTTTTGATTTTGGAATTCTCGAGGAATTAATTTGGTATCCACATTTTTCACAATAAGCTTCACCAGAGTGTTTTTGACCACAATTGGTACAACAGTCAGACTCTGTAATTGATATATCTGGTAAAGAATATGAATTAACTGTTTTAATATCTTTTGATGATGACATAATTGGATATCCACATGCATCACAATACTCCCCATCACCGCATATTTGACCACATTTGCTACAGTATTCGGGCTCTGCATTTATTGATGATCTGCCTAAAATACTGAAATATGGATCTCTCAGAATATCAGAGTTGTCTTTTATGGGCACTGTATCAAAACTCTTTTGAGGAACAACTTTTTGAACTGTTTTTCTGTAGGATATCACAGGATATCCACATTTTTCACAATAAGTTCCACCAGAGTGTTTGTGGCCACACTTGCTGCAGTAATCAAACGCAGATTTTCTTGAATCTAAATCATGAACAGTTTTTTCAACTTGCAGGTACTCTGGTAAAATATTTTCTTTTTTAATAAACACGTTTGATTCTGGGCTAAAAAAATTGGTAAGTTGTAATGTGTGGTCAACAATCCTTGTTGGTAGAGACTTTATTGGTGGTAAATAACTTTTCCTAATGTTATCATTTATATTGGGGAGTATACTCATTCTTGGCACTTCACTTACTGGTATAACTTTCAGATATTTTGGCAAGGCATTTTCTTGACAAAGATTACCACTATTAGAGGAAGAATAGGTTTCAGGCAATGCATACCCTTTGTATCCTATTTGTACTTGTTCATTTGGCAGTTTTTCATGGATATCAAACTTGTTTACTTTTACTGTTGTTGGATCACTCCTACACTCGTTTCCAGAAGATTGAATATGTGGGTATGGAATGTTAGAACCACTGCACTTACATGGATTCATTGTAGGAGATGTTGGGTAATCTAAGGAATTTCTAAATGTATTTAATAAATAATCGCCTAGATTAAAATTTATTATTGCTGCCAAAGGAGATATTTCTTTTTTGGAATATCTATTTTCAGGTGTGTAGATTGACGGATCAGAAATCTTTGTATTTGGCGTAAATAAAGAAGGAAAACTTGGATATATAAAGGATTCGAATGGCAAACAGGGTTTTGATAATGGAGGAAAACTTTGACTAGTATCAATTATCTCAATTAAAATGGAAACCAGATCATCAACATCCTGGATGAATTCTTTTTCAGTTCCATTAGAGCTAATATTACTACTATTTTTACACTTGCAACCATCTAAAATATCTTCTGTTTTTAGTGATTTTAAGCCATCAATGTCGTCGGCAAATTTTTCTTTTTGTAAAATAGAACTACAATTTGAACATAACATTGGAATTGGTTGTGAATCTTGATTCTCGTTGTCCTTTCTGTTAATTATTGGGTAACTTATTAGCATTTTTGAGGGTCCTGTACAATTTGGACACTTATATTCTACCAAAGCTTTATTCAAAAGTTTTTCCAGTTCGTTGTCAAATTCTTTTAAAATAGTTGGGGGAATGGGTTCGGTAGTTGTATCGTTCTCTTCTTTTATATTGAATTCCTGGTAAGGAATCTCTTCGATAGATTCAGAAAAATCCATAGAAAGATCATTTCCATCAGCGTCATCTACATTTTCTTTTTGTGCACCTGAAGAGTCTTTTTTAATTTTTTTGTTTTCTTTTATTGTCTCATTTGCTGGATCCAGAGGTCTTAGAATTCTTGAATGAATTATGTGAACAGATTTTAAGGGATTGTTTGGAAGTATCTGAATGTCTGCGATGTTTTTTGGCAGTTTTTCTTTTTCTAAAATACAAAAAATGATATATAAAAAAGTTAACTATAAAAACTAACAATTAGTTTTAAAGCTATCGCAAAAGAGTATTGTAACATATAAGGTTGAATTGTAAAACATAAAAAAAAACCTACCGTCCACAGTATTCGCAGGGATCACAATTCTCCCAACTTCGTTCCTTCTCACAGGCCCGCCATCTTTAAAAACCTCTTCGTCATCGGGATATCGTCCAATTATAAAATCAGGATGCCTTCTAAAGTACTCATTTAATTGGGGTGGTAAATAAGCTGGTTCTCCTCTGTGACTATAAAAGTAATAGTTAGGGAAGACGTATGGTACTGGAGGAGGGTAGGGGTGATAGTACTGAGAGTGACATGGTGGGGGCATTCTATGTGGTGGTGGGTAGAAGACATTTGGGTGGGGGATGGTGTCTAAGGGGTGGCCTATGTCATTACCTAAAAAAACAAAAATAGATTAAATTATCAACTTATACATATTTTATTAAGTTTAGGAAACTCTATGTTTCAAACTAAATTCTGACTTTAAAATCTTGTATCGAAATTTTCTTAACGGATTGTAAAAGGTAAAATTTTTTTTTTCAGATTCTATTAAAAATAAAGGTACCTATTACACCCGATTAAATAAAAATATTTTATGATAATAAAATTTTACTTTTCTGCACTTGATTGATTTTCCCTGTGGAAAAAGCCTGATAGATCCAAATAAAATAGAATTTTTGATTGGAAGTTATGATAAATTATTGTGTTTTTGAAACAGCAATTCCGGATAGTTATAGATTGACGAAAAAAATAATGGATTCGTGTTTTTTTGTATAGTTTTCCATGCCTGGGATTATAATCAGAAAAATGGAAAGAAAAGCAAAATAAAGTATCGGCAGTTCCGACCTATTTTTTTTGCTAAAGAGATCACTGATTAATTCATAATGTTTTTTTTATGAGAATTTATTAGTTAGGTTATGATAGAGTTTCTGTCTGGATGTTGTTCGATCCAGATAGACCTATTAGGATTCTTATTTTCTATAAAGCTTTTTCCACAGGGTATTCGCTCCTTAATATTTTTAAGTTTTTTTATATATCTGATGTAAAGTACTAAATCCATAAATAAGCTAGAGGTTAATAAATAGGTTTTTGGAAAAGAAAAGAATAGTATAAAATATGAGAAACCCGAGTTATAAGCAATCTAGTGAATTTTCAATCATTAAAAACAGCTAAATAATTTTTTTTACAAAATAAAATTTATTTTTTATCAAAAAAGTATAGAGCGGCTTATTGTCCAAGATTGCAAGATTTTTAAATATAATTTAAAATAGTATTATGTATGTATAATTAAATATTAGAACAAAAAATGTATCTAACAAGAAATAAATGTATAACTCTCGGTCTTGCTGGTTATATCTATTGATCTAATTATACATATTCCATACTGTTTTAATTCCAACTAATAAACTTGTTTTTATATAAGCTCATATAGACATCGAGAGAAAGGAGGAGGCGAGAGACGAGAATCTCGCGTCTCTCGATGGAAGACAAGAGACCTCGAGATACTCTCAGGGGCATCACTAGACACAACAAGTATTTTAGGGTTACATAGTTAGACATTATCGAAATAATATTATATGCTATTGGGGAAAAAATCAAATACATGTTCCACTTTATTACAAAAGTCTAATACAAAGAAACACTTACTTTTTAAACTACAAAAACTGAAGGTATGTTTTTTACGATTACAAGATAAAGTTTTCTGTTAAAAAGGCAATAAAATGACGTTTTTTAAACGGATTCACATTTCACATCCTAACTCGCCTCTTTCAAATCTCTTACGACACGGGCATTTTTCCGGAGAGTTGGAAAGTTGCGCGTGTGCAACCTGTCCCCAAAAAAGGATCCAAAACTCTCCCTTCTAACAAACGTCTCAACTATAGACCTATATCTCTTCTTTCTGTTGTTTGCAAAGTAATTGGAAAATTCATCAATTCCCAAACCTTAAAGTATCTGGAAAAATACAAGATTTTACATGATAGACAGTATGGATTCCGTCACAGAAGATCCACAACTGGAACAGGTCCCTTGAATATCTTGAATCCCAGATCGTTGCTCTTGACATATTCAAAGCTTTCGATCAGTTCAGGCCTAACGGGCTTCTTAACAAACTTCCTTCTTACGGTCTTCCACCTAAGATTTGCTCTTGGCTCTCTAGTTTCCTTTCTAATCGACGTATATCAGTTACTGTAGATGGTCATTCTTCCAGCTTCTAACAAATTAATGCTGGGGTGCCCCAGGGCTCAGTGCTGGCACCCACGCTGTTTCTTCTACACATTAATGGTCTTCTCTGTTCCACAATCAGTCCCATTCACAGTTTTACTGACGATAGTACCCTCCACTCTAGTATTCAATTTCTTAAGCCATCATGTAATTCTGATTGGGAAAGCAAGCGCAGGTCAATGCAGATTTTTTTCACAAGACCTCAAACTTATCTTGGATTGGGGCGCCAAAAATCTTGTTTCATCAATCAGTTTAATACCTCGAAAACACAGTCATGTTCGCTGTCGCGGAAAAGTCTGCCAATGCTCATCCGTTACATATGAGCGGCCAAGTTCTGTAGAGCAAAGAATCGTTTAATCTTGTTGGCGTTACTTTTGAGAATAACCTCAACTGGCACAAGCACATTACATCCATAGCCTCGGCAGCTTAAAAAAGCTTGGATTCCTCTTTCGAGCCAGAAAGTATTTCTCTTCTTCTAATCTGTATACTCTGTATGTATCCTAAATCAGACCCTTTTTAGAATATTGTTCTCATGTCTGGGGAATGGCGTCCTCTCATCACTTAGCATTCTGGACTCCATTTAAAGAAGAGCTGTTCGTCTTATTAATGATCCCACGCTTACAGAAATGCTTTCTCTTCTTGCCCACCGTCGAGCTGTAGAGGATCTGTCGCTCTTCTATAGATATTTTCATAGCTTCTGCTCAGAGGAGTGGGCTAGTATAATTGCTTCTCTGGCAACTCCCAGCAGAGCAACTCATCCTTTTACAGTTCAGTTAGAGAGGCTCCGAACTTCCCGCTTTTTTGTTCCTTCATCCCTAGAGTGTCAAGACTGGAACCTGCTGCCCGCAGAAGTTTTCCTTTTCCTCTCAATCTCCAAATATTTAAGTCCCGTATGAACCAACTGCCTCTCACCTCACTTAAGACACCCACAATACGTTAGTACTTAGGCATCAGCCTTCGTGGACTGTTCCAAGATAAAAAAAATGCACCCGTAATAAATTTGAATGTACGTTTTGCCATCTTTTGCAGAAGCCGTCGTTTGCGATTAGAGCGAAAAAGGTAGTTTTAATTGCGCACGCTCAGATACCCTTCCATTTATTTTGCTAAAAAAATAGTTTATCTATGATTTGAACACTTACCTCCATAATATCTACACGGTGGTGGTATTTTCATAATATGGCTACCACTATGTGGATAATCGCTTCCAAATCTCAGTGAAACTTGGGCATTTGCGTAATTGTTGCCATTTTTCTTGCTTTTCTTACTGGGGTTATTGGCGGATATATCTTTTGAGGCAGGCGGTGTTGTTGACTCAGAGTAACGATCGAAACCAGCTCTTTCAACTATTTCTAAGTGATCGAAATTGACGTTGGACCTATCCTTTGGGGTGCGGAAAACCTTCGAGAGGTCGCATTTTGCGATGCAGATGTTAGTCTGGAACAGATAGATATATGTTTATAATAATTAATAAAAAATGATTGGGAATTTTTTGTTAAAAAATACATTTACAATTTGTAGCTATTAGATTTAGGTTTGTAGCAGGATTAAAAGATTAAGGATCAAATAACCGACCACACACACTTGTTAAAAGTGTGGAACTTCTTCACCTTCAATAAAAACAGCAAAAAGGTATCTTGCTAAATTGAAACCTGGTCTTACAAGTATCAAAGATGATCCACCTAAGGGACGTTCAAAAAGTGCATCATCATCAGAAATCCTACCAAAAATATAGGTTATGATTTTGAAAAAGTGTCGATTAATTAAAAGAGATTTAGTAAAAGCCCTGGAGATTTTATTATGTGGGCAATATTCTGGCTGAAGGTTTGGGTTTCAGAAAGCTCTGTGTCCAATGGGTGAAGCATTCGCCAACAATGGAACCAAAATACATTTAAATGCGATTTTTTCAGTAACATTTGGAACGTTTTAGAAAGTATAAAACGAATTTTGTGTATAGAGACACTTTACACCGTAATCCTGAATTAAAATAAGAGAATAAGAGTGTTATGAACTCAGTAATTCGACTCCCAAGCAACTTAGGATCCAGTAATTTGTCAGGAAGGTGTAAGCATCAGTTGTTTGGATTGTAAAAGGCATTTTATTCGTAGATTACCTTTAATCTAGTAACAAGGTACACTCAGGTTATTATTGTAACTTTCTGGACCAGCCGGATTAAAAAATTAAAAAAAAATTCGTTTAGAAAGCAAAAATCAAAAGTCACAAAGCTCAAAAACCATCGCAAAAAATAGTAAATGAAATGTGAATGACGGTTTTTTATAAAATCCACCGTATGCATCAAATTTAGCTCTCTCCACTGTTGACTCTTAAAAAAATTGCCTGGAAAACGATTTTTATCGAAATAATGAATGAATATAATCAGGACCTAACCTTGTTTTTTTTAAATATATATTGTTAATTTATTAATGAAAAAAGTTGCAGAAGAATCCCTACAGAGCTTTAAAAAACAACAAAAACATTATGTAGGTTGATCAGAATTCGACCTTGCGAAACGTAAAATGCCAACGATCAAAGCTGTTACTTTGTCCAACTGAAATGACCGACTACCAACCACACACAACACATACCAAATTTGAGTACCAAATTATAATACACATGTGTTTACACAAGAAAGTAATTACGCGTGACGTCATCGAATTAAACATTTGGTCCACCCGGTGTAAACAAGGCTATTATATCTGCAGCTGCAATTGTTACAAAATAGCTCGGATTCCTCTTTCAGTAGGCCAAAAAGTATTTTTCCTACAAAAATATGGTTAAGTTTTTAGTGCCTCCCTCCCCCAGAGATCTAAGTTTTTAATTTGTATTTTTTTTGGCAAAATTGATCAAATTTTAACGTCAAATTCCAAATTTTGCAAGTTTTTTTTTAACTTCTAGCCAATTAAAATATTTTCACTCAGCAATTTTCTTATGCAAAGGTTTCGGATGCCTCTATCTTTATATAGTGATGGAAATCCCTAATAAAAATTTTTATGATAAGAAATAAAAAAGAAATAGCAATATAATATTTTTTATTTATTTTTTCTTATGTCAATAAATTTAATTTTATTTGCACTACAATAACAAAAATAAAATAAAAATATATTTCTCGCTTTAGTTAGAGCACATTCATAGATTACACAGGTTTACAAAAAAAATGTCCTGACTATTTGACCGGACAAAGGTATACCTAGGTATTTTGGCGCCCTTAATCCGAATCTGGAGTAAGTTTTCCCCATCACGTCAGGAAAACAAGATTTCAAGGTCATTTAGGGGTCAAAATGGGGATATTTTTGAAAGCGTCTCTGTTACAACTTCTCGAGCGACCTACTAACTTGACGGGTACCTTTTTAGCTCTTGAGTACTTTTTGAACATTAGAAAGAAGTTCTGAATCACGTTCAGAACCAGCCCAAGGCCGGCCCAGAAGGGGCGAAAGGCGCCATGGGCGTTCTAACTGGCAAATTTGGATTTCCTTGCCAAGACGTTGAATTTTGACGATGCATGTGCTGTGAGTTAATGACGGTCGAACCGGCACTGACGCGAGTGACGCTAGAACTTTGCGTGAACATTGAGGGCCGCTTTCAAAAATATCACTGTTTGGACCGCCAAATGACCTTAAAATCCCGTTTTTCTGACGTGATGGTGAAAAACTAAACCCGGATTCGGACTCAGGTTGCCAAAATACCTAGAAATACCAAGGTCCGGTCAAAAAATCAGCACTTTGGAGTTTTCTTTTATTTAAATAAATTCTTTTTAAAAATTAATATTTTATTTTAAGGCGGTTCTTTTAGTAATAATTTATATTAAATCAATGTTAAACAATGCAGCTATTTGCAAAGATCATTTACTGAATTGTCGGCCGTGGTTTAAAACTTCTTTATCTTTATGTTCGTGGCGCCCCTTAACTTATGGCGCCCCTGGGCTGTAGCCCAAACAGTCCATAGGGTTAGTATGGCCCTGTCTGGAAAGCCAAAAAAGAAACTGTTTTTCGCAAACTTCAAAATGAAGATTTTCGTGTTACTTTAAGGTCAAAGGCATCTGGTATATATTTGGTGTGTCAATTTCAGTCTGTTTTTAGATAATAAAAAAATTGAAAATCCTAGATCCGCCCTTGATTCATATAGATATTTCTATAATAAAAGTGACTCTTTTGTTGTTGTGCCTGTTTTTTTGTGTTTCAATTAAGAAACTGGTTAAAATGTTAAAAGGAAAACAACACAACTCTTAAAGTAACTATTTGTGTAATTTTATTTTTAGAAAAAGTGACATAAGCCAAAAAAATATAGTGTGCCAATTTAGTGTAAAAATAATAAATTGTGTGCAAAAAGAAAAGGAAATGTAGTGAAAATGACGTTAGTTTTATTTTTAACTTTGATGATGAATATCTCGAAAACGAAACGTTGCCGAAAAAATTGTTTTCAAATTCGTGATCAGCGCCATAAAAAACCCTCGTATACCAAATTTGGTCAAAATCGGACAAGAGGCAACTTTCGAGACACCCTATTTTCGAATAATGGTAAATTATGTTTGTTGAAAATAAAAAATAAATACCGCGTGCGGTATTCAGATAGCCCTCTACTTAAGTTACGTACGTTAGCACTAAACAAAGTACCCACATCTATCTACTATATTACTGTTATTTTAGTGACGTTATCCCCGTCCGGAGAGCCGTAAAAAACAAAAGTCGATTAAATCCATTTTTTCTGGTTACCTAATTTAAAATTAACCGCTTACCGCACTGACACGAGTGACGCTAGAACTTTGCGTGAACATTGAGGGCCGCTTTCAAAAATATCACTGTTTGGACCGCCAAATGACCTTAAAATCCCGTTTTTCTGACGTGATGGTGAAAAACTAAACCCGGATTCGGACTCAGGGTGCCAAAATACCTAGAAATACCAAGGTCCGGTCAAAAAATCAGCACTTTAGAGTTTTCTTTTATTTAAATAAATTCTTTTTAAAAATTAATATTTTATTTTAAGGCGGTTCTTTTAGTAATAATTTATATTAAATCAATGTTAAACAATGCAGCTATTTGCAAAGATCCTTAGAAATGTTCATTTACTGAATTGTCGGCCGTGGTTTAAAACTTCTTTATCTTTATGTTCGTGGCGCCCCTTAACTTATGGCGCCCCTGGGCTGTAGCCCAAACAGTCCATAGGGTTAGTATGGCCCTGTCTGGAAAGCCAAAAAAGAAACTGTTTTCCGCAAACTTCAAAATAAAGATTTTCGTGTTACTTTAAGGTCAAAGGCATCTGGTATATATTTGGTGTGTCAATTTCAGTCTGTTTTTAGATAATAAAAAAATTGAAAATCCTAGATCCGCCCTTGATTCATCTAGATATTTCTATAAGAAAAGTGACTCTTTTGTTGTTGTGCCTGTTTTTTTGTGTTTCAATTAAGAAACTGGTTAAAATGTTAAAAGGAAAACAACACAACTCTTAAAGTAACTATTTGTGTTATTTTATTTTTAGAAAAAGTGACATAAGCCAAAAAAATATAGTGTGCCAATTTAGTGTAAAAATAATAAATTGTGTGCAAAAAGAAAGGGAAATGTAGTGAAAATGACGTTAGTTTTATTTTTAACTTTGATGATGAATATCTCGAAAACGAAACGTTGCCGAAAAAATTGTTTTCAAATTCGTGATCAGCGTCATAAAAAACCCTCGTATACCAAATTTGGTCAAAATCGGACAGGAGGCAACTTTCGAGACACCCTATTTTCGAATAATGGTAAATTATGTTTGTTGAAAATAAAAAATAAATACCGCGTGCGGTATTCAGATAGCCCTCTACTTAAGTTACGTACGTTAGCACTAAACAAAGTACCCACATCTATCTACTATATTACTGTTATTTTAGTGACGTTATCCCCGTGCGGAGAGCCGTAAAAAACAAAAGTCGATTAAATCAATTTTTTCTGGTTACCTAATTTAAAATTAATCGCTTACCGCACTGACACGAGTGACGCTAGAACTTTGCGTGAACATTGAGGGCCGCTTTCAAAATTATCACTGTTTGGACCGCCAAATGACCTTAAAATCCCGTTTTTCTGACGTGATGGTGAAAAACTAAACCCGGATTCGGACTCAGGGTGCCAAAATACCTAGAAATACCAAGGTCCGGTCAAAAAGTCAGCACTTTAGAGTTTTCTTTTATTTAAATAAATTCTTTTTAAAAATTAATATTTTATTTTAAAGCGGTTCTTTTAGTAATAATTTATATTAAATCAATGTTAAACAATGCAGCTATTTGCAAAGATCCTTAGAAATGTTCATTTACTGAATTGTCGGCCGTGGTTTATAACTTCTTTATCTTTATGTTACTGGCGCCCCTAAGTTATGGCGCCCCTGGGCTGTAGCCCAAACAGTCCATAGGGTTAGTATGGCCCTGTCTGGAAAGCCACAAAAAAAAAACTGTTTTTCGCACACTTCAAAATGAAGATTTTTGTGTTACTTTAAGGTCAAAAGCATCTGGTATATATTTGGTGTGTCAATTTCAGTCTGTTTTTAGATAATAAAAAAATTGAAAATCCTAAATCCGCCCTTGATTCATATATATATTTCTATAATAAAAGTGACTCTTTTGTTGTTGTGCCTATTTTTTTGTGTTTCAATTAAGAAACTGGTTAAAATGTTAAAAGGAAAACAACACAACTCTTAAAGTAACTATTTGTGTTATTTTATTTTTAGAAAAAGTGACATAAGCCAAAAAAATACATAAAATGTCTTTAGCTAGGGTAAAGATATATGTACTGTTTTTCTTAATACGTAAGTAAATTTCAATATTAAGTAAAATAAATGTTGATATAAGAAATAAGTAAGTGCAAGGACAATAAAAGAGCTTACCTTGGCAAAAAGAGTTAAGATTGTAACCACCACTAAACTTTTGCAGCTGATCATTACTACATGGACTACTGATGTTCAGTCCGTAATAATACAAATGTTTTGCAGTTTTCAAAATATATAATAGTGTTTAAACTTTCGCCAAAACAAAAAGCACGACTAGATATGTTTTGTTTAATATTTAAGTATGGTGACCTGACATTAAAGGTTGGTGTTTTATTTGAAATATTTGACCATGACTTATATATATTTTTTTTAAATTTAAGAGTAAAAACGTTTATTTATTTTAAGAGGCATTTTATTCTTGCAAGATTGCTTATGGTCGTAAAAATGCCCAATTCTCCAATCAAAAATGTCTTGTTTTGCCTACATAATTAAAATAAAACATTGATTTAGGATTGTTCGTAAAATGCTCTTAACGATTAACTTATTTACAACATATTTTTATTATAGGGAGTGTGAAATTCTTTGAGTCTTTAATTAAAAAAAAATGTAATAAGTAAAGGTAAAAGAAACACTCTTTCAAGAAAAAAATCCTGCAAAATTTCAAGAAATTTAAGCAGTCGGTTGGGTAATAAAATTTTAGTTGTTAACACACCTGTTACCAAGTCAAGTAAATTATAAAAAAACAATTCAATTAGTTTTAGTAAGCTAAGTTATAACTATACCTAAAATACTTTTATGTACGACCGGGTGTAAAATACAATTTATCGTGCCCATTTGTGGGCGTAAAATTGCATTTTTACGCTGTAGGGCGAAAAAGTAACAAAAATGTCCGAATTTATAAATATTTAACACAACAATAAAACTAAATAAGGCTTTAATTTTTGGTAAAACAACAATATTATGTTATGTTAAAAGTACATTGATTACAATTTAAAACATTAAAAACCGGTAAACATTTGAAATTTTTGGAATTTATCCATCTGATGATCTCTTTAAAAACGTGATTTTTTTGGAAACTTACTTACATCAATGTTTTTACGCAAGACTATTGTAGATTTTAGCATGAAGTAAAGGGACCATATTGTTTAGGTCTTCATGTTTTGTTTTTTTTTCTCCGACAACTGTAGGCAGACTTTCTCTGCAGCTTCTTCTATTTCTGGATTATTTCGGCTCATAATTCAAATTTGAAAACCACTTTTTTGTCAATTTTGTTGATACCACATTATTTCTTCGGTAACTTAGAGTTGTTAAATCGATTTGATAATTGATCACGAATTTGAAGACAATTTTTTCGGCAACGTTTCGTTTTGGAGATATCATCATCAAAGTTTCAAATCAAACTAACCTTATTTACACTATTCCTCATTCTTTTTGCACATAATTTTTAATTTATACTCTAAAAGGACCTTTTATATTTTTATTTAATTTATTTTACACCTTTTGTTCCATTTAATTGCAGACCTCCACTTTTAAACGTCGCAACCATGTATACACTACGGATTTTATTAGCAAATATGGCCGCGGCCTTTGACACTAAAACTTTGCAATTTAAGGGAAAAATTAAAAAAACAAATTATTATAAGGTGTTTAAAAAATATAGTGTGCCAATTTAAGGTTAAAATAATAAATTGTGTGCAAAAAGAAGGGGGAATGTAGTGAAAATGACGTTAGTTTTATTTTTAACTTTGATAATGAATATCTCGAAAACGAAACGTTGCCGAAAAAATTGTTTTCAAATTCGTGATCAGCACCATAAAAAACCCTCGTATACCAAATTTGGTCAAAATCGGACAGGAGGCAACTTTCGAGACACCCTATTTTCGAATAATGGTAAATTATGTTGGTTGAAAATAAAAAATAAATACCGCGTGCGGTATTCAGATAGCGCTCTACTTAAGTTACGTACGTTAGCACTAAACAAAGTACCCACATCTATCTACTATATTACTGTTATTTTAGTGACGTTATCCCCGTCCGGAGAGCCGTAAAAAACAAAAGTCGATTAAATCCATTTTTTTCTGGTTACCTAATTTAAAATTAACCGCTTTACCGCACTCTGGGTAAAAATTTTAAAATAATAGTATATTCCATAACAAGTGTAATAAGTAGATTTTTAGCGCACTCAAAGTAAAGTTGGCAAAACGAGCCAAAGGCGAGTTTTGCATTCACTTAAGTGCGCTAAAACCGTTTACCACTCGAGTTATGTATAGTATTTTATCTACAACCCAATCCCAATTTTACAAAAGAAAGCCATTTCAATCGGCAGTCGTAAATATAGGAAATGTGAGCAACTCGACTATTACGTTTAACTTTTAGGTATATTATCTGTCTGTTAGGTAATTTACGTGGAGAGTAATAATTGTTAAACGATGTTTAAATAAACGATTTTTGAAAAGTCCTTAGTACAAATGATCTTACCGCACTAGTGCGGTAAAGTAACAGTTACCACACTAGTGCGGTAAAGTGACACTTACCACACTTAAAATAGTGTTTGTAACCTTAGTTACCGCACGGTTGTAGATAAAATATTCTAAACCAGGAGTGTCAAAAAAATACATATCGATGGCTTAGTATGAAAACCTCGTATGTCCATTTTTTTTTTTAAATGACATTTTGGTGGTTGTAGATAGAACATTACGTATACTATATATAACAGCTGTTAGAAAAATTCCATCTGCGCAGTACTGCTCTCTACAGACATCAACAGGAACCACGTATATCAGCTGCTCCCAAATTAAGTAGATTTGGTGTGAAGACCCTGTATATCCAATGATAATTGGCTGCATTTTTTAAGTATTCACAGAGTGTTTTCTTACTTTAAAACATTTTGTGGGTGTTAGTTCAAATCCAAAAACACTTAAAAAATTTAAAATCTTTTTTGGCTAAATAGTGCAGCAAATTAGTTTTTTTGCGTCTTCTTTAAAATTTATATTTTGTGCCATACGAGGTTTTTATACTAAGCCATCGATATGACCTGTCACAGTATCCTATCGAATAAAGGGAAAATATACCGGTTGTCCCATTTTAATTTAAAAGTACTTGACATTTGTGCTTAAACCGGAAGTGATAAAAAACAAGTAAATTGGTCAAATTATGTTTGTTTATTTTAACAAATACAAATTTTATAGGGAACATGAGAAACACCCGGTGTAGTAATGAAGAAGAAGAAAATAAACTGGCAGAGCCGAATTTAGAACTGTGTAGGCTTTTGGGCAGATTTCGTGTGGGGGCCCTACATCTTACTATTCAAAACAAGGTCCACCAGAACGAGTAGTTGTTTTTTCCTGCTAAATCCGCACTTAATACGCGGTTTTCCGGAAAAGTGGCAAAAAATTGTTATTAACTATGGAATTGTTTAATACACTGTAGCAAAGACAATTATTGAAGTTAATAACTACAATTGTCTTTGACTGTAGCTAATAAACTATTGAAGATAGAAAAATGTGCCCAAATACTTTTTGGTTTCTTATTAAAAAAATGGCGTTTTCTAAATTAAAATTCGTCAATAAAAACTGTGGATATTGCAAATTTAATGCAAAAATATTGCAAGATAACGATCTTTTCTAACTTTTCCGCCATAACTTGACTTCAATTCAACGTAGAAAGTGCCACAACCGCTCGTTTTAAACTTAGGGTGCAAGCTTTAAAATGATACATGATGAACCCCCTAAATATTATTAGAAAAAACGTTACAGCCTCCTTAACGGATTATTTTTGACAAAAAAAGCAGCGTAGTTTGTTTATAAGCATTTTTAACTAAGAAATACTTAAAATATCACTGACCGAAGTTTGTGAGATGTGTGAAATTTTGAGACTAGCTAAATGTCTTAAAGTTGATTTTTAATCTTGAATAATTAAAATTATTAAAATTTTGATAAGAAATTATAGAGATTTTGAGCTTGTTTTTTAAGTCTTTTTGGCGTCAAAAAGTGTCATTTTTGTACGACCGTATCGAAGTTTGAAGTTGGATTGAAGTAAACAAATATGGATATATAGTTTTTAATATTCAAGAACAATATTAATATGTTTGTGCCATTATTGTTAATAAAATTGCGAAAAAAGACTGTTTGGAAAGGGAAAAACGTAAAAGTTGCTGACCTGTCTAATTTTGGATGTTTTTTTATATCTATTGTGATGGCCCCTCTATTGTGGAGGCCTCAAGGCAGTAGCAACGCCTGCCCTCGCCCAAATCCGGGCCTGCCAAGTGGAAATTATAGTTAGGGCAACTATAAGTAGTTTTTCTTTTATAGGGATCGGGATTTCTGAATATTGCACAAATTGTTTTTATTCTATAAACAAATCACTTTACTTTATGTTAAAATTACTCCAATTCCCGTATTATCAATACTAAACTATTTGTGGTAAAAATATTTTTTTGTAAACATATTAAAAACTGTGCAACATATTTAAAGTTAAATCCGTTGCTATGAAATGTAAAACTATTTCTTATTATTATTAAAACAGACATTAAAAAAAACATAGGAGCTTTTCCTAGGGCGACCTCAGATAAAGCAAGCAAGATGATTGTCATTAAAAAATCACTTAAAAAATTATGGCTTTATATCATGTGGGTTCTATGGAGAAGAAAACAACAGGCTTTCACCTTATATATATTTACTCCTTGGAGGTATACAAAACGAAGATTTTCTCCTGCATTAACATACGTGAAGAAAGCTACTCACCTTAATTTGTTTCGCACAAAATGGTAGCCTTTTTATATTTGCACATCCTGTATGACTAGTTAAATTAACTATTTGTCTAAAATGTCAAGTTCAATGTCAGTAGTTGTGCTGATTTAAAAGTTTTTTGACACTATGAACTGTATGCGGTAAAGTTATACATCCGTTTTAAATGTTTCATTGGTAAAATAAATAATAATACACTTTTAAAACGATACAAAATAATTTTATTTCCTTATTTTACGAGATCTATAATTTATATACAAAAAGTATTATAATTCAGACTTTACCTATACAACTATAGTTAGGTATCTAACAATTTACCATATCCTATGATCTGTTTCAATCCAGACCAATTTAATAAACATTGTTACATATTTTTTGTACTTTTTTTGGTTAGTAAGAGTAAACTAAGCCTTGCAAAAAGCATTTAACTAGAAAACTAAATTATTTTTAGTGAGTTTGCTATTGGAAAAAGGAAAACTGTTTTATTATTGGTACCTATTTGAGTAAAATGTTATTTATTTCTATTTTTCCTGCATTTTGTACCTATATATTTAGAGTTATTAATAAGCTAAAACGTTTATTAGTAACACAAAAATAACAACCTAAATCCAAAATTACCCAGAAACTGGATCATTGCTCTGATATACGGTGTGTAATAAAAGTTTGGGTCCTTTATAATATGTGTGAAATTACGTCCCATTCTTCGATGATATTGGCAATATTGCCAACATTATTGTATTTTAGAAGCTGAAAACATTTTTTTTTATTTAAGATTTATGGCGTACAAAAGATTTTTCAGAGATACGCCTGTTAACATAGCATTATTTGAAACTATTACAATGAGGTAAATATCCTCTGGTAAGCATGGAGAAACATAGGATCATGACGATATTTAAAAATATTTTCCTAACTTTTGTTATTTATGGACATTTAAAATATACAAAAGTAAGTAAACATTTTTAAGGGGATGTTTCTTCAGCAAAGAATAAGAGAAACATTACGTATGCATTTATCTATAGAAGTGATAGTTCCTTAGTATCAGATAATATAGAAACAACTCCTTTAAGATAAAACTTCAATTTTTGGAATATTTAGAGTAAATACTGGTCATAAATTATTAATCTGGACAGGATTTTTATTAAAAATTACGACATTAGCACCCTCTGTTGCCATCAAACACCGATTCTCGTTAATTCAGCAAAATTAACCAAAGTTGGGAGTAGTAAGTCATTCGATGGGTGACTATTAATAAATATCGTTTGCTATTTTATGTAGTTCAGATTTTTCGCAAATCCCGGATAATTGTTACAGAAGTTAATAAGGGGGAAAGGAGGTAGTTTAGAGGTAGTATTTATTTGTTTACCGTTCTATGCCGTAATTTGCAATATCCGCATATCTTGTTACTTGAATATCGGTAATGGAAATGAAAAAAAGAGGCTTACAATTATCTAATTTTTGACTAAAGCCTCGTGGGCTGTCTTAAAAGTAAAAAAAGTAATATTATTGTTAATATTTTAACGTAATTGTAATCGAGTGTTATCTTCAGTGGCGTAGTACCAAAGTAATAGTTAATATGGCTCTTTTATAATTGTAAAAAAAATTGTACACCAGTATTTTAGTTCTTGTAATAATATCTAAAATAAATACGCGGTTTGTTTGGACTTATGTTTGAAAATATAGGCAAATTATTTGTAAAAACGGCTTAATACCTGAAAAATCTTTTTACAAAGTCTACTTAACTTAGTTGTATGTAACAAATTGAACTGTAATTTCCATCGTTATCAATATATTCTGTTAAAAGTTTGTTTTTTTATTAATTTCCATTAATTTTAAAGAATATGTTAAAAAATACTTTTTATTTAACATCATTCATACAAACATTAAATAAAAAAATACGTATTAATAACTTTTAGACTTTTTGTATAATTATTATTAGAAACATTTCTTACCCCGGTCTGTGTGTTTCTCAATTTAAAATATTTTAGCTTACCTGTGATGTACTCTATTACTATAAATTTCCAAATAATACCTGATTTGGCAACCTTGCCTATATCATTGCGGTTTTTTTGAATATCAAAACTTTACAGAATATCTAGAAACACGTGTAGAAAATTTTATGACAATAATCCTGACCTCAAAACAGGCCGAAATACGTTATGTGGGTTACATCTAAAGTTTCTTCGTTTAATTATTAGAGAGCATATTTTTTTTAAAGAATAATCATTAATTTTGGCGTAATTAGGATTTAAAGTTTATATTTGGCCCTTGGAATTTTTCGACAGACTAAACAGCCATGTGACGACACAAGTGTTGTCGAGTTAAATATTAGTTTTTTTTTTCACAATGCAATACGTCTTTTCTTAATGTGTATTTGTCAAACGAAAATAAACAGTTTATAACATTTTACTTTTTACATAAATAAATGGAAATTGCACTTATTAACTGAATGAAAATTATAAGTATTTCAATATTAGAACTTGCTCCGCTTTACATTTTATTCACTCTGCTTTGATCGAAGACGTAATATTGGAACTTAGCCCTTAGCCCAGGTCGCCTCTGTCGATCAGGCGTTGTGAATAAATATGGTCAGCTGCTTATGACTTAGATATCTTTTTTGCGAAAGGGTTTTATATTTGAATTTTAAATACTTGTAACTCTGTGATAGAATTTCGTACAAAAAAATATAAGGAAGAAGCGGTATTAAGGTATAAAGAGTTATTTTTAGCCAATAAAAAAATATATGCAAGTGGCCTTTTTCAAATATAACAAAGATAACTTTAATCGACCCATTTTTGATGTCAGGAGTTTGTCATAAACACACCTTTGTACACGTTTTTTGAGGACTCTTTGTGAATTTTAAATTTCATCAATTTTTTAAAAATATTTTACAAGATACTTTTGACACATCAGACTTTCGTAACACACCGTATAAACAAAGCATGTACAGTAGGTAAATAAGCTTATTAATTAAGCAAACAAATAACATAATAAGTTCATTTGACTTAAGCAAATAATTTTGTTGTCTCTCTTTTTCCATTTTATATGAAGGGCGGTCTTATTCAGCTCCTAAAACAAAGAAACTTTTTAATATTCTTTCATTCTGCGGTCATTCACCCAACAGATAAGATGGAAAAAATAAAGAAAGACAACAAATTACAATAATTATAATGATCTGTAAATCAAAAAATAATTAGTTAACATAAGCCGAAATTTAGATTTTGTTTAATAATTTAATAAATGGCAAACTTTCTTTATTTCTTCCATAATTTTTTAAAAGTAAATATACAAGTTACTTTGTAGGCAATTTTATTATTTTTCAAAAATGATTGGAAATGTATTTTTAATTTTTGAAATGAGCCATCATTCGGATTGAGGGTTTTATTTTGGGTCTACGCACGGGTGTCTCACAAAGTGATGGGTTACGTCAGGTTTATTCGAGTACTGATTCGAAAACTAGGTATTCACATATTCAAGTAAGGAAAATACAGTAATCGGATACAAAAGTCTTTGAATAAAAATTTCGAATTCTTTGGGTCCTGTTGTTTTAAAGAGCAAAACTCTTGTGCAATCAGGGCAAAAATATATTAGATTTTCTAAAAAGGTTAATCAGACATTATTTTTGAATGGAGACCACAAAAGTTTAGTGCTATATTGCTTCTTTAACCGATTTTTAAGTTTTTATTACATTTATTACTGTCTGAGGTCCATTCTTTGTGCACGCAAGCTGCAGGGGCAGTAACATAGTATGTTTATTAAAAAAAAAATATATGTTTCTGGAAAATGTGGCGGATAAAAATAGAACATTTTTACTAATTTAAATGTTAGAAACCACTAACAAAAACGTATTCTTTACTTTTTACCTCATTATAAAATTCTAGTTCCACCCCCTTAAATGCGTCTAGAGGAAAAATCAGTTTTTTTGTTATTAAAGAAGACAATTTTAAGTTTTATTAGTGCTCACATTTTTTTCGTTGATTTTTTTCTTTAATTTTGATTAAATTACGAATACTTGAGGCTTTATTGGATATTAAAAATCGCTCAGTTAGGAATACCAATAATTATCAATAAAAGTTTCAAAATTTATTTTTATTTATCAGAGAAGGTTATTTTTTCAATGTAAAAACGACCGATTACATGAATAGTTTGAGATTGAAGTGATTAATTGGTAAAAGTTTATAATTTAAGAATACAAGACCAATTACAGATATCTCCTATCCAATTATTTATGTTTTCCTAAAATTCCTAAATTTCATTGCACTTATTCAAAACATTATTCAAGTTCAATTAAGTATTGGAATACTAAAATTTGTGTTCAAATATCAAAAATACTGGACTTGACCCGTCAGACAGTACACAGATACTCAGAAATCTTTGTGAAAATTATTCCAGAATTAACAAAAATCTTCTATTGGCCCATTGCCATTTTTTGTCTCCAACAAGATGCTCTCCAAAAGTTCAAAGTTTGAAAATAGCTTTAACAACGCAATGATGTGTCTCGAAACATCTCTGCATCGCTAAGGAAACTTTTAGCTAACCAACGGGCTTGTGAGGTGATCTTCATGATCTCCTAATGTTGGTAGTACTTTAAAATAAAAAAGTAAGATACAGAAAAACTTTAAAATTGCCTTTTAAAGTGTTTAATCTAGTTTAGTATAATTATTGCCAAATTTTATCGTTTGTTTTTTACAAATTATATATTTCACTATTACTAAAAAAAATAGATAATCAAATATATATGATTTCAATCAGGTTTTTTACAACATATGTTAACAAAAAAATATTTTGTTTTTTATTGTTTTAGCTCTAGTAAAGTAATAATTATTTTTTTTTAAATCTTGTATATTTACAAAAGCCTCTTTCATATCTTACTAATAAAATTATTTTGTGTCAGTCTTATACTTTGTTCTAAAAATATCATGGATCATTAATTATGGCTCTACCTCGTTTTCCATTCCTTGGGTTTTCTTCAAAACTTCAAAGAATCCTAAAAATCTACAGACCCAGAAATTCTTCTTTCTTGTAGGCATCACGCCTTTTTTCTTGAATTTTTATTTTTTCTTATAACCACGTATTTATACAAATTTTATCTAGGTTTTCTTTAATAAACTACTTGATCTTTCTTTTGCTTTTTGAAGCATTTCTTCGTGTTTCTTTTTAACTTCCGCAATTACTTGTTTAATGTCTGTCTTCTTGCCTACTGTGTTAACCTTTATTTTAACTTCATGATCACACAAGAACTCCTTTAACTCTTTATTGCAATCCTCAAATCTCTTCTGTAAATCAAACAATATTTTTAGCTCTTTTTTAATTTTATTATTTTTTGAAAGTTTTTTGTTCATGTCATTTATGACTTCTTTTAGTAATTTTTCCAAATTTTTCATTTCCCATAACAATTTGGCCGCACCATCTAGTTTTTCGGGTTGCTCGTCAGCAGTATTTAGAAGCTTCTTTAGTTTATTTAATATTTCCATGTGTTTATGTCCTTCTCCGTCCCGGTCTTTACACAACTTTTTGATTAAATCATTTCTGGTTTTTGCAAAAGCAAATTTTAGCCCCGAAAGATAGTCTACATATTTAATTTCCCTTTTTGTATTAAATGGGGTTTTCATCTTTAAATGTTGTTCAAAGTCTTCTACGACACTGCTGATGAGACATTGTAATTTTTGTAGTCCTATCAGACTGTTTACTAATTGACACCTAACAAATTCATTGTCATTTTTCTTTAAAGCTGCAGCAATCTTTTTAACACTAGTGTCTTTTATATGTTGAAGATCTTTAAATTTACTTAACAGACCAATCTTAGCACCAATATCATTAACTCTATCGTCAATAAGCATTCGTTTCCAGTCTTGCTCAATGGATGTCTTAATGTGCTCAATTTTAATTAGGTTTTCAAATATTTCGTCGTAATTGTCTGCGTTTAAATTAACCAACTGATCAATTTCTTCCAAAAGCGCAGATATTCGCTCTTTTACTATCTGCTGTGGTATTATATCTTTATGAGAGTTTCCCACAATTTCTGAGTCTTCTTTGGCTCTTGCTATAAGCGTCGCAATTTTACTTCCAGTTTCTTCAGAAGAGGTACTTGGTATTGGTACAGGTTTTTTTAATAACCCACTTTTCTTTGCACGTAACTTTAGTGGTCTTTTATATCCATCATATTCCATGAAGGGTCGACCCTTGTTGTCTATAATAACCCTTGGTTTCATCTTCTTAATTTTCACCTTCTTCTTTTTTGGTTTTTCCTCAAAAGAGTCTTCATAACTTTCCAAACTTTCTTGCTGATTGTGATATTGTATCTCTGGAGATGATTGACGTTCGTAGTAACAATCATCGCCTACTTGGCAAATTGGCTTATGAATTGAATATAATTTCTTTAAAAATCCACTCACCTTATCGTAGTAGACTTGTAAGGGATCAAAGTAATCATACTGACTTCCAAGTTTTTGTGTTAGGTAATCTTCAACGTGATCTTGAATTTCATCATCATTTACAACTTTAATAATATATCTTTTTTTTCTAACATGTTGAACGGGAACCTCGCGAAAATTTTTAGTTTCCATTGAGTTTTTAAATACCACAGTGTAATCTGGTGCAAAGTGATTCATAGTTTTTTTGATATTTAGTTTACCGACAGTTTCTAAACTTGGGTCCGCTGTATCCTGTTTTGTATGTAAAAAATCAGCTGTATTAGGTACTACTTCATGAGACCCTTGATGGTTTAGTGAAGTCTTTTCACTAAACATTGATTCTATTTTATGGTCTTGATCTAATGCTGCAGACTCTTTTATAATATCGTTTACATTTTTCTTATCCAAACTTTTTTTGACACTTTCGTTGGTATTTTCAGCTTTATCCTGATTTTCTTCTAACGATTTTTTTATTTTAACATTTGAAACATCTCGTCTGTATCTTCCACCATAAGGCTCAACTATTTCCTGAACGACATTGGGATGTACATTATCAAAATCACCCATAACGTTGCTAGCTAAATCCAGGCAATTTCTCTGAAAATTTTTACCTAAATCTTTAAAAACCTTTTTAGTAGTATAGACTAACTTAGGTATAGATGTCATAACTGGGCTAGCACCTCTATTTAGATCATGAAAATGCTTTAAGAATTTCATTGGTGCTGTTAAAAGCATAAATATAGGGTTTTGTGGTACTATCGGTTGTAACTTTTTTCTCTGCAGGTTTGCCTTCATTTCCTTTAATTTCTGATCTCTCTCAAGCTTTTTATGATGTGCAGCTAATTCTTCCCTTACAGCTTTTTGTATGACATTTTTACCCAATATAATTTCAGGCCTATGAGGTAAGCTAGGTAAACTGGGATAAAATCGTCTTGATGGGGGTAAAGTTTTTATAAATGGACTAGCACCCACCAGAGGATCTTCCTCTTCTAATTCTTCAAAAGATTCATATTCTTGTGGCCCATTTTCTTCATCTTCATTTTCAATGCTGACCATATCAACTTTATAGTGGGTGGGTAAGTCTATTTCATCACTACTTAATATAATAGTCCTTTTCTTTCTTAAAAGTTCTTCTCTTGACTGACTCTTACTGGATCTCTTATTTCTTTGCTTTGATTTTTCGGGCTTAAGTAACTGTTGCAAATACATTGTCGCTTGATCTTCTAAATTTGAAGAAAATGGGTAATTGTTGAGTTTCTTCAATTTTCTCAAAAGGGCTTTTTCATTTACATCTTCGCTTTGATCAAGGCGTGGACTTAATTTGGGAGAGTTTAACTGAGGCAATTGATTAGTGTACTTTTGAAGAAACATTTTATATTTGTTGTCCAAGGCTGGTTCTTTATTAGTCGAAGTTGCGGTATTACTTGTTAATGCTTTTGCTTTTCTGAAGACAAAGCTTTGAGTTGACCCATTTTTTAAGATATTTTTTTTGTTTTCAGAACGGTTTTCTTGATGTGATAATGAAAATTTTGGAACATTTTTGGGGTTTCCTCTTAAACTGTTTGAATATGAGGGTTTTAGGAAATCATCACCCTGGTCTAAAAATGAATATTTGCTAGATTTTGGCTGTTTATTGTAGTTTAAACCCATTGAAACAGGCAAATGTTTTTTTTGTGGAGTAAAATATGTTGACTGATGAGGTAGTTGATACTGATACTTTATTTCACGGTGATCATACAGATTATGCTTTAAACTAGGAGCTTTTCTCATCTTTAGCTCATCAATCTTTTGTTTTAAAGTGGGTTTAAATGGTGATTGTTGTAAATAATTAGATCCTTGTAGGCTGTGATGCAATGGATCCCTGACAGGTTGTGGCAACATGTTCATTAAAAAATTATAACTATGTTTCGCCAAATCTCTTTTTGTTCGCCCAGAATTTGCTAAATCATTTACCATAACATTGTTTTCGAATTTCTTAATTTTGAGATGTAATGCATCTCTTAGATCTTTTAAATCGATTTGTAGACATTGTGTTTATATAAGTATTACCTATTATATTTGAAGAATGATTACCTTTGGAGTTTTGATTTTCATCGTTTGAAAGTTTTTTGTTATCTAAGTCCGAGAATCTAGGGATAGCTTGCTGCTTAGGGTTGCTATTAGCCATTTGAAGCTGTATGTTAATCCAGTCCCTGATATTATCAGGTATCAGCTGTGCATTTCTACCATTGTTTACAGTAGTTGAGACGTCAGGCATACTAGGCATGGTGGGTAGAGTAGGAGTGGTAGTACTGGTAGTACTCTGAGGGGTATTTTCTGAGTATTGAGCAAGTTGACTTTCGATCCAGTTTTTGAAATGTTCATTTGGAATTGTTGCAAAATTCACATTACTGGAAGCACTGTTGGGTGCTAAAATAAAAAAGCATGTTTTAAAAATCCGCGTACACAAATTTAAGTATAAGTAAATGTTTTAAAACACGAGAAGTTTACTCTTTATTATCATACGTATTTTAAAAAGGCATTACCTTTGTCCTGTTGTTTGCTTGTTTCTAATGGGCTGGAAGATATGGAAGGCAGGAAAGGGGTGTTAGAAAAGGTAGGCGCATTAGAAGGTGCATTTTGGGGCGAATTAATATGGGTAAGTGCTTCGTTGACTGTAGATGGGCTAGAAACCGAAGGGATTGCTGCTGAAACACTGGAGGAATACGAAGCGGTATGTATGGAAGGCATGGAAGGAAAAGAAGGAGTGTTAGGAACAGTAGAACTGGAGGCTGTAGAATCTCTTATTGCAGAAATTTGTTGAATCAAATTCTGAATATTTTCAGGTGTAAGTTGGGCAAAATTGACATCGCTAGGTACTGTGCTGACTGTAGACGTGCTAGAGACAGTAGGTTCTGCTGGGACGTTAGAAGCAAAAGGAGAGTCATTTATGGAAGGTGTGGAGGAAATGGAAGGTAATTAGGACTTTTTTGTAAACTTGAGGTGATAGAAAGGCCTTTGCCTGAAAGACCAGATTGCCAGTTTTTGATACTGTCTGTTGCAAGAAAGGCAGGAATGCTGGGAACATTTAAAGCTGTAGAATCTGCTGAAATTTTCTGAAGCCAGTTCTTAGTATACTCCGGATTAACTTGGGCAGAAACAACATTGCTTGGTACGTTTTTATCTGTAGAAGTGTTTGGAACGACAGCGGTAGGTACGTCTTTTCCTGACAGCTGAGCCAGCCAATTTTCGATATTGGCCGTTGCAAGTAAAGCTGAATTTACATTAGGGGCTTTGGAACCTGTTAATGCTGAAATTTCTTGAAGCCAGTCCTTATTATTTTCAGGTTTAAGTTGAGCAGAATTAAGTTTGCCTGGTACTTCATTAACTGTTTCGGTTGCTGTTGCTTTTTTAGGCCTTTTCTTATTACTTTCAGGTTTAAATTGCGCAGAATTAACTTTGTTCGATACTTCGTGAACTGTATTAGTGTTAGAAAGGACAGGGATCGCCTGTTCGCTAGAAGCACTGGCATCCGTAGGAATATCTTTTTCTGGATGTTGAGTCAGCAAACTATTGATACTTTTACTTGTTAGTTGAGTGGAATCGGAAACTTTGTTGACTTCTAAAATAATAAAATTGTATTAAGTAGAGAAATAACTATATATAGTTTTTGATTATTAAGATCATTTACTAAAAACCATTACAACTTTTTTCAGTGAAATGTTGACCTAATCTATATTATTATATAGATAAATAGCTTAAATATTAAGAAAAATAATACCTTCGCTATTTTGACCTTTTCCTAAGGTAGGTTGTCGTGGAACCCTAGAGACAGTAGTATTGTTATAATCGGTAAAATCATTTTGCCCTTCTGGTTGTTGGGCAACATAAGCCTGTTGCAAAGCTCTTAGCCAGGCCAAAATATCATCGGTTGTAAGTTGGGTTGGATCAATCTGGCTGGACGCTTGAGCAGCTAAATTAAAAAAGTATATTTTAAAATGTTTAACAGGGACAATATATACCGGGTGATCCAGCGAACATGTAACAGCTGATAACTTTCTTATTTAAAAAGATATTCTTTTTAAATTAAAAAAAAGTTTTATAGGGGGAGTTGCTTAGAGCAGTCATCACAACAAAGAACAATTTGGATATATCACAGTTAGAAGCAGTCCTAAAACGAGAAAGCGAAGGATATAAGCCGAAGAAAAGCAAGACATTGTCAAAAGGAGAAATTGCTCAGTTCCTTGCCACAGCCTATGAAAAAATATTTTTGCTTATTAAGGTAAGAATCTTAAATTTTTAAAAAATTATCTGCAAAAAAGACGGGTTTAAAGTTGTAGTGACCTTTAGCGTACTATACTTAAGTTTATTTTCCTTTGTTACAGGTTGGACTAATCATTCGCATCGCTGGAGCTTGCAGAAAACAAGAAATGGACCAATTATTAGGCGAAAACGTCAAAGATGAAGGAAAGGTTTTCCATATTAAAATTCCAAACACAAAAACAAAAATTTCCAGAGAATTTTTCGTGACATCTAAAGGATTTCAAGGAGTCGACATGGTTCAGATTATCCGAAAATACAAATCGCTGCGTCCAACAATGACGAATCACACGAGACTTTTTGTAGGTTACAGGAAAGGCATTTGCATACGACAACCCGTTGGTATCAATACGTTTGGCAGCATGCCAAAAGCTATAGCTACCTTTTTAAACTTGCCACACCCATAATTATATACCGGAAACTGTTTCCAACGTTCATTTCTCTGTGCCCTGTAGACAATTTGATTATGTTAAGCTATCAACATAAAACTAAGCGTTATAGAATATCTTTTATATCGTAATTTTGCTAAAACAGCAGAATGTTCGTAGGCTGGATTTGCTCTGTGCTGCGATATAATTAAATTAGAATATTGAAAGTAATATAAACTTACCTTTACAAGTAGGTGGTGGAGGAACCAAAACAGTATCGGTTCTATATTTAAGGTTTGATAAAGGTAACGGTTGTTGTTTTGGTTGGGGTGGATATGGTACTTGGACGATAGCATTGAACTGTTTACCTTCCTTTTCATTCCAGGAATCCTAAAAGTTAAAACGTAGTTGTAAAGTATATTTGTTTAAAATTTTGGAAATTGTCTCGAAAGTTGCCTCCACTCGGATTTTAACCAAATTTGATAAACGGGGACTTTTTTGGGTGCTGATCACGAATCTGAAAACAATTTTTTTTGGCAACGTTTCGTTTTCGAGATGTTCATCATCAAAGTTAAAAATCAAACTAACCTTATTTTTACTATTCCTCCTTCTTTATTTACAAAATTTTTGATTTATACACTTTTGGCATACAATATTTTTTTATAAACACCTTTTAAAAACTTGTTTTTTATTTATTTTACACCTTTTTCCATTTAATTCCAAACCTCCATTTTCAAACGGCACTTACGACGCAACTATGTATACAATATGGATTTTATCAGCAAATATGGCCGCGGCCTTTGACATTAAAGTTTCACAATTTAATGGAAAAAAGGTAAAAATAAATAAAAAAACAAATTTTTGTAAGGTGTTTGAAATATTGTGTGCCAATTTAGTGTAAAAATGATAAATTGTGTGCAAAAAGGAGGGAGAATATAGTGAAAATAAGTTTAGTTTAATTTTCAACTTTGATGATGAATGTCTCCTAAAGGAAATGTTGCCGAAAAAATTGTTTTCAGATTCGTGATCGGAGCCTCAAAAAACTCCCGTATACCAAATTTGGTCAAAATTGGAGTGGAGGCAACTTTCGAGACAATTACCAAAATCTTTTTGTAGGAGATTGTGGAAGGTATTATTTTTTCGCACGCACTTTCGTATAGTAAGAGACAATTTTTCGCAATAATGCGAAAAAGTAGATTTTTTTGTACTAGAACGGAAAGGTAGTTTTTGTAAATTTTTATTTAAACTAACGTTTTAATTTACTTACGGTATTAATAAAATATTTTTAGATTATCGATTACTTAAATAATGCAACAGTCATTTTATTTCCATACCATCCAAAAAATACATGACAAGTAGCATGTCGACCAAAGCACACTTGTCAAACAAGCGTCTTTTGTGGTCTACTTATTGATAATCCCAAATAAACGTTATATTTTTCGAAAATATGGACGAAATAATAACCACTCGAAATAATAACTCCTGTCATAAATATGAGGAGTTTTAATTTTTTTACAAACTGGTGCCAACAAAAATATCTCAATTATTTAAAAAAAGAGTCTTTGATAACTGTTTCGATAGTTGCCTCCACTCCGATTTTGACCAAATTTGGTATACCGGGGTTTTGGGGGCGCTGATTACGAATCTGAAAAAATATTTTTTCGGCATCGTTTTGTTTTCGAGATATTCATCATCAAAGTTTAAAATCAAACTCACCTCATTTTCACTATACTCCCCCTTCTTTTTGTACACAATTTTTGATTTGGTAATTATTTAATTTAATTACAAAAAATTTAATATTTTTTATTTAATTCTGCTTGTTTTTAGGGTGCATTTTTAATAAAAAAATAACGTGAAAGAAAAAAAATTAAAGATTTCGATACCTTTTTTGCCTTTATAAGTTAAAAAAATATTGGTTTTCATGTTTTTGGATAAAATTTCTATTTTATCTTTTATTGATGTTTTTGATAAATATTTTTTGAAAAATACATAAAAAACAAACAATTTTTAAAAAAGTTGGTTACACAAATTATTTTTTTTACTAAAAAATCAACTTTGAAATTTAAAAAATGGGTGCCCGACATATGCGGTGAAAATATTGGATTTCATGTTTTTGGATAAAATTTCTATTTTATCTTTTATTGATGTTTTTGATAAATATTTTTTGAAAAATACATAAAAAAACAAACAATTTTAAAAAAAGTTGGTTACACAAATTAGTTTTTTTACTAAAAAATCAACTTTGAAATTTAAAAAAATCGATGCCGCGACTATATAGCGGTGAAAATATTGGATTTCATGTTTTTGGATAAAATTTCTATTTTATCTTTTATTGATGTTTTTGATAAATATTTTTTGAAAAATACATAAAAAAACAAACAATTTTAAAAAAAGTTGGTTACACAAATTAGTTTTTTTACTAAAAAATCAACTTTGAAATTTACAAAAATCGGTGCCGCGACTATATAGCGGTGAAAATATTGGATTTCATGTTTTTGGATAAAATTTCTATTTTATCTTTTATTGATGTTTTTGATAAATATTTTTTGAAAAATACATAAAAAAACAAACAATTTTAAAAAAAGTTGGTTACACAAATTAGTTTTTTTACTAAAAAATCAACTTTGAAATTTAAAAAAATCGGTGCCGCGACCTATATTGCGGCGAAAATAGTGGATTTCATGTTTTTCGATAAAATTTCTATTTTATCTTAGTTATATATTTTTTTTAATACATAAAAAAACAAAAAATTTGTAAAAATTAATCACAACTAACCAAAACTCCTTTTTAACATCAATTTTTTTAAAATTCTTCGTTTTTAAACGTAGATTGCTAAAAAACAATAAGCTTAAAGACATTGAGAACAAAAGTTATTTAGGATTATTTGCAAAAAAAAATAATTTTTTGAACTTTCAAAGTTTTTTTTTTAATTGAAATATTAATTTTTTGATATTTTTGCTAACAATGCCTTCAAGACAAAAAATTAAAAATAAATTATGATGATCCATCAATTTATCTTTTTTTTTACGGCCAAAAATAGGGTTTACTGTACTTGTAAATAATAACCCTTGGTTTTTACACTAAAGTGGCACACAATATTTTATAAACTCCTTTTAAAACCTTGTATTTTTATTTATTTTTCACCTTTTTTTCAATAAATTGCAAACTTTCAAGATCAAAGGCAGCAGCCATATTTGCTAATAAAATCCCTAGTGTATATACCTGGTTGCGGCCACGTTAAGGCGCGTGAAAGTGGTGGTTTGCAATTAAATGAAAAAAGGGGTAGAATAAATACAAAAACAAGTTTTTAAAAAGTGTTTGTGAAATATGGTGTGTCAATTTAATGTAAAAATCAAGAATTCTGTGCAAAAAGAAGGTGGAATAGTGTAAATAAGGTTACTTTGATTTACAACTTTGATGATGAATATCTCGAAAACGAAAAGTTGCCATTGAGATTCCTAATCAGCACCCCAAAAAAACCCTGTATACCAAATTTGGTCAAAATAGGAGAGGAGGCAACTTTCGAGACAATTATCGAGTTTTTTATTGGGATATTTCTTCGAGCTTCAAAAAACATGCAAGATTGATGGTCAAGGTAAATTAATATAAAAGTGAAAAAAATCTGGACATAGGAACTTTCCTAAATTTAACAGCATACCTAAAACAGCAATAAATAGGTTTAGACCAAAAATTCTAAAATGCCTGAGACGCCCAAACACGGTCCATTTAATGTCGTTATCATCTTTAAATTAGCCGGTGCTTGTCGCGTAAATAAGCTTACAAAACTTAGCCTTGAAGATAATGATAATAAAGGCCATTTATTGGTCATTCGTATTTCTGATTCCAAAAGTTATTTACCAAGAAACTTTGTTATTTCGGACTAGGTAAACAATGCAACGGTACCTACTTAGACGTGGGAGGAAAAATACAGTAACCTACGACCACCTCACACCTCCCATGGACGATTTTTTTTCTACTATAAGAAGAGAAAATACAGTCAATACAGTTATGGATACTACAGATAAGGATCACCATCTTTGTGTTACAAAAATGGCCCTCAAATTGCAACAAATTAAGATGGCGCTGGTGGTCCCAAGACCCGTTTTAAACTAATAACATCTTTGTTTTAAACTTCAATTTATATATTGCGGTCAAGGTCATTGGTTCTCATTAGTTCGCTTAGCCACACCCGCGCCTCCTAGTAAATGCTATCCTTGGGCCACTTTTTAAGTAAAACAACCATAAGAAGAGGTGGTCCTTTAGCTCTCCAACCTCCATAAATGCAGTGTGTAAGGATCAATACTTTATGCAAAATTCCATCAGAAATCGCAGCGTATTTAGGTTTTAAAAATCCTAAACATTATGCTGGACCAGTGACATTGATTATAAACCTAATATACGGTATAAACTGTTAATTTACATTGAATATTTTAAATAATAAATAAAATACTACATGTCATGATTTTAATTGAATAACAACATTCTTTAATTATTCCATAGTTGTTACAAAGTAGACCGAAAATTCGGTCTACTTTGGTTCTTATTTCTGCACGGTCGTAGAAAAAAATGTGTTCCTAACACGAATTTTCCGAATTTGGCTACTTAAAACTAATGGCAGCAACGTGCAGAAAAGTATTACTTTCCGCACTAGTTAGAAAAAAGCTTTTTTTGGTATCAGTAGCATATCGATTATTATTATTATAATGCGAAGATACGCACAGGTTAAATAATAAGAATATTTTGTAATAAAACTAAGTAGACTTACAAATTCAGGGCTTTCGATATTAGGTTTGTCAACGGAGTTATGACAGCCACAGTTACAACTAGGGGTAGGTTTTCTGAAAATTACTTTTACAGGGCCTGCAGGACCCGGAATATCGACCCCTTGCAAATGCTTTGAACACTAAAAATATTTAAAGAAAATCAGTTAATATTTTTTAAATTAGGTTTAAAAAGAAAATAATTTATTATATTCTTCTAGGTTAATATCATCGAAACAACCCTTATGGTATATGATATATTAAATGAAAAAAACACTTATTTAAATAAATCATATTTAATTAATTTTAGGTCTGTATGTATAGTACAGAGGTTCCCAAACTTATTTCGTCTAACGCCCACTTTGAAAATCAGTTATTTTGTAGCGCCCCCCCATTTTTTTTCACCTTAAAACCCTCAATAACATATTAGTCTCGCCAACATTAAGCAATAATAATACAACTTTACAATATTAAGAGTATCGGGGTAGCGGGCGGAGTGGCGGAAGGACGAGCGAGTGCGATGCGTGCGTGCGGCGGAACGTCACGTCTAGAGGTGGAAAATTCGAATCTTTTTACTAAATCGATTCATTTGATTCATTCACTTGAAAAGATTCGTTCGCAACCGATTCACTTTATTATGATGCCGGTCGGACTCGGTCGGTTTTGAATTCCACAAAAAATGTGATAGTTATCTTAAATAAAGAAATTATTTACATTTATTTTATTTTGGTATTATGATTTTAAAAAATATATTTAAAATAAAACTTTCAAAAACTATAATTAATAAAACCTACAAATGTACCTCCAAATTAAGTCCTTGTTCAAAAGAATAGTTAAAACAAAAAAAAAAGTTCTTTTAATTGCTAAATAGGTATATAGCCAAAACTGACTCGTACCGACAATACGCATAAATTGTTTGCCTAATACACCTCTGGTAATGTGAGCAAAATCGAAATATAACAAACCGCTCGCCACTTGCCAAGTCGTAGCACAAAAACGACAGATTGGCGTCATAAAATACCGAATTGCCAAATCTTCGAGTTCGAGTCCAAATCTGACTTAGTGACCTTATGAACGAAACGATCATCCAAACTACGTTCGTTATTCATCCAGAGCGATCGAGCAAGTGGCTTAAAAACGATTCGAATCCATTGAAAACAGGGAATCTCAGCTCTAACTCAGCTCTAGTCACGTCAGTCGTCGGACGGTCGTGAGCCGCGGCTGTGTATTTGGGCACCTGCACTCCTCAAACACGGACCGACGAACGTTGACGGACTAAAATACAGGATTGCACAAATAAATCGTACAATATTTGTTCGCGCCAAACGTGAATTATAATTGAACCTTCTAATTTTAATTTTATTTTTTCTTTATTTTTACTAGATTAGGTACATAAAAAAATCCCGCGTTCGGCAAGTGCTCTGCTTGGCGGCAACAATATATACATATTTTTAACACGTGTCTTCGGAGGTGGGCACCTCACCTGCGACACTTGAAGACACGAATATCTTTTAGTGTTTGATACCTGTTACTAAATATCCTAAGATATAAATAGCTTTGTAAACGCATTAAAAATATTAATTTTTTAAAATATTTTTAGTTTATATTTATACAATAAAATAGAATAAAAATATGAAATAATAAATGGTTGTTGTGTAGTAGAAGGATTTTAATTTCAGTGAATTTTAAAATATGAAGTAGCTGAAGTTACAAATCACCCATCGCCCCCAAAAATCACATCAGCGCCCCCCAATTTTTTCTGTGTCCCTTACCGCCCCCCTCTAGGCCTCCAGCGCCCACAAGGGGGCGTTATCGCCCACTTTGAGAAACACTGGTATAGTGGATAAAAGCTAATAAATGAGTAGGTGTTCGGCCGAATTGGATGAAACTATATTAGGGTTAATAAAGTGTTAAGACCCTCAATTTCTTATACACTCATCGACACGTCGAGCATTAATCTATTAGTCCAATAAATGAAGAGACAAAGCTGTACATAAATCTACAGTTTTCCCTTGTGGCGCAATTCTTAGGTCTTCGCGAATGCTTTCGAGCGAGAAAAAGTTTATCACGATTCCGACGTGGGAACCCGCTGAAACTGGTCCCAAAAATAAGTTTCCCGCGATTATCCGCCAAAATATGAGAATTAGAGAATTTTTGTTTAGACAAAAAATGAAGATCACCTCCAAATCTACAAAAATGGCTACCATTTTGTTTACAACACCAATATTTTTTGCAAAAACGGCCATCAAAAAATCCATAACATTCCACACTGGATAGGTGGTAGTAGGCTAAAAAATGCAGATGGGCAAAACAATTTTTTATCAAACCGCAAGAAAGATGGTAAATGAAATTTTCTGGGATCATTTAACACTTGCTAAGGTCCCAATTTAAAAAAGAAATGTTAATAACAAACCATTTTTTCAAAAAATATCAATAAATTAATGAGGTACTCCCAAAATATTGTGAAAAAAAACTTTGACCCTTTTTTTATATTCTAGAAAACTCAGAATGGACCCAAACTCATATGCAATGATAGGTACGGGTTTTTCCATTCTAATTAACTTTAAATGATTGAAAAATGTACAATATTACCCGAGTAATGAAACAATTCGCCCGTCCGCTTGTAAGTGAATCCATGAAAATAGCGGCATTCTGAGGGGACTTTTGGATTTCATTATCTCGCAAATTATCGATTTTTTGAAAAAAATTATAAGAACTATTTTTGTAGATTATAAGTCTTCATTTTTTGTTTTAACGAAAATTCTCCAATTAGCATATTTTGGCAGATATTAGCGGGAAATCCATTTTTCGGGCCTTGAGGGGCCATTTTCAGCCCTTTCCCACCTCTTAATGTTGATTAATTTTTTTTCGCTTGAAAGCATCCCCAAAGACCTAAGAATTGCACCACAAGAGAAAACTGTACAGATTTATTTACAGGTTTGTCTCTTCATTTACTGAACTATCTATAAAATAAGATAAGAGCACCAGGAAATAAAATGTATTTATTTATTTATTTCTAAAATTACTAGATAATAAATAAAAGCACAAATACATTTTTTCGGTGAAAGTAAATATATTTTTTCCAACGGTCAATAATTTTTAAGGTTAAGTTAATTGTATGGTATAAAAAAAATTTAAGGTTGATACATGAAAAATCACTAACAGATGAAAAAATAGCGCCTGCCGGTTTATCTTGCATGAATGTATAATTGCAGCATTTTTCAGAAAGCAAAAACTGCGCGAGTGCAAAAAGAAAAATTACACCCAAGAAAACCTCCATAATATAAAAACACCTTAAAGTATGTACTTACTTTTAAACATCCACAAGCTCCTGAAGCATACGATACGTACATTAACAGCAATAACAAAACACCAACCTTCATTTTGGATCTTTTTGATCACCCCGTAAAATCTTCACAAAAACAACCAGCTTCTAAAAAATCTTTACTTTTATTTATACCTTCTCATTTATCGTGATTGTTTTAAAATAATAAAATTTTATTTTATAAACAAATTCATTCTACCTTTCGGTTTAACACAATGTTTGTTGTGATTTTATTTTCACACAGGGGTTAAGGACGAACAATTATGATTTTTGACCCTGATTACCAGATTCTTCCGTGTTTTCTTATGAATCTTATTATTTATTTGATAGATATTTTTAACTTTGATTAAATTTGGTAGTTCAAAAATATATTTAAAAAAAACTTTTTTTCAATATCAAACAGTACAAGGTCATCCGACAAGGACTAAATAGAGCCATTTTTGTGGCTTTTCTTCCTTGCTTTCTATGCGCCCTCACGCCCCAGAATACCAACCCCAGTATTCTGGGCTCACGCCTCGTTAGTAGCGTAATTAGTTAAGTAGGATATCTAATTGTCTGTCTTATAGAAATATAAACTTCATCGAAATACATGTCCTATATTACCCTATACCTTGATTTTATTTATCTTGAATTTCCCTATATAATCCAATAATCCAAACTCTCCAATAATCCAAACTCTCCAATAATCCGACATCCCCTCGTTTTTGATTATGCCGAAATAGGGAGACTGTATTGTATTTTTTCAGATTCTACGGAAAAGTGTGACATTGAAATTACTGGTAACACATATTCAGAGAATTTTTCAGATGTTCTCTACATAGACAGTTTATACCATGTGGCCAAAAGTTGATACAGAATCATTCAATGACGATATATATATATATAAATAAATATAATATAATATAAAATATATATATATATATATATATATATATATATATATATATATATATATATATATATATATATATATATATATATATATATATATATATATATATATATATATATATATATATATAAATAACGATGATTCTGTGCCAACTTTTGTATGTAGAGAGTATCTGAAAAGTTGCCTGGATGTGTGTGTCATTGGTAATTTGAATGAGACACATTTTGCTGAACCAATAACGTCAGGTAATATAGCATATGCAATTCAGGTGTGTTGCTATTTTGGTTTCACCTTTCAGGAAAAATAGCAAGACTGTACAGGTGGTTTTATTCACCAAAATTTCTACTTATAACTTTTTGTTTATCTTCTAAAAAATCTAGTAATAAAAAGGTAGAATGATAAAATTATTAACGCATTATGCCTTTTAGGTAATTTTACTGCTTCGATTAATGCCCATTTTAATGATAAACGGCCGAGTGATGATCGCGTTGTTAAATTTAGCAATGGACTTAGCAGTTTAGAATGTTTAACAAAATGTCGTTGTCAGTGTTATTCAATGATTTTAGTAGGCAACCTGTCAAAATCTGACATTTTGTTAAACATTCTAAACCGTTGTCAACTTAGCAAATTGTTAAAAGTTAACAACGGTTTAGAATGTTTAACAAAATGTCAGATTTTAACAGGTTGCCTACTAAAATCATTGAATAACAATGACAATGACGTTTTGTTAAACATTCTAAACTGCTAAGTCCATTGCTAAATTTAACAACGCGCTCATCACTCGGCCGTAAGTGCAGTGACAAAACTATTAAAATTAGTTTATTTTTTTTTAATTTGGGTCGTATTTCTGCTGATACTATTACAAAAATAATGTAAGAAAATTACTTACGTATGTGATTTATCCAAAAGAGATATATTTGCTTAAACCTATAATTTCTTATAACACCAAAATAGGTATACCAAATATTTAATTATGTAAGAAATATTTCATAATTTTAGATTGGGGTATTAAAAATTTTGTCAGTTTTATCAGATACCCAATCATTTAGGATCTTTCAAAAAAGTCCACTAATGCCCATTTTTAACTTAAAAGCAGCCAAGATCTTCAAAAAAAGAAAAAGATTTGACCTTGTGGACCCTTATCTTATGGTACGATTTTATGTCCATATCCACAGTAGCTTTAGATAAGCCGAATTTCTTTTGTGTGTCAGAAAGTATTTCTCCTCTTCTAATTTGTATTTCCAGAATGTATTACAATTCAGATCCTACTTGGAATATTGTTCCCACGCCTGAAAAAAGACGTCTTTCTCAACTCTTAGCATAGTTAATTCCATTCAAAGGAAAGCCGTTCGCGTTAGTTATTACCACACTCTTTTAAAAAAAAATTCTTCTCTTATATTGGTATATACGTATTTTTATGGCTTCTACTCGAGAAATTGGTAGTTGTGTGTTTTTACCCACCTGCGGTCTGTTTGTAGTTAGGTTTCTAGCATTCGTGAGGGGTTTTAAAATAAATAAAAAATCTTTAATAAATAGCCAGTAATCAAAAGATATCTCTCTTCTTTTCCTTCTAAAAAAAAAACAAATATTTAAATTTTGACCCTAATAATTTGTGTTACGTATATATGTTCAAGTTTTTTTGTAAATATTCATCAAAAAAATTAAAATTAAGGGATTTTTTTAAGCCGTTTTGATTACTACCGAAGACAGCGCTGCCTTCTGGGCTTTTTGTGCCTAATTTCCATTTTCTTTTATACAATCCTCCCATCAGTCTTGTTTCTTCTACAAGTCTGTATAACCTCGAGACTGGTTGGTTGATATATTCCTGTGGGCTCATTTTCGGTTTCCCGAATAATGCCTGTCTTTTGTAATTCAAGGCTTCACATTCGCACATGATATGGTAGGCTGTTGGGTCCCCATTGTATAAGCGTATCTTGTGTAGGTGTCCTCTTAGGTTATCGTGCCCTGTCCGCAGCCCTACTGTTATGCGAAGTCTTTTCTACTTTGTCTGAGTAGTTCTTCTTTCGTTCTTTTGAATGGGCCCTTTATAAAGCCTATGTCATATTCTACTAATGCTGGACCAGTATTCCTCGTGTTTGTTTCGGATCCATTCCTTGGTTTGACCTCGTGCTGTTGTTTTGGTCACTCCAAGGGCAGGTTCTGGTCTAAAGTATGGTGTGGATGATCCCTGTCTTATAAGCTCATGCGCTTTTTTGTTGCCTTCTATTCCTGAATGTCCTGGTACCCATAGGAGAGTTACAATGTTGAATTTTCCCAGGACTTCCAGTTCTTTTTAGCAAATTAAGGAAATTACAAAAATATTTAGTTTTTTGTTTTCTATCTGTCTTTGGTGCTAGTTCACAAAAAAAAACAAATATTTTGCATGTAGTTTAGGTTTGTATTCTTTGCAAAGCTGGATGTACGGATTTATGCAGGGTAAGTATCTTAAAACAATAATACTTAAGAACCTTCTAGGAAACCTTAAAATCAAATAACTTACCACTCCGTAAGTATAATGATAACTCCTTATTTTTAAAAATAATAAATATACCAATGTTTAGTTCAGAATAATCACTTTTAAAAGAAAAATTTAAATAATTTTAATTTAATAATAATTTTAGCTACTTAAACTATTTTTGTTTTTTTTATATCTTAAAAAACGGTAACTGATTGATCCGTGAAACGTTAATAAGAGTTTAAAAGTAATTTCCAGTAAATCTGTCAGTTCAAAAGCGTCAATAGGTACCCACACACAAAACGATATTTTGCGCGACCTGGTATGCGGCAGAAAATGTCTGTCTAATTTTGCATATTTGGAATGCACGTTAGTGCCGAACAACAGACCCGGTGGGTGAAATACTTCGTTGGTAAAGGAACAGGTCGCCACACGTCAAATTTGTACTTACAAGTGACGTGAGGACCTAGTCGTTAAGCTTGTCGTCTTATCCGGAAAAAAAAATTGCTGTGTAATGGAGTGGACAAAAGAAATATTAACAGTTTATAGAGTTGTATAAGGAACGACCATGTTTGTGAAAAATTAAAGATCCAGATTATATAAATAATAATTTAAAAGGGGAAGCATATGAATTTAAAAAATCTTGTCCATTTTGTCTCAATTCACATACTAAAAGCATAGCACCATATTTTCATCGTTCTGAAAGTCATGTCTTAACCCATTTTTTCCTTTTCTTCGTTCTATTATCCTTTTGACTGATTTTTAAAATGCATTAACCCATTAGAGCAATTTTTTCTCCATTTTATACCTTGCACAGTTCACCGACTAAAGATATATTTTAGACCAGCTTAAAATACTAAGTCATACTACCCAGTATGTCAAAATATAAAATATCTGCCAACTAATTAAAAGACAGCGTAGGTTCAGAAACCGATCGTTTGACAAATTGCGGACTAAGTATGTTCGTCTGTGGACATGACAAATCAGATCGTTCACAGACAAGGTCGGCGGATCTAGTATGGTAGATCTCGTCGGTCGACACCGTCGGCCGACTAGGTTACTTCGTCTATGGGCGCCTTATCGACACTGTGTTATATCCTTTGGAACCAGGGGCAAAGTAGTTTCATTTGGTGAAAACCCAACTTATATTTTTTATCTGTTTGTTTATTTGTTTTTTTATTTAATAATAAACAATTTCGCAATTTAAAAATATATTTGGCTAGAAGTAGAAGCAAAATGAATCAAAAATTTTGTGTGTGCTAAAATTTTAAATTAAAAAACACTCCTTTGACCTAAGTTAATTTATTTTAACGTAACCTACAACTTCGTTATCATTAAAAAATCTGAGAACTGGGGCGGCAAACATGTCATTTTAGCGATGTATAGATAATTTAAAAATTACCCCTTTCTTTTTTATTCGGTTTCATAATACAAACATTAGCAAATATATTGACCTACAGAGATATTGGCAAGACCGACATCCTTAACATGTCAAATTCATGATGTTATTTCATTTAAAAAATCAAGGGTCTTTTGCACTGACTAAACATAATGTGACGCATGCCAGAACAAAAACCGCACAGTCCATATTCCATCAAGCAGTTTTTAAATTCATCGATGGAAAAGCTGTGAAGAAACATGTGTCGTTGTTTTATTCAATGGGCGAGTCAGCTGTTTCAAATAACATGCTCATCGAAGTCATCGGCTCTAAACCACGTTGGATATTATGGATTTCTGTCCGTTGTGAAATTTTGCGATTAAATTTTTTTATTTTACGTTATGTTTGGTGATATTTTATAAAAGATAATTTGTAAAAAATCAGATGCTTGAATATTTTTATTTTATTTACCATGGAGAATAGGGTAGCCAACTGTTCGGTTTTCAGCCGGACAGTCCAGTTTTTCTCATGTCCGTCTGGTCAAAAAAATCTTGGCAAACCGGACAAACGAGAGAGAGAAAGAGAATTTTTCCGCTGAGACTGTTAGAAACCGAACTTTGTGTTTTCTTATACTAAATTTTTCTAATAACTAGATCTTGCACCGAATTCAAAAATGACATACATATGAGGCAGCAGAGAGTTGTTAAAAGTAGCGGCATATAGGTAATGCAAAGTATATCAAATGGTATATTATTTTATATGAACGAAAAGTGATACTTTTCATGGCGCGCTCGTATTTAACAGCCAAACGGAGTAAGGCTGATAATGGAGAGTAAGCCATGAAAAATAACATTTCTTTAAATAAAATATGCTGCATTTTCCTCAAACTTCGAAAAATAAATGCAAAAACTTCTTTTATTAATAGTAATAATTATTAAAGATAAGTAGATTCGCAAGGTGGCTTAGACCGGTGTCAGTAAATAGTTGCCATAGTAAAGTAAGATAAAGCTGTCAGTGAACACAGTCAACAATAATTATTTTTTTAAAATTGCATCTCTTATTGCTTTTTAATTTCGTATTGATAAGCAGTTATTAAATAAGCACATTTAATCAATTAAGTAATAAATAAAAACTTAGGTTTTATTTCTAGTTTAATAAATATTGAGTTGTTGACGCTTGTTTTGTCGTATGTTTGTATCTATGTTTCCATGATACCACTTTTTCCTTCGCCGACGAAGTGAAAAGTAGAGCTTTGGCGGAGGAAAAATAAAACTTCGCGGTTACCTACACAGTCGAGTAATGATGGATTTACTGACGTTTGAAGAAAAAAATAGTTTAATTCTGCTCTACCTCTTGTATGTATGATTTTTAAAATTTTCGTGTTCTGATCTGTTATTGTTATGTTATAAAAACATTGTTTTAACATCGTTTTTATTTTAAATACTGTTTGGCTCTTTTTGCAGTACATCTGGTAAACCTAATGAAGAACCTTCTTTTGATCTATAACCATCAGACGTTTTAAACATCGGTAGAAGAAACTTACTTGGAAGCAACCAAAGGTTATAATAAGTTTCCGAAACCCTCTGTTAAGCGTACCTTTTCGAAAAACAGCGGTAATCTAGTGTGACCTCACGATAGATTTTAGAAAAAAACATCTAATGAATTTATTAACATGTCTAATATTTAAAAAATATGCTTACCAACTTCAAAAACTAATTTATTATTTTTTATTAATTTGTATAATGGTAAAATTTGGGACAAAAGAGTACAGGTTGTTAGTGCTATTTGACAAGCAACCATTATACAATTTATTAACTATTTAAAGTCGATCTTAACTGCTTTAATTTGTTTTAACAGTTATAAATATTTTGGACTACTGTTTTATTAGAATATGGATTGGTATTTTAACTTTTAACGTCATGTTTACTGCCAATTACCAAAAAAATGCCAAATTTAATAAATTTTAAAATATTATTTTCTCCTTTATCCCCATTTTAGGCATTGGTGGATTCATTTTGGTGTAACCTACAACTTTTTTATTTTCGAAAATTTTGAAGAATTGGGGTACGGTCCATTGATGAATAAAACAACAAGCCCATTTGTTATAGAAAACTATATTTTAATGATGCACAGAATAAAATGAAATATAAAAAAATATGGTTTTGGTAAACCAATAATTTCGTACACTGCTTTAAAATAAGTCCTTTTTTTACAAAAAAATAGAACATTATAAATATTAACTATAATAAAAAATTAATACTTCTTGTAGGTATTATCGATATTTAAAAGTTCACCCAGTAATGAAAGTATAAATATGCTTATAATTTAACCCTTTTTGGACAATTCTATTTTATCTACATTTTTCTTTTCTTCAGTAGAAGCCAAAGTAGAGCGAGATGACCTCGATGCGGAATATCTTTGGAGCTCCGCGAGCTCATCATTAAGGTTGCAGCCACAAGGAAGAGTATATTTCACAGGTTCATCTTTAGATTCTGGAGAAGACACGTCTTTGATGAAAGGAATCTGCGCAAGTTCAGAATCTTTTATTTCTTTAAAAACCACTTGACCGGGTGAAAAGCAGTCATTTTCTGGTGTGTTTCTTGGTGGTGGCATTGAAAGCATTATCGGTGGACATGTCTCGGGCGTAATGTCGATGAAATTTGGTGCTTTTGCTGAAAAAAAAATGGATTTCTTATATGTATACTTTAAAACGAATTTTAGACTATATTTAAATATATGACATCTGCGTCCATGGTCGCTTTTATTTTCAATTAGGTATTTAATGTTAACTAAATTTGCTTAACCTAAACTAAAATAAGTTTTATTTACTATAGGGAAGGTACAAAATCTGTGATCTATTATGATACATGGGGTGTTTTGAAAAACAGTACAGTTAGAATACGGACCAAAATAGACTTTCTAACAGTATTAATATTTTTTGGATAATTTAGTACGTAATACTTATTCTCTGTTTAGTTTTACATAAAAAGGTACTCTTAAATTAACTTGATAAACTTAACGGTTTTCGAGATATTTTCCATTTAAAATTATAGTATGGTACGAAAAGGATTATATTGAAAATTAATAACAATTTTGATTTTTACCAAAAATTTTCAATTTCAAAAAAAATTAAGTGTTATTATTTAAGCAGAAAGTAAGCAACATTTTTTGTAAAAATCATTTTTAAATTTAAATATAATTCGTTTTAAACCACACAGGATTCAAATTTAGCATATCTAGAAATCCATTAGGTTTCGAGTGTTGATTAAAGAGTACTTTTTTATGTAGGGCAAAGCAGAGAATGGGTATCAATAAACAAATTATTCTAAGTATAAACCAAAAAAGCCATGACAAAATATTGGTAGAAAAATTAAATTATCTGTAGTTATGACACTGCTTCACAATAGTGACAAAAGTATATTATCGGAAAATGTATTTTGGTCAATGTTCCAACAGTACCAAGTTTCATGTAAATAAAAAAACCCGATTAAAAAATCTTTATAATTTTATGGTCGCTTTATTTTTGCCTAAGAAATCATCCATTAAGCGATGTCCCATGTTTTGGAAAACACTCTATATATCATCGATAATTTTAAATCAAGCGGTTTTAATTGTAACTAAGCTAATTCAATGTTGGTCACCTCGATGGTTGCAAATATATAGTTTAAAAATAAGTTGTATTTGTTTAAACCCTAAAACTTGCTAGTATCATTTGTCAAGTATGCATTTTTTAAATTAAACATGTGTTTAATTTATGTTAAACAAAATACACAGAATGTGCCTTGTAAAATCTCTAGGTAAATTTATTACAATTTATATGGGTAAAACTTCCAGACTATAAGCTAAACGCATAAAAGAAACAATCATCAATTTCAAAAAAAATTAAGTGTTATTATTTAAGCAGAAAGTAATCAACATTTTTTGTAAAAATCACATTCTTTAAATTTAAATATAATTCGTTTTAAACCACACAGGATTCAAATTTAGCATATCTAGAAATCAATTAGGTTTCGAGTGTTGATTAAAGAGTACTTTTTTATGTAGGGCAAAGCAGAGAATGAGTATCAATAAACAAATTATTATAAGTATAAAAACCAAAAAAGCCATGACAAAATATTGGTAGAAAAATTAAATTACCTGTAGTTATGACGCTGCTTCACAATAGTGACAAAAGTATATTATCGGAAAATGTATTTTGGTCAATGTTCCAATAGTACCAAGTTTCATGTAAATAAAAAAACCCGATTAAAAAATCTTTATAATTTTATAGTCGCTTTATTTTTGCCTAAGAAATCTTCCATTAAGCGATGTCCCATGTTTTGGGAAACACTCTATATATCATCGATAATTTTAAATCAAGCGGTTTTAATTGTAACTAAGCTAATTAAATGTTGGTCACCCTGATGGTTGCAAATATATAGTTTAAAAATAAGTTGTATTTGTTTAAACCCTAAAACTTGTTAGTATCATTTGTCAAGTATGCATTTTTTAAATTAAACATGTGTTTAATTTATGTTAAACAAAATAGAAAGAATGTGCCTGGTAAAATCTCTAGGTAAATGTATTACATTTTATATGGGTAAAACTTCCAGACTATAAGCTAAACGCATAAAAGAAACATTATAAATCCTTTTCAAAAAAATGATTGTGCAAATCATGTGTCAATATCTAGTTGAAAACACAGCTACACAAATATACATATACTTTTCAGAAGACATACGTTTCCCTAGTTATTTTGCCTCCTGATTTAGTTTAGTTTAGTTATTTTTTTCTTATCTCAAAAAACTGGTAATAAATAGTGAGATTTATGAGTATTAACAAGGAAAAACTGGAGTTTTCTTACATCCAACTTAACATTTTTATTAAAAGGACTTTTTAAATCCAAATTTACGACCAGAATTAAGATAGCACGTGTAGTGTATTCAACCTCAAAAACAACGGACTAGAAATCGTATTTTTAAAATCATCTGGGATCATACCCAAATTTCATATAAAAGGGTTTTTGTGTTGCTGATTACGAATCTGAGGTCAGATCCCAAAAATTCAAGTTGGCGAATTCAAAATGGCAGATGTGTTTTTCAAGATGTCAAGTTAATTTTTGTATAAGGTGGTTTTTGAGGTTGCCGAATCTAAAGTCAAATTTGAAACAATCATAACCAAATAACGAAATACAACAGATTAAAGATACATTTGATATATTCGAGTTTAGATAAATATTAATTTCAAAAATGTAATAAACGTTTAAAAAACCGCTATCAAAAGAACTAAAAATTGATTTTTGTTTTAAAATTTTAATTTCTTACACGTGTTATCGGCCAATTAAACATTTGTTTAGCATGTTCAGTTTCTTGAATTTTAAGTACCTACTAACTTTAAATTAATATTAATCTAAACTCGCATATATAAAATTTATCTTTCGGTTGTTTTTGCTTATTTTATCCACTATATTTAATCCGTTATCATGAATGCTTTAAATTTGACTTCACATTCGTAATCAGCTACCTTCTTTACCACCTAACAAATAATTTGGCTAAAATCCGTTGATTTTCAAAAAAATTATTCGCCATCTTAAAAACACATCTGTCTTTTTGGGTCTTGAGTTTTCAGAATCTGACTTTTAATTCGTACTCAGCGACCAAGAAAAAAAAGCAAATAACAAATTGGGCAAGATCCGCAAAGATTTGATTGGTTGACACTTTTTGCCAAATGTATATGGAAGTTAAAAATATATAAGTTGTGGAGTAAATTGATTGAATGACATTTTTTGCCAAATGTATATGGAAATCAAGGATGTACAAGTTGTGGAATAAAATAGGAAGTTGAATAATCCATCTACTATATTTAAATCAGACAATTACAGTTATTACCCTAAATAGTCCAAAAAACACTGCAAATATTTAACGAAGACAGCTTTTCAACTTTAAAAGGATCCAAGTTATGAATTTTTTAAAAATTTGTCAATTTTAGCGGTTTTTTCGACTTTTTTATGCAAAAAATCCACCAAGAAGGATAAGCAAAGAATTTTTTCATATAAAAAAGCTAACTTTTGTACGAATTTTGGTTTTTAAATTCAATGCACTTTTTTTAAAAGATGGTATTGGTGACTTGCTATAAAATATTGACCAAAACAGCTTCTATTTTGCTTTGTTAACTATATTTAAATCATGTTTTCGAAAAGAAATGTAGATATACGTTTTTTTCTAACTTCATGCATATTTTATAAGTTTTTATAAAAAAATACATTATACTGTAGAGCCTTGATAAGCTAAAGCTTAAAGGAAATTTTAAGTTATCAAGTTTTGTAAAGTTAGCGAGCTTTAAAAAATTTAAATGTTGAGTTAACGAAATTTAGTTAGAGCATATAATATGTTAGCGTATTCAATTTTTGTTTCATTTTACGTTAACGAGTTATTTTAGTAAAAGACCAAAGTTTAAAACAATAAAGTTTTAAAGAAAACCTTTTGTTTGTATACCTACTTACGATGAGTCACTGATAAATACTGTAAGTTATGGGGGTCACCAAGGGTACTACGGAATAGTGATGCGACTCGAATAGGATTTTGTGACTCGACCCACTTAAGCAATTTAACTTCCTCACTCGAGTTATACTCGAGTTTTCAAGTCACTTGAATAAAATCTTTCTGGAGTTGCAAGACAATTTTTCTTAAGTTGTCGAGGTTTTTATATTATCGAGGTTTGACTCATCAAGGTTTTACTATATAATTAAAACTTGACGGGTTTTATAATGACTTCTAATCAAATATTCTATGTAAACTGTTTACTGAAACCCGTAATATTTTTATTAAACGATATTCTTAAATGTAATATTTTTGTTAAATGTGGCTTTTTATAACTATTACGATGCAGTAAATAGGTGAATAAAATAAAACTTAAAAAAAACTCTCGAAAAACTTACCTTTGACAGGCTCATATCCCAAGTCAAACAAACTAGGCCTCTTATGGTCTTTTACATTTATTTCTACGTCACAAGCCAGGTCAGCTAACTCCTCCAGAGCTTCTGCAGAAAGTGAATCTTCAGATACTTGCTCGGGTATTGGTTTCAGTTCTACTATTTTACCATTTAAAGTGTACAGTTGGGCCTCGGAATCAATTGGTGTGCTTGGCTAAAAAAAATATTTGGTAACAATGTCGTTAGTTATATTTTTCTATTATGTATAAGCGTTTACTTTTTATGTTATTATTTTATAAGTTACCAAATTCCAAATTCATAACATATATATATATAATATATATATATATATATATATATATATATATATATATATATATATATATATATATATATATATATATATATATATATATATATATATATATATATATATATATATATATATATATATATATATATTATAAAAGGGACTTAAGAATCCTAGTTGTTTTGCCATATTCTTAATATTGCAAAATGTATATTAATATAATTACCGTTGCTAAACCCTACAAGTAAATATTACAACTAATGGTAAATGTTCTCAGAAAATGCAAACAAAAACGAAAAAAAATTAAATCTGCTTTTTTTTAATCACTATGTAGAATTTTGAGCTATTTATTAAAATTTACACTTTAATTACTCGAAAAACCTAATATTTTATATTACATTAATAAGAAAAAAATTGCTAATTAAAAAATACTACTGTAATTGTAACCAAATGTACATAGTGATTAAAAAAAATCGGATTCGAGTCATTTTTCGTTTCTTTGCATTTTCTGAGAACATTTACCATAGTAATGTATTTTTTTACACCATTAGAAAGTAGATATTTACACGAACAAAAAACCCACAGACTTTATTAAAAAAGCAGATATTTTGACAGGAGAATTTTCGATTAAAAATTAGGGTGCTTTTTGATATTAAGTCAAAATGAGGTAAAACAAAAATTTTAAATCAAATTATAGTGTGTTTAAAAAGTAAGTTTTTACCAAATTTAGTATCCATTTTTTTTTGTAAAAGATAAAAATAAAAAACCATAAATTTTATTATTTGAATTTTTTACATAAATTTTGAGGTTATGTGAAAAAAGTTTAAGTACAAAAGTTTTAGATCTTTTTATTACCTACAACTTTACCCTTTATTTTTTTTTCATAGGTGTTGTAGTTTTGCCGGAAATCAAGATAAACCGTTTGTTATCCTTAAATACTCATCGCCTTTCATTTTCCGCCCTCAAATTGCCAGTAAATTATTTTTCCTGTCATTTTTGTTATATTCTCATTCCAATAGGTTTCATCCTACTTTTTTTTTATTTCAAAAATTGTCGACCCTGGTGTATAAATAGTTTTAATATAAATAAAAGCGTCTGTGTTTATACAGGTTTGTTATCCAAAAATAGAGTACACTATTTTACACTTTTTTGTCAATAAACGGTTTGTTATCGTCAGTGTAATTTAGGACTAGGTGTTTCGTATTAATTCTGGTGTAAACTAGTTTTCACTTAATTACTCTAACTATCAAGTAGTGAAGTTAGATGCGTTTTTACTACAAGACTTAAAGTTGTTTGTTTAGAAACATAACCATAAAGCCATTTTTAATTTCTGAAATAAGTCCAAAACGTGTTTGGTATGAAAATCAAATACACACTTAGTTCCACTACCTTTTTCTACTTTGTCCTACTCTGAACTTGATAACAAACAGATCTTATATATCTTTCAGACCAATTGGTATTTTTTTCTCTATTTTTTAATGTTGATGTTTATGTAACTAAGTATATAAAGTAAGTAATTATTTACTTTCAAGGATTTACAATTATACTTACTGGTTCAGGTTTGTGTGGCTCAATTGGTAACTTTCTAAATCCGTAGGTAAGTCCATCCTCGGGAACTTTTTTTCTCATTTGGTTCTGGTATGCTTTATAAGCAACAGTTAGCGAAACTGCATCAGCTGGAGGCTTGGTATCTGGGCAAGCTTTATCGTAGGCTGGGCATACGTCAATGGTTTGAACATTGGACACTATCTAAAATATATAATGTAGCAAAGTTTACTATCGAATTTACGCGAATTTGTCTGTACTAACCGCAATAAAAATGATTTTTAAATGACAGATTCAATAACACAGCCCCACAAAAAAAAGTTGAAAGTCCGAAAGACTTGACCATGGTATCTTCATGTTTTTGGGGTCGCTGAATCCGAATCCGGAGTTAGTTTGACCCCTTTTACGTCAGAGTTACGCGCATTTCAAGGTCAAATCTGCAAAATTACGCAACCAATTAAAAAAAATTGAAGCTTTGAAAGACTTGACTATGGTATCTTTATGTTTTTGAGGTCGTTAAATCCGAATCCGGGATCAGTTTAACCCCATCAGGTCAGGATCAGGTCAAGAGTGTATACTTATGTTTTTGAGGTCGCTGAGTATCGAATCTATGGTCAAATCTGTAAAATTATAATTTGGCAGATTTGACCTTAAAATATCTCTTGACCATGACCCGAGGGGTCAAACTGACCACGGATTCATATTCGGCGACCTTAAAAACATAGGTATACACTCTTCAAATTTAGTTTCGATTAGTTTTGCAGATTTGACCTTAAAACGCCCTTAAATCTGGCCTAATGGGGTCAAACTGACTCCGAATTCGGATTCAGCGACCCTAAAATCATAAAGGTATTATGTTCAAGTCTTTAGGGGCTTTAGGTTAGGATCAAGGTCATTTCAAGTTCAAATCTGCAAAATTAATCGCAACTTTTATATTTTTGAGGTTCCTGAATCGGAATCCGTGGTCAGTTTGATCTCTTCAAATTTGGTTGTAATTTGATCTTGAAATGCCCTTGACCCTGACCTGATGGGGTTAAACTGACTCCGGATTAGAATTCAGCGACCCCAAAAACATAAGGATGCCATAGCCGAGTCTTTCAGACCTTCAACTTCGTTTCTTTTGTTGGGCTGTGTAATTAATGGCGTTTACCTACAGAAATTAATTGTTCTGCCCAAACTAATTGGTATTTAGCACCCTTATCGGATTTTTTAAATAACTTTACATTTTTTTAATAAAATCAAGCCAATCTCTTTTAATTTTGTAAAATAAATATGAGTCGGGAAATTCTTTACTTTAATTCTTTTATTTTTATGATAGCCCACGGAGGCTTATATGAAGCCTAAGTATTAGGTACCGTAAATGCCGAGTTTTTAGATATTCAATCTATTTGATCCACCATTTCCGTCAATATTGTTTAAGCACCGAAACATGCAGATATTGCATTTTACGGCAGCCAATAAAACTACTACCTCTGAACAATTCCCCATTAACGTCCGGGTAATGTTATCCAGACGGGACCTGCGGTTTAACATGAGTCCCAAACCCCATTCATTGGCACACAATATTTACCAGCGATCACTCTCCAATTACCAACCGTGTTTGGCATCGCGTAAATTCGCTGATCTCAGGGAAAGCGGTGTTTCGATGCGGCAGAAAGAGAAAATTTCTATTTTTGTATTTGGAGCTTGTACACCATTTTTCATAATCCTTGGATTTTTTCAATCAACTGTCAATTAGAAAACAGGTCCGAAAGACTATAAAATTTAAAAGATTGTAATGACAATTTTGATATCAACCATATGATTAATGACGTAACAACCAAAGTCAAGTATTTTTTCCCTAACGCATTGCTTACTACAAATTAAGAACTGTTCTGAATCTAAAAGTGAGGAGGGTGATAAGCATCACAGCACTAGACCACAGTAGGACCGTTGTGCTACCTCCTAAAGGGAACTCTCACTTAGTATGCCGCCCATCCCACTGATTTAAATTAGGTGACAACGTTGCCGAAGGGAATCTCCTTAAGATCGGCCAAAGAAAGCCAATATTCCAAAATAGATTTTCTCATGGACGAGAGTGCAGGGCAGTCACAAAGGATGTGCTTCACCATCTCGTCTTCCTGTTCACAAGCTCTACACAGGGGTGTGTCATTTATATCCATTCCAAAGATGTGCTTTCGCACTTGACAATGTCTAGTAAGAACGCCCGTGATTAGAGTAAGGTTCGCCCTGACATTACCAAGTAATTTTTAGCTGTATCTCTGTCAGAATAGTTCATGAACTCCTGAAAAAGTTACAGTTTACTGTTGCATGCCATCGTTTTGTGAACTGCTGATGAAAGTGTCTTTTAATTAGGTTTCTCAAGTCAGCGATGCGGTTGCCTTTGGAGTGAGCGTGTCCCAGCAGAGGATGACCAAATTTCTGCTGGAAGCGTCCACAAGGGCACGGTGACATTCTAGTACCAGACCCGAGGTGTAGCGTGGTCTTCTTAGTGTCTGTCTGCAATCCGTATATATAAACACGACTTTATCAGTGATGTTCCTACTGATTATTTCTTTTGCACCTATGCTTATGCCTGAGAGCTCAGTTTGGAGCACACTTGCCAACTCACCCATAGCCCAGTTGATGTTTAAGTTAAGAGATCTAGAATAAATTTCACATCCCGTACCTTCCTTTGTTTTCAAACCGGCTGTGTCTATGTTGATCACACCTGCCACGTTTGTGTGATTCTCTTTTGATGTCAATTTTATAGGGTTATTTAAAAACAAAACTGGCGCAATAGTATATTATAAGAACGGTTTTCCTTAATGTTTTACAAAAATGTTAGTTAAAGAAAGCAAAATAAATAAATTGAAAACTTACTGGAGAAAGAGTAACAGTACTGTAGGTAGCTAATTGAGACAGCATTTGTTCTGCTGCAGTTGCAGCTGCAGCAACGTCAATATTGGTACAGGCAGCTTCAGCTTTCGAATTAGATTGCAAAACAATCGGTTCTGGTACGATTGCTGGTTTCACAATGGTTGTTCTTCTGGAAATAATCAGAGTGTAAAAAAAAACTAAATAGTAATCAGAGCTGTCGGTTATTGAATTAAAATAATTGAAACATCGTATTTATTTACTTCTAGTAATAGAATTACTTTATTTAATTACTTTCCGAAAAAGGTAATTGTATTTGGATTATCAATTAATAGGATAATGAAATCGTAATTGGTAATTGATTTTCACGAATCCCACGTAATTCAATTACTTAGAAAGTAATTACATTACTTATAAAGTAATTGAATTACTTAGAAATTAATTTAATTATCTAATAAATAATCAAATTACTACGAAACATTCAATTATATTTCTTTATGGAAAAACTGCCAGAATTTTGGCCAGTCAGAAAGAGCATCTTAAAACACGGCGGGCCGCTTTGAATCCACGCTGATTTAGTATTTTCGATTGATGCTTAGCGCCACCGTATTTATACTTTTTTGTGAAAAAATATATTGATGTTTGGGGTGGCATAAAAAGAAATTTTTATTTTAGAGTCATTTAATGTTAAACTTGCCGAGAAAGCAGTTTGAATAGTGTGACGAGCGCGTATGATGCTTATTAGTATACATATTTTATTTGTTTTAATTACCACATATATTAAACACGGTACACTTAGTATTGTATTTATTATATGTGGTAATTTAAATAGAGTAATGTCTAAAATGTTTAATGTTTTTAGTTTTAATTGATAATTAAATTACGATTAACAAACATGTTAGAAATTGGTAATCGTAATTTACCACTACTTAGAAGAGTAATTGGTAATTGTAATTGAATTACTTTTTAAAAGTAATTGCGACAGCTCCGATAGTAATGTTTATATTTATAATTTGACAGGCCAGTGGTGTTCAAAAAAAAAATACCTAAAGGAGTTACATTTGGGACATGTTCCGCATAACGGTAATTTGTAAAAAGGTTTCTTTGGGTGTATTGCCAAATCCCTAAAAAGTTGGGATAGTGCTGAGTTATCATCTCCATCTTTAGGTCGGCATTTGCAGTCGCAACTCTTGCAAGATTGAGTGGTAATCTAAAAACAGAAATAAATTAATGTAAAAATAAAAAAAAATAATAAAAAAAACATATATGAAAATGCCTTTAATTTTTTTTTGAAATTTCTGTAAAACCATAAAAATTTGATAAATTTATTGTTATAGATATGATATATAATATATAAAATTTTATATATATATTATATATATATATATATATATATATATATATATATATATATATATATATATATATATATATATATATATATATATATATATATATATATATATATATATAATAAATTTTTAAGTTTTTTTGTGGTTTCGTTAAAAATTCAATAATGTTAAGATATTTTCTTGAAATTATTAATAAGGATTAGAATCTAAAAGGACCCCGCAGGAAACCAACGGAAATATATTTCTATCGTGTTGACTAAAATTTTGCAAAAGGATAATTTTATCATGCTGAATAATGCTCACAAGTAATCAGTTTATTTTAATAATATAAAATACTAATTGTAAGTGAGGATATACAATCCAATCAAAGCCGATCATATCTGGTATACAGATGGCTCCAGGACCAACAAGGGAGTAGGAGCTGGCATCTATGGAGACAAGCCTAGAGAAAAGATAACCTTAAGTCTTGGTCAGCACACCACGGTTTTCCAAGCGGAAATCGTAGCAATTATGCATTGTGCCGTGCTCATTAAAGAAAAAGGGAGTAAAGGAAAAAACATCGTCATTTACTCAGACAGCCAAGTGGCCCTGAAGGACATCAGTTCTCCAAAAGTTAATTCAAAACTAGTGGGGGACTGTATACAGGCCCTGGATAAAGTCGGCTTGGCAAACAAACTCAGGGTAGCCTGTGTGGAATCTCGGCAGGCCTCCTTAAAGCATCTATTAAGAGCTGGGTAGACAGAGAGTTTCAAAGCTGGTTGGTACAAACACCAGGACAACGACCGGCAAAGCAGTTCATTAAGACCTGCTCGGCCAAGTTTACCTCGGACCTATACTATACACACCTATATATACACAGTCGTAAAGTCGTAAGGATAACGGTAGGTCAACTAACAGGACATTACAAAGTCAACAAGCACCTGGAAAGAATAGGCCTGGTGGAGGATAGCCTGTGTAGGCTCTGCCAGGAGGCTAAAGAAACAGCCGTACATGTGTGGTGCCACTGCGAAGCACTATGTAGGCTTAGGTTTACTAGGCTTGGTGAGGAAAAGCCAAAACCGGCAAGATATATGGAGTGGCCAGTGTCAAGACTCTGGAGTCTAGTTAAGAAGACGGGCCTGGACAAGGTACTCTAAAGAACGATAGGAGAAATCACAATAAATCTGGTAAGGTTGCAGTGGTGAAGGTCATTTTTGCCATCTCCGCTCAAATAATCTAATCTTATCTGAGGGTATACAAAGATTTTTGGGGTCCCTGAATCCGAATATGGTAATTGCTTGTGCATTCAAGGTCGCACCGGGATCATTTCGGGGTACTTTTAGGATCATTTGAAGGTCAAACATTTGGACAAAACACAAGTAGGTTTTTGGGAACTCTGAATCTAATAATGTTATTCGCTTAACTAAGCCAGGTGACCTTAAGTTCATTTTGAGCACCTTTAAGTATCTTGCTCAAATATCAATTTAAATGCAGTTGCCGCTCTTAGCTTTATCAAAAATTAACGATATCAAAGGCACGTTGAAATGACCCCTGAGTGGACTCCCGGTATAGTGACGTGAGGTTCTGAGGCCGTTTCTCCGGCCTTTCCGTGAAACAGGCGCCTGTGACTTCAGGGGCACCTTTCGAAACGGATTCACCCGTTTCGGTCGGCGCACCTTTGTCACTTTTTTCCTATAAAAGCGGTTCTGTCCGCTTTCTTTTTGGAGCTAGGGAATTAATAGTCCACCACGGCAGAGCCCCGCATTACCGCAGTAAGGCTAGATACTCTGAGAGGTCGCCCTGTGGCTCAGAGGCCCCCGTTGGAGATACCTGTTTAAGGCACAGGATGTCATTCACTCATCAGCACGGTATTCTAACACCTTGAGTTAAGCCTTGTGTTCGTTTTAGCTTCGGATCCTGTTCCATATGGTGGTAACAAGAGTTGCTGATAACCAGCAACTCTAGCGCATGTTCCAAAAGATCCCAACCCCACGACAAGGACCCAACCACGACAAGGACGTGCGAACACAGCGGTTGGAAGCGAATACTATATTCCGATTCAGTGACCCGAAACATCCTTGTGCCCCCTCACTTAATCTGGTAATATGTATAATCAAATTGAAATTTTGACTCGTGGGAGTTCAGTTGTCCCTCTACGGAGAATTCTAAAAGGCCCAATTTGAGGCCTGATATCTCGAAAACTATGCATACTGACTTTTGATCAGTATGCTATTTTTCAGCAAAATTTCAGCCAATTCAACAGATTGTTTTAAAATGATTTGGTGCGGGGTCCTTTATAAATATGTACCTATAGTATTTTGTCCAGACAATTACATTTTAAAACTTAGTACCAAAAGGATTATAAAAAAATCTAAATAAAACGATGGCTTCCAAATAAGTAAGTAACTGTAAAATTTACTTAGATCTAATAATTTTGATCTTAAGGTAGAAATATGACTCCTTGAAATGTTACAATTTTGGACAAATAAGTTCTCTTTTTTCTTTAACGAAATATGAAAATTTTTACTATAATTCTAAGATGACAGCGGTTATGTCGTACTAAAATTTTAATTTTGGTATTTTGGCAATATTAACTCAAAACTATTCTTTGGGAATAAGTAGCTCTTAAAATTACGAAAGTCGATGAAAATCCAAGAAATATAATAATAATTGCTATTGGTAATTTATTATTATAAATATGTCAGTCATAAAACAATAAATCCTTAGAAGAGAGATCGATATACTGTTTCTTTATTATTTTTTTTATTCTTACAGTTTTTACTTTAATTTAAAACAAGAATATTTTATTATTAAAATCTTGCTCACAAGTGAAATTTAAACGAAAAACTAAACAAAAATCTTAGTTTTGGATTTTTTATTTTTTAAATGTTTTAATCTAATTTTAAACCTGAAAATTCTCCAGTAGTTCTCATTTCTAAGTAAAACTTACATTTTGTGATAAGATGAATATTCCCACCAACACACTTATAGCCTTCACAAACATTTTTTTTTTTTTTTGTTTTTTGATTTAAAAGTATAATTTATGAAACAATTTCCAATGATGAAAATTCTTTTTATAGATTCGAAATTTTTATTTAATTTTCTTTTATGTTTACTTTAATTCTAACTAGCAAGGTTGCAATTTAGCGACTGAGAATTTGGATACGTGAGGAACTCTTGGGTCAATGTATGATACATATTTAATGGTGTATAGAAAAGGGTAATTGTTTTTGTTTAATTTATTATTTATTATTGAAGTTTGGCAGCTGTTTGGTACTTCCGGTAGTTTTTCATTTGTACATTTTAGTAGATCCGTCAAAATTTTTATTATGTTAGCGTTTTGTAATGTTTTGCTGTGAGTTGGTTAAGTTAAATCACCGTAATTATATTGTTTTCTACATAAAAAATTGCATTATGCATTTTTAGGCCTTTACTAATAAACTTTGTGCTTGCTCATTTTTTTCATATCCATTGAAACTTTCATTTCGAGTGACGCATGTAACCATCTAGATTTTAAATAAAAATAGTTGCTCTTATATAATGCAGGTGACTTAAGAGTGGGGGTAAGTAGAAGAGGAGATAGGTTTACCGGATGCTAAAAAAGTAATCCAAATTTATTTCAATATCTTTAGTCTTTAATTTAAAAGAATAAACTTATTTAGTTTGGGTTTCTTTTTTTTCTTCTTTTTCCTAGGAGCGGTCTTGATTCACTACCGGAGGCAGCGCAGCCTCCTAGGCTTTTTGCAACTATCTCCCATTATTTTTTATACCAATCCTCCCATTAGTTTTGTTCCTTCTACAAGTCTGTATAACCCCGAGACTGTTTGGTTTATATATTCCTGTGGGTTCATTTACAGTTGCCAAATAATGCCTGTCTTTTGTGAGTCAATGCTTCACATTCCAACAGGATATGATAGGCTGTTTATTTTGTTCATTGTCGCACATTCTGCATCTTGGGTCACCAATGTATGAACCTATTTTGTGTAGGTGTCCTCTTAGGTTATCGTGCCGTTAGCAGCCCTACTGTTATGCGAAGTCTTTTCCGTCTTTTTCTGAGTAGTTCTTCCTTCGTTCTTTTGGATGGGCTTCTTATGAAGCCTTTTCCACGTCTTACTCTACTAATACTTCCCAGTATTTCTCCTGTTTGTTTCGAATCCATTTTCTGGTTTGCCCTCGTGCTGTGATTGTGGTCACTCCAAGGGCAGGTTTTGGCCCAAAGTAGGGTGTGAATGATCCCTGTCTCGCTAGTCTCATCCGCTTTTTCGTTGCCTTCTATTCCCGAATGTCCTAGTACTCCATAGTTTGGGTTTACTTAAAATTTATTATATTCATTTATTTGGGTTTTTTATTTCTAAGTTTGAAATAAGTAGCAGTGGTTACCGTTTCTGTATTTTTTAGGTTAAATTTGGCAAAAAAATAAATAGATATATTCTTTTTAGTCGATACAAAATATTTTTTGGATATTTGCCAGACATGCCCCAGAAATTTTGAAAACTCCTTAATTTTAAAATATCTTATCAACGTTTCGCTGGCAAGTCAAGTAACGTATAAAATAAATAAATAAAATTAATAATGTAAATTGGGCAATAACTAAATTTAAAAATATTTAAATTATTATTTAAATTTATTATACAAATACCAAAATACAGGTACACTTGTTATTAAAAAGTAGTGAGTTAAATAATTTTAGGGTTTTCTAAAATTACCTCAGCATTAGGTAAATGTAACCAAGTATGATTTAAATTAAGCAATATAAATATGTTTTTAGGAATATAAAAACAAATTTTTAATTTTATGTTTTTTTATTTAGTTTGCAAAAGTACTAGGAGTATTTCACTTCATTTTGTGATTATTATTAAATGGGTGTTGATAATTTGTCTTCTGATTTTTAAATGTATGATTGATGTTTTTTTATGCGTTTGGATGATGGTCTGAAAGTTTCACCTCCATCAAATGTACTAGACTTACAAAAAATTTAATAAACAACATTATTTTTATTTTTTTAACAGTAAATGGGTTTGTTTTTGTTATTTAAGATCTAATTTAATAAAGGTATTAGATCTTAAATAATAAAACAATACCATTTTATGTTAACAAAAATATAAAGAATGTTATTGGGGTCAATGTCAGCTATAAAAAACAATCTTAAAGTTGATGAATGTACAAAAAAACTCAAAACCGAAATACGTGTCATCCCAAAAATATTTTGTTATAGGGAAAATAAAAAAAGATAAAATTAAATTCACCAAAATTGGTTAGGTATATAAAAGTGCTTAAAAAATTTTTCAGTCAGGTATTACATAAAACATTACCAGGATTCTTCCGTTAACAAATATGTGTGCTTCACAAAAATTCTAATATTTTATAAGATATGAGCAAAACATAAAGCATTTAATTTGTATCTTTATTTTTTATCAAAATTATTTTTTTTTCGGAGAGGAAGTCATTTTTACTGTGCACTTAACAATATTTATTCTTCTTTTATACTTTGTTTTATCTACAAGCACAATAAGTCTGAAAACAGCAATGCATCACACTATCTTATTTTTTTTTAATATTATAAAATTTTTCTATTTTACGTTTATTGTTTAGATGTGACTCTCCAGCTATTTTTATTCATAAAAAAACGAAAAATTGAGATATTAACATGTTTTTTTTGTTTTGTTCTATTTTATGGCGGATTTACATATCTATTAAGTAAAATAAAAAAAATCAAGGTTAACTTTTATTTTTGAAATAACAAAATGGGTACTTTTTAAGTTTTTCGTCAATAAAATGCATCCATTTAAGTTTAGCAATTTCTAGTGATTTGTTTAATAATCTACGTGTAAAGACAAATAGTTAAAAAAATACAAAAATTTTATACATATCTATTAAGTAAAATAAAAAAATCGGTTACTTTTTTTTTGAAATAACAAAATTACTTTTTAAGTTTTGTCTCAATAAAATGCATCCATTTAAGTTTAGCAATTTCTAGTGATTTGTTTAATAATCTACGTGTAAAGACAAATAGTTAAAAAAATACAAAAAATTTATACATATCTATTAAGTAAAATAAAAAAAATCAAGGTTAACTTTTATTTTTGAAATAACAAAATGGGTACTTTTTAAGTTGTCAATAAATCTGCATCATTTAAGTTTAGTCAATTTCTAGTTATTTGTTTAATAATCTACATGTAAAGACAAATAGTTAAAAAAAAACAAAATTTTTTTTTTTTTTTATTTATTTTTTGAAAAAAAATTGAAATATAGACATTTTTCATTTTTTTATATTATTTTATTTTTGATAAACTTTAAGAATAAAAACCATACGACCATTTAAATAATAATCATGTTGAATTACTTCCAAAAAAGTGGAACAACACATCTAAAAAATAAACAAGTTTCTTTTAGTAAAATAGTAGTCCAAGAATATTATGCTACTATTAACACAATAAATGTTGACATATTTAACTGTGGAATTCTGTCATCTTTATTTATGTCCAATTTTCTTTTCGTACTTTGCCAGTGGTCTAAAATTTTCACCCATATAAACCTCGTTATATTTAAAAGATCATTTATAAATGACATTCTTTTTGTTTATAAATTAACATTACATGGTTTTGTTGTTGTTATTTGAAATTTTATAGCGTTTTATGTGTAACTCCAATATCAGTTAATTTAAATAATGCTTGCTTTGCTTAATGCTAAGTTAATAGGAGGAAACCTTGAAGCTGTTACGCCATTCTTGTTTTTAAAAATACTTGTATCTCTCACAACAAAGAACTGTCATTTATAATGTTACGTTATAAATGAAAAATGTCCCCTACAAAAAAAATAACTGGTTTGTGCTGGGTGTCGGATTAGAATTTTCTAAAGTATTTTTTTTTCGCTGAACACGAATCTGGAGTCAAAATTGGGAGTCAAACAGCAAATAATTGAGAAAAGGCGTAATTTTAGATATTAACGTTTTTTTTTGTAATTTAAAACGTCTATATTTTTTAAAACTATAAAAAATACACGAAACTTTATAGGACGTAAACAATGTTTAAAAACTTTTAAATTTAATTTATATAACCTTTTTTTATTAATGCAATTTTTTTCGAGTTATAATCAAAAAAGAGAATTTTCAGGATTTTTTTAAGGTATTACCTCTGGAAAAAAAATGTTTTTTTTTATTTTTGTATTTTTTCTGATTTGGTATGCAAATAAATAAAATAAATGATATATTATTAAAAAAAAAACAAAAATCACAATAATAAAAAATACTTTTTTCTCATTTTGGACTGAATTTTTTTGTTAAAATTACATTTTCGTTTATATCTCCTATATAATTCATCTTATTAAAAATGTTTATAAAACTATTTTATAGACAATTTGAAAAGCTCTGTGTTTACTTCAATGAAATTTCAACCAATTTTTACTTCAGATTCGAGTTTAGTGGAAAAAAAATACGCCAGAAAATCCCAGTCCGACGCCCAGCACACAGCACTTTTTTTTGTGGACCTGTATAATCGTTGCCTTCTATAAATTTTTAATGATCGGTTTATTTACATTTTTAAGTTTATTTATTACCTTGAAAACGGTCACCGACTTGTTACTGAAAAATTGATGGGTTTTTTGAGTTTTAAAGGATTTTTGGGTTTCTTTTTTAGATCTTTTTCCAAACCAAAAACGATTTGGTGCACTTCTTTAGTACACGTATCTATATCCTTGGACCAGAATTGAAACGGTTCCTTTTTGCACGTATGACGAGTAATACAATTAATATTTTGTAATAAATGGTTGTGGTCCGTAGACGAAATGTCGAAAATAAAAAGTATTTATTTAATATAAAGTTACAGTATTAATCTGTTTTATAAAACAGTTCTTGTGTTTTAATTATTAAAGGAAATAGTCCTCATTATCTCTTATATGGTCGTAGCTTACTAGCTAGTTCTGGTTAATTTAATTCTAGCTTTCAAATCCTAAATAAAGTTGCACCACAATAATAAAAAAAACTTATAATAGATGAAATTTATAAATACAAATATTTGTATTGTTGTCACAAATGTCAAACCAATAAATGTTTATTCAAAAAATGTAAATGTTTAAAAAGATAATTTTCATTTTTTATTAACGTAAGCATTACTTATCGATTGTTTTGTAACAGAAAAAGTTGCTTACAAGGTTCTTTTCCTTCTGCATTTTTTTATATTTAAAAACATATTATGAAGTAAGAAAACCCTTATCGCCATAAACAAATAAAACATCAGATTTTTGTTTGTAACAAATGTTTATTAAACAATATAAAAAACTATTTTATAAGCTATGCATAATATAACAAACAAAACAATATTTAGAAAAACAGTAACTACAGCTATAATAAAATAAATAAGTAGTCTGGGAAGCATTAATATAAAAATTTAAAACACTAAAATAATCCCCATAACATTTTCATAATAAAAAGTCATTCTATCCGGTAATTTGGCAAAACTTGTGAAGAATTTTGTTATAGGTCCTAATTTCTGAAATGAAAATATAAAAAATAATTAAATAAAAAAAATAAAATAAGTTATATGTTTAAAGATGTCTATGGGCCTTGGGCATTTTTTTTCTAAAAAAGTAATGGAGAATGCCAAAAGATTATGTTTTAAAAGATCATAACAAAATGATTTCGGCTTGATAGTCATTATGTAAGCCACATGATAATCATGAAGGTACAAGGAGAGCCCAAAAATTCATTTAGCAATGACAAGAATTAAGCCTTCCCTTGCTTAAATGACAGTAAATCTTATAAGTCTTTTGCTATAAACATCACTCAAATCTTCTGTTTTGATTCACCCAAAACCTACTAAGACGAGATTGTTTCTGCCTCTAACCATTGACTAAATAATTTGCTGTCCATTTTACCCTTGATCCTTTTGCTTCTGTTTCTCACAAAATGTCCAAAATTATTTAGGATCTAGCAATCAAGGACGTCCTTTCTTCTCTTAATATTAAGGAATTCTCTGGGATGAATGGTATTTTAAAGATCGTAAAAAAATGTGCTCCCAAACACCGCATCTTACGAATCCAGAGTACTGGAAGGCCACACGTGTGTAACCTACACCTAAGAACGAATTCAAAACACTTCTTCCTTATTGACCTACATCTTGCACAAAAGTTTTTGCGGGTCTGACATGATAAGCTACTCAACAAGCTTTCTACAGTCTTTCAACTAAATTTTGTTTTTGTCTTTTTAGTTTCATTTTTAATTAACGTAAACAAGTTGTTGTAAATGGTCATTTTTCTATCTTTCACCTAGTTAATGCTGGGGTACCCTAGGGCATAGGACTGGCACCAACTCTATTTCTCTTTTACATCAACGATAGTCCCTCTGTTTTGATCAATTTCATGATAAGTTTTGCTAACGATAGTACCCTTTACCTTAATTAGGTTTTTAAAAGCAGTCTCTAAAGCTTTTTTAGAAAAACAAGCGCAGGTTAATAAAGATCTCCTTCACAGGACTTTCAATAGTTATTGGATTGGGGTACCAAAACTATTGTTCACTTTTCTGCCGCGTAAAAGGTCTTCCAATACTTCTTTACTTATAAACGGCCATGTTATACAAAACAAAACGTCCTTTTATCCTTGTGGGAGAATTTTAAGAATAAGCACTATAGATATATAGCCACGACAACTCAGAACAAGTTCTTCTTCCGGCGCGGCGTTTTTTACAACTTTTAGCTTTTTTGACTCCATCCAGAGAACAGCCGTCATAACACAATAAGAGATTTTTTCTTTCTTTCTTGCCCACCTACAAGCTGTATAAGATTTGTCAATCTTTCTACTCAATAATTGGTATATTTAAAGCTTCTGCTTCAAGGAATAAGCCAATCTAGTTTTTTCTCTAGCAGCTTTCAAAAGAACAACTTGGAATGCTACTCTCATGCAACCCCTTACAATCCCAGAGAGTTCTCGTGTTATTAAACTGCCTTTTACTTTTTTTAAGATATCTACGGTACGTTAATACTAAGGCGTTTAGCCTTTGTAACATGCCCCAAGATTTAAAAAAATAGCAAGCTCATATTATACCTACATAATGTTTTGTATAAAATTGTTAATAAAATACCAGAGAGGTATTTTCTTTGAAAAAAAATTAACAATAATATTTTAAGTAATAATAATAGTATATACCTACTACCCTATGATTTAGGACATTTAGTTTATCTCTAATACTATACTTACTTATAATAATTAAAAATAAACATTTATTTTACTAACATGTAATAGATCATTATTTAATGTTGATTATCAAATGCTCTAGGCAAGTCATCCACAATGGGAACCTTAGAACTGTAGTTTGGTAATTTTTCCAAAAAGTTTTGAATCTGATTCCCGAGCTCTCGTCTCTTTTGGCTGGCCTTTTCTATTCTGTTAAGAGAAATTTTGGAGGATGCATAACCAGTGTTTACCAATTTATTGATGAATCCCAAGATGGCGTCTTCGGCTGGTTTAAGAGCTTCTTGTACTTCTGGACTAAAAAATTTAAGAAATGGATTAAAATGGGAAATATAGTAAGCAAACTATTTTTTTTTTTTTAAATAAATTTACTATTTTTTGGCAAATAAACCAGGTTATTAGGCTTTCGAAGCAGCAAAAAAAACAATGTTAACTTTTTATAATTGCGTTACATTTAGATATTACATATTTTGTTTAAGAGATCATTTTTATCCAAAATATTATTTTGTATTAAATAAAATATACATATACATATATATATATATATATATATATATATATATATATATATATATATATATATATATATATATATATATATATATATATATATATATATATATATATATATTTGTAACCTAAAGAACATCTTTAGAATTTAAGTAAAATTATGTTTTTTTGCCTTTTGTTCTCCACCCCATCAAATTCACCAGAAGTAAAAAGAAAGGTGGTATTCACTGAAATAATTTATATCTTTTATGCCTAAAAAAACAACAGTAGTTTATATTATTAAAAAGCTATTAAAATTGCAACGGCACAACTTTTAAAGCCTTTTTCATACCCCCAATAATAATTATTTTAAATTTGGCGATTTTTAAGTGATTTCATAGACATCTGATACCGTAGTACATATATAGTCCAGTAACTGAAGACCTGAAAGTACCCAAAGCTGTAAATAAATCTGTACAGTTTTTATTTGTAGCGCAATTCTTAGGTCTTGGATCCCCAAAGTCCCAAAAATGAGTTTCTCGCGAATATCTACCAAAATATGCGCATTAGAGAATTTTTGTTTAGACAAAAAATTAAGATCACTTTAAAATCTATAAAAATGGTCCTTACCATTTTTTTCGCAACACCAATATTTTTTGCAAAACCGGCCGTCGAAAAATCCATAGCATTCCACACTGGATGGATATGGTAGTAGTAGTTTCTTACTAAAAAAGCAGATGGGCACAACAATTTTTTATAAAAACGCAAGAAAGATGGTAAAGGAAATTTTCTGGGATCATTAAACACTTGCTAAGGTCTCATTATAAAAAAGAAATGTTAATAACAAACCATTTTTTTCAAAAAATATCAATAAATTAATGACATACTCTGAAATATTATGAAAAAAAACTTTGATCGCTTTTTTTATTATTCTAGAAAAATCAGAATGGACCCAAACTCATATGCAATGATCGGTACGGGTTTTTCCATTCGGATGAACTTTGAATGATTAAAAAATATACATTATTGCCCGAGTAATGGAGCAACTCGTCCGCCCGCTTATAAGTGACTTTTGGGTCCCGTTATCTCGAAAACTATCGATTTTTTGAAAAAAATTATAAGGACAATTTTTGTATATTATAAGGCGAACTTCATTTTTTGTCAAAACAAAAATTCTCCCATTTGCATATTTTGGCAGATATTAGCGGGAAAACCATTTTTCGGGCCTTGAGGGGCCATTTTCAGAACTTTCCCAGCTGTTAATGTTGATAAACTTTTTTTCGCTCGAAAGCATCTCAAAAGACCCAAGAATTGCGCCACAAAGGAATACTGTACACATTTATTCACAGCTTTGTCCCTCATTTACTGGACTAATTGGAATAATTGATAGGTGAATATGTCTATTATACTTGAATGATAGATTAAACGGTTTATTATGTTTCATTGCCATTAAAGGGTCTATTTAATTAATAAATTAAAGCAATAAATATAGGCATTTTTACGGCGTAATTTCTCAATTATATATTATTAGACGTTAAAACACAATTTCAGGTGGATTTCTTCAAAATTACATCTAGACAATTTTGCACTTGGGCAAATAATTTGTAAAGGCAATTAGCTTTTATAAACTAACCGTATTTTTCTGGAAATGCGGAGTTTTAGATAATTTTGAGGGACAATGACCAGAGAAACATTATTCCGTATACCTAGTTTATAAGATTTATGGTCAATACAATTTTAATTTTTATTTTCTTACTTAAATTCAAAGGTTTTCCCTAAAATGATAACTATTACCTTAGTTCCGTTGATTCTTCAAAGGATTCATCAAATGAATCCGTGGCTTTTGTAGCTCTGCAGGAGACTTCCGAAATCTGAAAATACATTTTTACGTAGATAATAAAAATATTTTTTTGTATTTAGCTGTAATTAAAGCAACTAATTTTACATTACTTTTTTTTAGAATAAAAAGATAAAATCCAAAGTTCTAATAGAGTAATTAAAGAAAACCTGGCTGTTTCATTTGACAATACCAAGACTACAGATAAGTCATTAGTTGTGGATTGTAACCTGTAAATTTATTTTTTAATTTTGACTTTGTGGTGATTTTACTAATTACTTTTATGCATATTGTATCAAAAACTATAATTAGATTTTTGAAAAAATTAAACATGATCTTTTAATCTTTATACTTTTTCCGACCTTATGTTTAACAGCAGATTCTAGAATTTATCATAATTTTTTTCAAGGAGGATCTTAGTTTTTTTTGTTCTTTTTAAAAGCCTATTGTATTTTATTGAACACATGGTTTTTTATTTATAAATAAAATAATTAACCCTAATAAATACTGAGGTACACTGGGATAAAGAGAAAATTAAATTCCTTTTTTAACAGGTTTTATACATTTTTGTTTTTTTTTGCATAAAGGTATTAAAAATAGATCAAAATATTTTAAATTAGTAGTAAAACAAAATAAATTAATAACGTGTACGTGTCGAGCAACCCTAAGAAAATAGGTTTAATTTTTATTTACAATTTCAAATACAGGATCATACAACGAGGATTGAATAAGGTACTATTTGTGGCTTTCTTCTCATTAAAAAAAAATGAAATATTCAACTTGTGTATTGTTGAACCCTGGAGAGCATTTAAAAAATTATTTAAAATATTTTAATGAAGTAACACTCGGTGTATCTCAAATTTTATTCAGAGTGCTCTGACACATGTTTCGGTCTTATAAGCATTAACCAGAACATTTTCTTTTAAAACGTATATTCAAATAATCTTACCAAATATGTGTATTTTTGGACAAAATATGTTGATCCGATATACATTTTTTGCATATGGTCCGACACTGACAGGCAATTATCTCAACTTTAAAATATTTTAAACAATATAAATAACAAGATTCAATTTACCATAGAAATAGAAGTGGACAGATTACCTATTTTTTTGGTTCTAAGCTTTTCCATAAGAATGGTAAAATAGATTTTAATACATTTATAAAACCAAACACCACCGACACTGTTATACATGCTAAATCAAATCAGTCTTAGCAAATAAAAATGTGAACTATTTATAGCTTTTTACATAGGTTATTAAGTATTTTATTATATAAAGAAAACTATAGAAAAAGCTCACAACAATTAAAAATTATCAAAAATAATAGATACGATCCCTGTCTTGTAGATAAACTCATCACAAATAAAAACCGTTAAAATATGCCTAAATAGTTATATACATTAGTGAATTAGACTAAAAAACATTAAAAAATGGTATGCTTAACTATGCCCCTTTGCATCCTTGAGCCCAAGGTGAAAACACTGTGGAAGCGCTGTTTTCGTGAAAATACCGTGTTTCACGATGTTTTTACAGTGGAGTTGTTCCATAAGCACACCGAGTTTCCACCGTGAACCCAAGGCGCTTACACAGCAAATCCACGGTTTTTACACTTTAAATCCACGATCATACAATATATTGAAATTCTGGTTTAGGGTTATATACTAGGTATGTACACAGTGTGGAAACACTGTGGAAAAGTGGAACATTTCACGATGTTTCCACGGTGTGTTTACCATGTATCCAGGGTGTTTCCATTGTGTATACACTGTGAGCCCAAGGTTGCGAGGGTGGCATTGAATGTATATCTGTTAAAAAATAGTTTAGGGAAACGGCTAAGAATAATGAAAAAAACCTTTACATAAGAAATCAGGTGTATAAAAATTATTTGTGATGACTGTGAAGCAATTTATATAGGACAAAAGGCCGACGCCTTTAAAACAGATAAGAAAAACATAGACATTCTTTTTTATATGAAAGGTTTGTTTCAACCCCCCAACAAAACCGGGTATTCTACGGTCACGCGCAAGCCCAGTCAAATAAATCACCGAAGTTTTTTTGACTGGACTTGCGCGGGATTGTACAGTAACTGTTTTTTTTTCTGGGTTGAAACAAACCCACTAAAAGAAAAACGGTTTTTAAGAAACTACATTGACAATAATTACATATTTAGCAATAAAAAAGTTGTTTATAATGTTCCAGAAGAAAAACATATGAATTACTTAGAAATTTTTCCCATTAAGAAGTCAGATTGTCTTTCAATATATAATCGCACTTAAAGAAAAAATAAAGCCTAACTTTTGCCAGATATTAAAGTAATCGCATTCGTTGGTTTAGTTCTCTTGTATAGTCTGTCTCAAAGAATACCGTGTTAGCTCTTGCCTTCATTTATCGATTATACCTGCCGACAGCAATAAAACTGCGGATCGGTAGGTATTAAAGGACAGAACATTAGGGACGGAATTTAATAATATAAAGATTTATAATTTATTGTTTATTTAGTTAAGTATAATCTTAAAATTACATTAAGAAATTAAATATATGCAAAGTTTTAATAAATTTATAACTGCATTATCTATACATAATTACATTTTTAATCTAAATATCTAAATCTAATTCTGTTTTACTATCAGAGTCATCATTGAGATTAATTACAATAGGATTTGTGTTGTTTTGGATAGAAATGTTAGAGTCCTCAATTTTTATAATGTGCTGTAGTGAATTTTTCCAGCTCTTAACTGGTATGTTAGTAATTACATTTTTTATCAAATTTATAACACTGGGACTTAAAGTAGGTGTAACATTTTCTGCTTTGATCTTTGATTTTACTTGGTTTCACAAATGCTCTATGGGGTTAAACATACAGTGATAAGGAGGAAGCCGTAAGACAGTATGCCCAGCCTGTTCAGCCAAATTATCACATACATATTGTTTTTTAATTGCATATGAATTTATCACTTTCAAAAGATGCGTTTTTTTTGTAACTGAATTCAAAATAAATATCATTTTTTAACAAATATTCCTGGATTTCAGTTTTTGAACTTGATGAAGCTGGTGCTTTGTGTAGCAGACGGCTGTGGTAGCTTGTTTGGGACAAATCCGTCTTCTGAACTTTATTTGAAGGTGCTTTCGTCTGACAGTTTTGACTGGAATCAACCCATCCTTTGGATACTGTGTCGTGTGTATTGAACCATGTTTCATCAAGGTAAATTATGGATCTGTTTTCTAACCTATATCTTTTAATTTCTTGAAGGTAATTAAATCTCCAAGTGCGTAATCTGTGCGATTCCATTACTACTTGTCTTTTGTCTATTTTGCAGTATTTAAATCCCATTTTACAAACAACTCTATGGAGGGTGGCACGGCTAATATTTATATTGGTTTCGTCTTCGTCTAGCTACTTTTTCAGTTTATCCAAGGTAGAACAACTTTAATAGGAAAAATTAAAGGAACCTACCCTGAGGAGTGCAAAAGTGGAGTGTCAACTGTATTGACATCTCAAGGGAAGCAGTAATAGTGGAAACACCTGAAAATTCGACCAAGAGGTATTTAAAAACGAGGAAAGGATAAATATTATTCAAAATATTATGTTTACAAGGCCCAAGACCGATGAAATAAATGACGAAAGTACTGAAAAATACCTAAAAGGCAAAGAAGAAGAAACCGGAGAACAGCAAGACGAAATTAAACTTGTAGAAGAAGAAACAGACATTAAGAAAAAAATTACTAACAAAAGAACTGAAAAGATGCAAGAAGACAAAAAAGGGGAAACCAAAGAAGTACAAGATGTAGAGAAAGAGACTGACTTAGTAAATTATGATACTAGCAGCACTGGAATTAAAAAGAAAAGACCGAAGATGAGAAGAGTGAAGCTAGAGGAAATGATACAGTTTCTCAGGAAGTTAAAAATAAGGAGGTCGAAGAATTAAAGGATAAACAAAACAATGAAATTGGAGAAACTGTAGATAAAACAACCGTTGACAAAATAAAAGAGACAAAGGAAGTAGGGAATACTGGAGAAAAAACTGAAAACGCAAAGAAAGAAGTCCTCAAGAAAATTGATAACATATCTCCAGACAGGACGAAAGAGAATATTGAAAATAATTCCAGCCTGTTAGTACCATTACCGTTTAAAAAGGCATTGTTTTGGCCAGAACCAACTCCATCTAAAACATTTCTAAGTAAAAAAAAGGAAAAGATACCCTCTGTAACAACTTCTGATGCTTGGAAAGAGTATTACTCCAAAAAAGAAGAAGAAAAAAATAAACAATTTGAGGAAAAGGAAAACAGAAAAAGAAAAACGGCTGAAAAAAGAATTATTTCAAGAAAGAGACCTAAAAAAACAAAACGTGAGCAACAAAATTCAAGAGAAAATGAAGAAGTGTTGCCTAATGCTAGCGAGGATGACGGTGAAGTGTTGAGAAAGTAAACGAAAAGTAAATTTGAAAATTGGTGACTTTGTGATAGTAAACTATAAAAATAGTTACTATCCGGGAAATGTGACTGGAATTGAGAAAGAGAAAATATTGATTAATACCATGACTAGAAGTGGATTTAATTGGAAGTGGCCAGATGCAAAAGACGAAATTTGGTACGACTCCATAGAAATTATGCAGGTGATACAACCTCCTAAAAAAATTAACAAAAGAGGCTGTTTTGAAGTTGAGGAAATAACTAAATATAGTTCATTTGTCTAGACATCCTATTTAAGTAAATTTTAAGAGTTTTGTTCTCATTTAATTTTGTTAATAAACAAGTTTTGTAAACTGAAAATCTTGTTTGATTTATGTACTTAATGTGTCGGATTTAAAAACACTGTCGAATTTATGCTCAACTCACTGTCGGAATTTTGGACAGAGAAACATTACAGGTGTCTGAATTATGTCCATTTTGAAGCCAATAAAAAACATGTTTTTTTTTGTTCATGGAATGGTAAAATAATTTTTCATTTCTAGAAACAACTTCAGGAATGAACAAACTTAACTATTATAAAAAGTATTCTACATTTTATCTACGATTTTTATTTTATTGTGGTGTTTTCTTTAGGTTGCTTCCTTAGAGTGTCGGAATTATGTACACTTACCCTATTCTCGTAAAACAACTTTTTTGAAACGCACAGTAAAAACGGTTATTCAACACTGTATTTGAATATTTTAAAATTATTCACCTAGAGTAATCGCGGAATCTATAGAATTAATTAGAACGATTAAACAATAAGTTAGAACAAAAAATATATAACATAAAATTACCATTTCCTTGATGGAAGACATTATTTATTGGTTCATTTTTAAAAATTTCATTAAAAGGAATTTTATATTCATGTTTTTTTTTACAGCACAGTTCAATTTGCAAAAAAATTGCAGTTTAAATTTAAAACTAGAAGCTATTTTTTGCAAGTAAAAAGTTTAAACACGGTTAGTAATTTTGATTTATCGGTTAATTTTCGCGATAAAAACGGTAAAAGGTAAGATGTAACCTGCTATCACGGAATGTTTGGACTACGACTATACAAACTATAAGAGATATAAAAAATGGGGCTTTTTAAATGGTCTATAAAAAAGTTATATAAACATTTTTAATAAGATAAATAATTACAGTTGAAAATAGGGATTTTTTTTTAATAATGTGATTTTTGTTTTTTTTTTGTTATAAATGATTTACTTCATTTATTTTAATCCCAAATTATTTAAAATTTTTAGAAAAAATTCAAAAATAAAAATAATTAATTTTTAAATTTTTTCCTTGAAAAAATCCTGAAAATTCGGTTTTTTGATTATAATTCGAATAATATTGTATTTGGACAAAAAAGTTATAAAACTTTAAGTAAAGGTCTTGTAAAAATGTCTAATTTATGTCATATAAAGTTTTGTGTATCTTTTATAGTTTTTAAGATATTGACGCTTTAAATTAAAAAAATATCATTAATATCTGAAATTACGCTTTTTATTTTTACCGTTTGACCCCCAATTTTAACTTCAGATTCATGTTCAGCGGTAAAAAATACGCCAGAAAATCTTAGTCAAACACCCAGCACACACCACTTTTTTTGTGGACCTGTTTAATCATTATTTTACAACCCTTATTCTTAAGTCGACAAATAATAATATCACGTAAACTTTGCTGTCATTATTGCCTAGAATAGCGTATCCTTAAGAAAACACTACCACGTTAAAATTTTAACATCGGACTTACCAGAATTATTCCCAATACTACCACCACATATAACGGATACTTTAAAATCATATTTTACAAAACAAGAGAATTAGTTTTACTTGGAAATAGTAAGTCACACAAGGTACTAATTTAATAATTTTTTTGTTACTGGCAAAGTGCGCCAATTGATTGTTACTAACTAAAACACAGCTATTGTTTTAGTAAACATAACGAAAAACTGCTAACAAGCCAATTTACCAATTATTTTTGTTTGAAATTTTCAATTTAACCTTGTCTCATTTTGTTATTAGTAAACATAGTAAACAGTTTAAAGTAAATTTTTGTATTGGTATCAGTGGCGGCCAGTGTCCATCCTAAGTTGCAGCGAATTTTTGTCATGGAACTAAATGATTTGGAGGCTTGGAGGGGACGGAGATACCTCTGCAGGCAGCTAGTTTAGATACTCTTGAGGTTAAGTGGCCCTTTTTAAATAAAATAACGCCAAGAGTTCTGGGAGACGCTATTCCTTAAGGCGCATTCTCACGGTTCGATTGTAGTTGATCAACCAGTGGCGGCTCCTCCATTGGGTCATTTGGTCAATGACCTCCCAATATTTTTGACTAATATTTCCGAACAAAAACATAATAATGATATAAATGAAAAAAACTGTTTTTTTTAATCTTTTAAAATATTAAAATAAAAATAAATTTAAATATTACTGGATTCCACAAGCTTCGTGCAGCGATCTCCAGATCGGTGGTTTCGTTTGTTGGCCAAAACCCGGGCTGCCTGGCTTCATTGACCGCATTGTTTTAAACGGAGCCGAGTCGATTTTTCTCGATCTAATTTACGATTTTGGCTGCTTTCCGAAGCAGTGTAATCGCATGATCTGGGTCAACAGCCGCATTTTTCAAGGTGTTTGTTTGTTATACGGTTATTATAGAACAGATTATATACGATTTTAGAAATTTATTTTTTGTTGGTGTATGTTTTTGTCATGTAAATTAAGAAACAGTGCATTTGTTGACAATTTTGTGTACGTTACCGATGACAACTGTAGAGAGCGAGAGATGCTTCTCTACATTAAATAGAATAAAGACATTTTTACGCAACACAATGGGGGAAGGTAGACTCTCTGTGTTGGCCATGTTAAGTATTAAAAAGGCCTTTATAAATGCTATTGTAAATTACAATGAAGAAATAATCAATTATTTTGCAAGTGGCAAAGACGGAAGGATTAAACTAAAATTTAAGACTATTTAGGTAAGTTAAGTAACCCTTTTTATTTTTTATCGTATAAATGTGCTTATTTTCAACCTATAAGTTGCCGTCACACCTCTGGCATAGCGATATTACTTACTGTCGGGTGTTATATTTTTTTTAGAATATGTTATGCAATTTTTCTGTTTATACAAATGTCGATGCATATTATTTGTTATATTGTTATGTTTCTTAATAAATAGAAATATAATTATTCAAATAAAAAAAATCTTGCTAAATCATTTATTTTTGAATTGTCTTTCCTGTTTTTTCTTTGGACTAAACGTCTGTGTGAAATAAAATGCCTAAAATTGTTTTTTTTATTTAAAAATCAGTTTAGCCATATGCATTTGAAATTTTAACCAATGACCTTCGCGAAAGATTGACCACGAGCCGCCACTGTGATGAAAATCGAATGAAAATATGTGTGGGAACATAAGTTTCCAGTAATCGTTCAAGTTTTGTTAATGAAACTTATGTTCTCACAGTTATTTTCATTCGATCGAGTTGATCAACTTAAATCAAACCGCGAGAATGCAGCTTTAGTCAAAGAAAAATTATTAAGCAGACTCTGATTCGGAATCCAATTAGAGTATTGAAATAGGAGAAGAAAGCTACTTTATAACTTAAAAATCTGATCTTTTTTGACGTTGTTGTTGTTGTAGATGTAAGATATTTGTGCCAGTTATATCGGAGAAAAGAGTAGCAAGCAAAACTGTAAATTGAATTAATCGTGTAAGATCTAGAATGTCAAAAAAATTGGTGCTGGCAATGACAAAAATGTTTTATAAACATAGTTCTAATATAGCGACATTTTTTAACACGGTTTTATTAGCTTGACCTGTATGTATGTATGTTATATGTATGTATGTATGTAACGGAAACTTTCAATGTAATTTACATCTATTTTAAGAAGGGGTCAAGAGCCGATGACAATACAATTATTTCATAACTTCGTTTTTATGTCCTGACTAGGATCATCAAAATAAAAAGAAAAACATATTTCGACTAGTTTGCAGGTTAAGTGTATAACTATTTACAGAACGACGGTAATTGTCATACTTTTCTATTGACGTAATTAAAAAAAATCTTACCATTGAAATATATGTAAAGCAAATAAATTGGAGAGCACATCTTGAAATGGTAGCGAAGAAAGCCACAGGATCGCTATGGCTCTGTAGAAGAGTCGTAGGGCGGGACTGGGGACTTTCTCCTAAGGTCATGAAGTGGATATACGAAGTAGTCATCAGACAATGATCAAGGCCTCAGCAAGGGCAGAGGCACTAAGACTGGAGTGTGGAGGGGGGTGGAGGACGAGGGGGAGGCACTGTGACATCATGGGTCAAGTGAGAACTGTGGCTCTTTCGATGATGCAGGATAGCATCCCCCCAGTAATCCACTTAGACTTCATGCACAAGGTGGACATGGCATCGGCGGATGACTGGGCTCACAAACGCTGTGGGACACCAAGCGAAGGAACAGTTATCTATACAGATGGCTCGAGGAAAGGAGGCCGCACAGGCTTCGGTTTCTATGTAGAAAGGACGAACTACAAGTTCTATGGAACAATGGGAAAATAGGCAACCGTATTTCTGGCGAAAGTTATGGCAATAGTCAAAGCCATAGAATACTGCCTTAATAGAAGATACAGGGGAAAAATAACTATATGTACTGACAGTAAGGCAGCGATCGGAGCGCTAACAAATACAGTGCACAGATCAGAACTTACTTATAGATGTGGGGAAGCAATTAATAAACTAACGAAAACCGCCAGAGTCACCCTGCAATGGGTCCCTGGACACAAAGGGATCCCGGCAAATGAAATGGCTGACAAACTCGCTAATTTGGGAGCTGAGAACAATGGACCTGAATATATCGTGGGAATCTCTTACAACACGGATATGACAGAGATAGCAACATGGATACAGAGACGGCTCGATGAGAACTGGAAAAAGACAAAAGCCAGACGATCAAAGGCTATTATTGGGGAAGAACTATGGAAGGACCTACCGATGAACATAAAGGACTTCAATAGGGTGCAAATGAGAAACCTGACAGGCGTACTGAGAGGTCATTGTAGAAACAGACACTATCTCAACAAGATAGGAAAAAACGAGACAAGCACATGTAGATGGTGTGGAGAGGGAAGAGAGGACGCCATACATGTACTTAGAGATTGCCCAGCACTAGGGCACATCAGGGGGAAATGTCTAGGTACGGCATGGTTGGACCTAAATGACATAAGATTCTTACCACTAATAGAACTCGCATCACTAGTGAGGAAATTGGGGCTCTAGTAAGCAAAATGACAGCACCATATCAGTGTAGAAAGAATGCATACATAAGGGACAGTACAGGGTGACGGAACCTGTGTATGCTTAAGGGTTGGTGTAGAGCATAATGGGCTTAGGCCTCAGTGCTCAGGGCCCCAGCGAGGGAACTCACCATGCTACAATAGATAAATAGATAGAAAGCAAATAAATGGTACCATAGATGTCGCTATACGCTATATACTCTGCATGTATTAAAAAAAATTGAATTATTAAGTGAAACGTATTACAATTGACCTCTTTTAAGTTTTATGTAAAATAATTTTTGATTTTGGAAAAAAATTAAAATATTAAAAGAAATATTCCAAACTATTTTAAATTAAAAAAAAAAAATTGTAAAGAAATTCCATCAAGGACCCTAATATCAAAACAACGTAATTAAAAAAATGAATTAAAACATATACTTAAAATCGAGGCTTTTGATTAAGAATACTTTTGATGTTGTTTTGAGACGAAAAAATAGGAAAATAAATTATAGTTTAAAAAACCTAAAAAAAAAACGGTTTTATAGCAAACCGAACTAAAAAGTAGAAAATAATTTTTAAGTGTAAAGAATTTATGCAGAAAGTCCAATACTTAATTGGGACTAATTAATTTAAAATAAGATTAAAATAAAAATTACGGTATTAAGAATACGACTCAATTATAATATATAAAAAAGCGTGTGGTTAAATTTACTATATTTTTAAAAGGTAATTCTGTACTTACCGGGCCCACGCCCCATTTTATTGATATTTTGCTTACAGGGGTTTTTTGGGGCGCTGATCACGAAGTCAAATTTTGTCGAAAACTTTTATTTTTTGAGTTATAACGGCCCACTTACCTAACCTCAAAACTGCACAAACTTTCCTAAAATTCCTCCTTCTTAAAACTGAGTACACCCAAAATTGAAGATTTTATGAAAATACTTTATTATTTTATAAGATGAATTTAATTTCACCCTTATTGAACAAATATTTTAAAAAAAGCACAACAAACACTTCCCAAAAATATTAGTTTTACTTTTATAAATGTCAACAAAATTGTCTAGGGATTTTAGACACTTTTATGTTGGTACGCCAGGGACCCGCGTAACAATTGAATGGCTTACTTGTTAAATTTAAATCAAATTTATAAAGTAGGCCATCCAATTGTTTTGCGGGTCTCTGGCGTACCAACATAAACCAGTCTAAAATCTCTAGACAATTTTGTTGACATTTATAAAAGTAAAAAATAATATTTTTGGGAATTTCTTGTTGTGTTTTTTTTTATTAAAAATATTGGTTAAATAAAGGTGAAATTAAATTTATCTTATAAATTATAACTTTATTTCCATAAAATCTTCCCTTTTGGGTAAAATCAGTTTTAAGAAAACGGACTTTTAGGAAAGTTGTGTGCAGATTTGGGGTTAGGTCCGAGTGGAGCATTATAACTTAAAAACCAGTTTCTGTTTGACCTCCGACCAGTGAGGTGCGGTCGATAAAAAAGACTACATAGTTTTTTTCCGGGTAGGCGGTAGAAGGAGCCGTATCTGCTGTATTTCCCGTCGGGGATCCAGGAAAAACTCACCCTGCCATTCAGAGTGTGGTGAAAGTGTGGTTTCGAAGTCTGGAGTGATTCCTATAAAGCTTCTTGTCTTCACGAGCATGTGCATGAGAAGAAACTGAAAGAAACCGGTTATATTCGGATTTTGTTGTTGCATTTCTCGACAACTGAATGTGCCTTTGAATAGCTTTCTTAATTGAAATAGTCGGGAGCTTCGATACGATTTCGAACCGGACTACATCCAAGTTCCTAAGAAATATGTCTAGCCCCGCTCTTAACCCGTTTTAACGGGGGTGTAACCAATGCGGAAGGGTTGCTCCGCCTCTTGTTAAGCTTTGGAGGGGTGAGGGCGAGCTGGCGAATGCCTGAGCAAAGCCATCCTGAGGTATAGCAACCCCCAATTTGCAAGTACAAGTACAACTTAAAAACCAAAAGTGTCCGACAAAATTTGACTTCTGATTCGTGATCAGCGCCCAAAAGAACCTCTGAATACAACATTTCAATAAAATCGGCCATGGGCCCGGTAAGTAAAGAATTGCCCTTTTTTATTTTAATCTTTTGTTTTTTTTAAGATGGAAGATGTAAAACGAAAATTATCAGAATTAAGATTTTTCCTCTATTTTTAAAACGGGTTTTTCGATTTAAATAAAACTTGGTATAATTGAACTATGGACCAAACTACCCCGTTTAATAATAAGCTTTTGTTACTATTATGCACCACTGGCGTAGCTTGGAGCAATTTTTTAATTTTTTTGTCAGTACTATTTAAAGCTTAATACGTGATATTTAATTTCTGCTTAGTTTTACATAAACATAAACGTAATCTTAAATTATCTTTATAAACTTAACGGCTTTGGAGATATTTAAATTTTAAACTTGCGTAGTACGAAAAGCTTATTATTTAAAATTAAAATAATTTTTATTTTTACACAAATCAATAAAATAAAAATTAAATTCATGTATTTAAGCCATCATTTTTAACATTTTTGGTGAAAATTTACCTTTATTTTTAAATGCAAATCTTATAATTATACATATATCCAATTTTCTTATTTATTGTCTGTATCGGTGTCCATATCATCTGAATCAGAGCCATCATCAACTGCTATATTTTTATCTATCTCTTGTTGGTGTTCATCTAAAGTTAATTCTTTTGATGCTGACAAGATATCTTTTACAGTCATTGGTGTTGGATCGCCAATGAACCACGTTAAATTACCATTAATTGCTGACCAACCGTAGTTTTCTGGATTAAAGGTAATACAACATGGCTCAGTTGCATTTTTCCACATGCAACTCATGAAAATAGTTCTTAACAATTTTTGTTTTAATGATTTCCAACAAGGTGGAATCAATTTCGAGTCAAAACTTGTGACTTTCTTTAAAAATTTATCTTTAATTCTTGTTGCTGAATATTGTTTCTGAAATATTCTATATCTAGCTTTATTAACACTATTGCATTTTTTACGCCCTATATGGAACTTTATGCGTCAGCTTCCTCATGTTAACAATTTAAATTATTCTTTTCGGGTTTTATAACAGAAGATGCACGCATTGTTATGTGCTGTACATAACAATGCGTGCATCTTCTCTCTTGCACTTATTATATTATAAAAAAAAAAAGGTAAGTGTAAACAATTAACACTGATATACCTGTTTACAGCTGGCAACCCTAACGCTGCGGCTGACTGAGAGCTGGCAACCATTTCTTTTTTAATTTGTGACATTATTATCTTTCAAATGTCTTAAAATTCATTTAAAAAACATATAGTTGCAAGTTATTTTAGCAAATTAATCATACTAAAATTAATTACAGATATTTGCGGCTAATTTTTTATAGGCAACCTATCCCTAATCCATTGCATACTCTTTTAACATTCATTTAAAATTGTTTGTATCAAAAAAACAGATAATTGCAGAATCCAGCAGTTGGATCTTAGACTACAAGTTTTATTTTAATGGAATTTGATGTTGGATTTAAAAATAAAACCAAAATTCCAATTTCGAAAAAAAATCATACTTTGTATCATAAAAATAGGGCTGTTTTGGAGCTAGGTATATATAACATTTTAGTTTTATTTTTGGCCAGGAAACCTTCGATTAAACAATGGCATATGTTTTTTTAATCAGCCTGTATTAAATCCGTTATTTTCTGATTATTCTACGCTACTGACGTAATAAGTGGGTCCAAATTTCTTACTAGACACAATGAAGCCCCGAACATCACTTTAAAATTACCTTTATCACTTTACATAAAGGTAATATATATTAGAGTTAATAACAATTAATTTATACGTATGTATCTGCCATTTTAATGTTTATTTATACTAACACATTTTAAACCACTAATTAAAATGTGTCGTCGGGAAATCTAAAGCAGTCTTTATTTTTTTTAATTGAAAAAAAAAGAAACAAGAAGAAAAATGTAAAAGTCATGCAGAGTCGGACTGGACCATCTAAAAAGGTGGAAAGACTAAGTCCTTTAAGGGCGCGAGACAAGGGTTGTCTTGACCTACTAGTTAAACAACAAAAAAGAATCAATTTTAATTTCTTGGGAATTGGGTATTGAACTATAACAAAAAACTGTTTTTAGAAATGTAATAAATATTTTTACAACCCAAATTTATAAACAAAAGAACAGACATTAATTATTAAAGTGTCATTTATTCAAATGTCTTAACTCTTAAAACTAATACTAGCCATTATAACAGTAATTCAACCTCTTCTTATAATTCAAATTATATTTGTTATAGTCAATCCTCGAAGCTTCAGCGTTCCTAGGTTTGACTAGTCAATCCTCAGGTCTAACTTGAAGTCTTAGTCAAAGCCCAAACAAATGAAGTTTTTCGACCCCTGACTAAAGAATTTGCGTCAAACCTAGGAGAAACTAATTTGGTCAGGCAAACATCAAAACTCAATTTAATGAAATCGTAGTTTGACTAGTCAAACATTAATTAGGTATTAAAAAGTCTCAGTTTGTTAAATTAGAAGTAATAAAAATTTTTTTTTAATTTTAATGTCTATTGTTGTTATATTGTCATAGTTAAAATAAAAAAAATAGTTTTTATTCAGACATGGTGAGGCATTATGACATTTAAAATTGCACAATACGTCAGATCTCTTACATTTACAACTAACCAAAGCTAACCACAACTAACTGCAAGTATAAACTTATTTAAACGTGTTACAAGCACAGTTGACGTTTGACCGAGTCTGCCAGTCGCTTCTAGAATCGACTAGGCAAAGCCCGAAACGGATTATTTTACTTTCAATGTTTGACTGAAAAGTTAGGAACTTATAGATTTGACTAAAAATACTTGAGTCAAAGGCCGAAATTGGAATTTATTTCGGGGTTAGCCCGAAGGCTTTGGTCAAACCTAGGATAAACCAGTCTTTCCGCGAAGAGACTGCATATCGACCTTTGACTATGGCATATACAAATTCTTAAAAATAATAAGGAAACAAAATTTTTCTATTACTTAACGCTTATCCAAGATTTTTGTAAAAAAACACAAACATAGTTTAATTAACTGGGACTGAAATTTTGTGATTCTTAGCAACAAAATAATAGAACACGTCCTTTTTTTAAATGAAAAAAATATTAAGAAGCCTACTCACGCCATCTTATCAATTCTATACCTTTAAATGAATACACACAATTTGCGTAAATTAAGTTTTTAAGTGTATTAAATAAAAATATGTAATAGTATTATATACTAATTAGACAGAAATGCCAGTAGTTTTTCACACAAGAAATATATCTTTCACTTAATTGCAAGTAGCAGTAAGTAATTTTTTTGATTGTAAATTGGCTCATTATACTTACTGATTGTATTATAATAATTGTAGTCCTGAGGAAAAAATGATTCTTTTTTGATATAAATATATATATATATATATATATATATATATATATATATATATATATATATATATATATATATATATATATATAATATATATAAAATATATATATATATATATATATATATATATATATATATATATATATATATATATATATATATATATATATATATATATATATATATATATACAGTGTGTCTCAAACTGGACCTACATGTATTAGTAACTCGGAAACAGTGTTGGTTAAATTAGGAAAGTTTTGGACAATTTAATTGCAAAATTAAATCTGCTTTCAGATTTTACTTATCTTTTATGGTTTTTAAGATAATTAAGTAAAACCAAAATAGTGCATTTTAACTTTTGCTTGTAGCTCGCAAACTACCAATTTTATGGTTTTGAGATTACTACATTATTGGAACACTTTTTTAAGAAAATTTAATTTAAATAAAAATTTTTTTCTAACTTTATTTGTTTTTAAACATTTACCCAAACTTTGGATTTTCATACGGACCCCATATTGGATTTTTACATTTCTTGAAAAGAGCTCTTCAAGAGCTTTTCATTGCTGTATCACAAGTCTAGGTTTTCAGATTAATTATTAAGCTCTAAAAACGATAATTTTTGTTTATTTGATAGTAGGCTTAGACTAGACTGCGTAATGGCCGCCCCGTTTTATAAAAAACAAATGATACTCATCTTATAATTTAAATAATGTAACATGACAAAATTAGCGTGCATCTTATTTCTCGTTTAGAAACGCCTTCAACAAAAATTCAAGTTTTGATTATTTTAAATATTTACAATAACGGCTCTTAATTATTCCAATGATAAAAAGGTGGATATGGTAGAAATTTATTTTTAAATCTAACAGGAATACAGAAACTGCAGCACTTGCTTACGAAGAACAATTTCCGGAGCGGCAACAACCTAACCAAAGACATTTTAGATTCTTAGTTACGAACTTGTTAGCCTATGGATCTTTTGTGAAACCGAATCCCAAAACTTATACAAAAAATAATGAAGCAAAAGAGGCGATTATAATGGAAAACGTTAGAGATGATCCCACAACTCAGGTTAGAAAAGTGGAAGAACAGACAACAATTCCAAAGTCATCTGTGCATGGTCTTTAAAAACCCGTTTTCATCCAAACAACCCACGTATTGTCCAGAGTCTTCAGGGGAATGATTTCAATAAACGAATCACCTTTAGTCAATGGTTTATTACTAAATGTCAACAGATACCCAATTTCCAATTGAAGGTTCTCTGGACAGACGAAACCCGGTTTACAATTTGTGGAATTTTTAATAGGCACAATGATCACTGCTGAGATACAGAAAATCCACATAATTTAGAAGAAAGACGGCTGCAAACAAGGTTTGGCTTTAATGTCTGTTATGGCATCATAGGTAATTTAAAATGCACCTTTAATTTACGTCTCACAATTAGATAAAACATTTATTTTTCTGTTTAAGAAAACCGTTTAATTGGACCATTTATTTTTGAAGAAACTCTGAATGGAGATAGGTATTTGCTACTCCTGCAAGAACATATTTTACCGGCCATTAGAAATACAGTTCCGCCAAACGAAATGAATAATTTGTGGTTCCAGCAAGACGGATGTCTAGGCGCACAGTACCAGGGAGGTAATGGAGGTCTTTAAAAATACCTTTAATGACAACATAATCTTTAATAATGGGCCAATTGCTTGGCCAGCTAGATCACCGGACATCACACTCCCTGATTTTTACCTATGGGAACACGCAAAAAATATTAGGTGCATGAGATTTCTTCGCGAAACTAGGCTGGAACTAGAACACAGGATACCGTATGTGTTTGCTTCCATCAACCGAAACACGTTACGCCGAGTAACCCGAAAGGTGTTGGAAAAATGCCACAAATGTGTGGAAAATGGAGGAAGACATGTACTGTGATTTTTTACAGTTGTATTTAATTATTATCAGTTTAAGGTAATATTAGGAAGTAATAATTTTTGCAAAAAGCATCACTTTTTTGTATAAGTTTTAAATTTCGCTTTCACAAGAGATCCATAGGGTAACAAGTTCATCACTAAGAATCTTAAATGTCTATGGTAGGTTGATGATGCTCCGGATGCGTATCATTTGTTTTTTATGAAACGGGTCTACTTACTTACGCAGTCTAGTCTAAGCCATCTATCAAATAAACAAAAATAATCGTTTTTAGAGCTTAAGCAATCTGAAAACCCTAGACTTGGGATACATTAATGAAAAGCTCATAAAGACATATCAAAAACCATAAATGATAAATAAAACCTAAAAGCAGATTTAATTTTGCAATTAAATTGTCTTAAACTTTCCTAATTTAACCAACACCTCTAATGTTTCCCGAGTTACAAATACATGTAGGCCCAATTTGGGAAAAATATATAATATATATATATATATATATATATATATATATATATATATATATATATATATATATATATATATATATATATATATATATATTTCCACCACAAACACATGTAAAATAAGGGCGAAGTTCCTATCCAAAAATGGCGGCCTCTTAAAGTACTGAGATCTAAAATAGGACCAAGTTTTGTCCACAATTTTGCTTTACTCTTTTTGGAATTGGCAAGTTTTTTACTGATTTGTCTGTACTAAAGTCTTTTTGTTGTTACAGACAGTGTTTGTCATTTCATTAATATGGACAGTCAGTAAAAACTTGCCAATTCAAAAAGGGTGGAACAAAATTGTGGAAAAACTTGGTCTCAGTTTGGATCTCAGTACTTGTACGCTTGTCAGCACAACAAAAAAATGATATTAATCGAAGAAGCGAAAATATCTATTTATCTAAAAAAAATAGAATTAGTACTAGTACTGCGTCCTGAGATAACCCAGTATTAATTTGCTGAATGCTAATAGAGTGACAATCTACAGTAACTGATATACGTCAATTAGAAGGAAAACTGGAAAGCAAGGAAAAAAATTTGGGTCAAACACTGAAGGAAAGAAGTTTGTAGAGAAGCGCATTGTGTCGGACCTGGTCAAAAGCCTAGACATGACAAAAACAACGATCTGGAACGCACCAAAGAACCGTTATAAAATGTCTGCTGTGGATCTTTTGTAAAGGAATCCGTGAAAGTTGGGAAGGAGGAAATTTTTTGATTACCTTGGAATAACTGACAAAAGAGATATAGGTCCATAATTCGAAGAAAAGGATTTTAAATATTTTTTTGGGGAATACTGGAAATAGGTTGCACACGTGCAGCTTCTAGGCTTTACCTATAGAGCCAACACAAATTTATTCAATAATTTGAAAGAGCCATTTTGAATATTTATCCTGTAGAATCCTTAAGAACACTTAAGAACATGATTTAAATTAATCTAAAAGAGGTACGACATAAAATTAACATTATTTTAATGGGGCACCTTATTTACTGGTTTGTTTTTAAAAGCGTTTCATGTTTTCCGATACGTTTTAATAGAAATAATTTGGTGTTCATTTACAGTAATAACATATATTATTAAATTTATATGGAATGTGGTAATTTTTATTACAAGATAAAAAAAGGTAACAACCATAATATCAAACCAAAAAAAGGGCAATATCCCGTCAAAGTCTAGCATTTATTACCACTTATAGTTCATATTGGTAAAAAAATGCAATTTAATTTATTGTGGTTTCTTTAAATAAATACGCAACCTTTTTTTATTGAAAAGTGGGTATTAAAAAAACCAAACAATAAATAAGGTGTCAAATTAGAAAACTTTTACCTATATGTAGTTTTTTTTTATTTTTTTTAATATGGGGATAGCCACAAATATAGCCCACCCTGTTCGGTTCTGGTTAAAATCTAAATTGAAAATGGGATCCTGTATTTTATTTCATTTATGCATACAAAGTAACTAAAAAAAAGGGCACAATATTTTGGTGCCTTTTTTTTTTTAGTTACTTTGTATACATAAATGAAATAAAATACAAGATCCATTTTATTTTTAATTTATGCCAAGTACTGGTTTATAATAAGAAAACCATAGTATTTATGGCAACTTTCTAAATTCATTATAACTGTCTAAAGGTAATCGCCACATTTCCCTTTTTTAAATCAAACATGAGCCAGAGGACTAGGTTTCTTTTTTTATATAGGTATTAATATCAGAGAGACATTCACTAATTAAAAACATTCCAAATTATTTTATGAAAGAAACACATCGATTCATTCTTAAAATTCATGTTTTAAGGAGATAAAGGTTCGAATGAACTTTAAACTTTTTATCTTACCATGTCAATATAATTCTTAGTGGACTGTAATAACTTGATAAGCGAACACGAACCATTTCACTTTAATCCTTATGAAATAATAATTTATTATAGGATCTATTTTTCTTGTTTAAGTAGAGTCTTTTCTCTTCTTGGTAACCCCAAAAATGTGTATTTTTTTATCTTAGTCAATTTTTTAATGAAATGTAGATTTCCCATGTAAATATTTTTATAATAACACTAACATCTTGGACATCTTGGACTTCGTTGTCTTTAAGTGTTAACTGGTTTACAGTGTTTCGGTTAGTATGTACCTTTAACCATTTTAAAAAATACTCTTAAAGATATGTCTTATGACGAGCATATTTAGCAAAGAAATTTCTTATTAAAAATGTTTATGTTACTAATGATTTTCTTATAAACAAGGTGGGTAAGCTGGCTACAGAAAACCTAACTCTTAAATTTTGGAGACACAAAAACTCTCCGCCACTAGCAGATGCCTTTGTTGAATTATCGCAATTGCAAAAGGATATTGTTATCTATGACAAACTACCCTTTTTTATGGATACATATAAAAACATTTTATGTAACACAACAGTAGTATATCCCCAGTACACTGAATGTATTCAAGTAAATAACAATATAGTCAAGGATATTTTACAAAATTTTTCTAATTATACAATATATACCGATGGATCTAAAACACCAGAAGGGGTTGGTTGCGCTTATTATGCACCCATGGATAATGTTTCTAAATGCTTTAAACTCCATGATAATGCCAGTATTTTTACAGCCGAGATGTATGCTATACTACAGGCACTGGAGTACATTTCCCAACATGGGAGGGCAGATAAATATACTATCCTTTCAGATTCAATGTCGTCTCTTAAGGCAATTAGTAATCATAAAAATATATATCGAAATCCATTGGTTTTTGAAATTTTTCAAAGAATAACTATCCTTCAGGATAAAAACGTTGACATTCTTTTTATATGGACTAAAGGGCACTCTGGTATCCAAGGCAATGAACATGTTGATAGATTGGCTAGAGAAGCCATTAACAGTAATATTAATGTCTCTGGATTACATTTTTATGATACTTTTCCGATTATAAAAGAAAATATATACAGTTACTGGCGTAATATGTATCAGAGCTATGCACGCCATAACATAAATAGATACACTCGAACATATCCCAACCTTGTTGCCAAACCTTTAATAAAATATGAAAATCTTAATAGAAACTGTTATGTTACCCTTTTCCGAGCGGTTACTGGACATGGTAACATTAAATATATGCTTCATAAAATGGGCCTCTCTGATACCGATAAATGTAACTGTAATGGCAAAACCGATGATATGGACCACTGGTGCTTTGAGTGTGAACAGAATAAGAATGCTTCCAACTTTTTATTAACTGAGTTAGCTAAATATAAATTACTACCGATGAATTTTCAATCATTAGTCTATATGATACGAGAAGACAAAAGGGTTTATAATGTATTTCTTCGTTTTGTAAAGATGTGTGTGAGAAAGCTGTAGGGACTCGTAAACCCAATTTATCCTTATTTGTAATCCCTTTATCTGGTCGATTACCCTCTTTTGTGTTAATTATCAAAATCGCCTAGATAGACCACTATGGCGTGAAGCGTGTGCCCTTGTCATGCATGTTTTTGATTCTTCCAACAGTTCCCAATTTGACTTATTTCGATGTGTATGTCTGTATGAATCCTTATTATATATTGTAAATGGTTTTAAGATATAATAATTCGTGTATACGAATATTTATCGTATAGATTCTTATACAGATACTCATTAAAAAATTATTTGGTTAAAAAAAAAAAAAACTTAAATATAATACGTTAAATGTAGTGGCTGTATGCATTCCTGTGCAAAGCCAACCAAAGCAAAAAAAAATATATGTCTTATATACTATTCGTTGTTTTCCAAAGCTTAACCGAATTTTCACTATTCAAAGCCGTCTGCAAGCTATCCGGAATGTCATTACTATGTTAGCTAAATAAATTCTGGTTCAGCAAAAATTATTATTAAGAGACCCACTGGAAGAAATGAAAATTTAATGAAGCTGGAATAGTTCAAAACAACCGGAATGTATTTAGCAGGCCTATGGACATTCCGAATATCTAGGAGCCATTGTTAAATATATCAAGGGATGTTAGAATCAGACTTACCTCCATGGCCCTGGTTGGTGTTGTTCTCATGGCTCCGGTGGTGTTTAGACAAGCTATTCTCTGTACTTGGTCGAGTTTTCCGATGACTGTCATCTGCTATTTTTGCCCCCAGACAACAGCGCCGTAGGTTAGCGTAGGTCTTATGATGGCCGTATGGATCCACTAGGTGACTTTAGGTGACACTACTCATCAGGGTTGACTAAATTCATTTTAACAGATTGCCTCTACAATCTACCCAGATAAACCTATGTTTATAACCAAACATTTGTTTTTTCTTTGCTATTCTTTTTTTTAAAATAAAGTCTCGTACAACTTTTTTACAACGTGTCGAACTTTTGCAACGCTTGTTTCAAATTCTGTATTACGGATTTTTTAAATATAGTCACAAAACGAACGTAAAATATCAGCAGCCACTTTCAAGTTCACTTGAACCAATCGCCATAGTTTACTTATATTGTTCACACGTAGTAAATTTCCCTACACACGTGTATTGCAACAATAAACACTAAAGTTAACATTTAGTTCAAAACTACTTCACAGTGGCTAAGGGATTAGGAATCATCAGTTTTATTATTTAGGTCATTCAAGCATTTGATGATATAAAAAATTTGCAAAAAATATCGCTTTTACTGCTCCGATTCTACTGGGGCAAATTATTTTTTACTTAGCCACTAAAGCAAAAACCAGTTTAGAGAGTCGATAGTAGTAAAATCATATTAGGCTATTAGGCGTTACTATTAAAATTAGCATTAAACTTCTTTCTATCCAAACTTTTAGAGTTACATACAGGTATTTTTTCACCATGTATTTTATGATGGCCATATATTAAATAAATTTTCAACTTCCATATTTATATCTTCAAAAATACAAATACTATATATTTCGTCATTAATCAAGAAAAAAAAAATAACGTGAGTAAAGAAAAAATTTGTGTTTTCCAGAGAAATATAAAAATTAGTGTTTTGTTTGTAGTTGATAAATATTAAGTTCTTATGGAATTAACTATATTTTAAATATACATATTTTCTTATCAATGTTATTGCCTTTATATTTAAAAACAAATTATATTCATCTTGTTTAATTATTCTAATACGACCACTGGCATTATTAATACATTCTTCTGAAAAGCTTCTTATAAATTAAAACAAAATGGCCGCTAAAATCGCCTTAGTATTTGTTGCTGCTTTTGTTCTTTTCCAGGTAAGCATTTTCCTTATTTTTAAATACTCGAATTAATCATATTTAAAGATTTTTAAATAACTTTATCCTGTTTGGTAATAAACATCAACGAAAATATTTTTGCAGGATATGTTCTATATTTAGTTTATTAACTGATAAACGACAGTTGTTAAATTACACAGGCCCACAAAAAAAAGTGGTGCCGCTGGAAGTCGGACTGGGATTTACTAGAGTATTTTTTTCCGCTAAACACGAATCCGAGGTCAAAATTGGGGCCAAACAGCAAATAATCTCAAAAATGCGTAATTTCAGATATTAACGATTTTTTTAATTTAAAAGGTCAATATCTTAAAAGCTATAAAACGTACACGAAAAAAAAGTATTATAACCTTTTTGTCTAAATGCAAATGCAAAACCAAGTTTTCAAGGTTTTTTAAAGACATACCTTAAAAAAAAAAGAAAAAATGAGATTTTTTTATTTTCATTTTTTTTTTGGATTTAAATAAATAAAATGAATGATTTATTATTATTAAAAAAATCTCCTTTATTATTTATTCTATCAAAAATGATTATTTAACTTTTTCAAGGCATTTTTTGTATTTCTTATAGTTTATATAGTCGTAGTCCAAACTTTTTGTGGTAGCAAATTTCTGTCGGTAATGTACCGTGTCGTTTTTTGAGCTTTTCTCGATTTTTTTGCTGTTTAACCCCCAATTCCAACTTTAGATTAGTGTTCCGCGGAAAAAAATACGTCAGAAATTCTTAGTCTGACACCCAGCACACACTACTTTTTTTTTTGTGAAGCTGTGTTATTTTTACTATCCTTGCTTTAAAGGAAAATATTTAATTCAAAAAAATCGTATCTGGAAGAAAGAAACCGGATTTTTTATTTTTTATTTGCGTGTTCGTCTAAGTGTCCGTTTGTCTGTCTATGGGCACCACATTTTTCAAACGGAATTAAATTTCAGATTTGGGTTCATGTTCATCCAACGAGGACTTGATTGATTTTAAAAAATTTGCTATATTTGAAAGCAAAGTCAAAATAAAATTTTATAAAATGCCAGAACACAAAAAGTCAAAGGCGTAAAAAGGTTGGGTTTAATATACTATGTTTTTTATAGTTATTTTCTAACAAGTGCGCAAAGCGATACTTTTCCGCCCGACTGCCGTTGCCCAAACGACGCAAAGCGGAGTTCGGGCAAGCAGTCAAGTGCGGAAAATCACTTTGCGCAAGCGTTAGGAACAAAATTTTTTCCCACGAGCGTCAGATAATACCAATATTAAAGCAATGATTATTTTTTAAAAATTATGTTTAATCTGAAAGAACTACTACAACATATTTATAAATGGGAATTATTTTTGATAACATTTACAACAAAAAACAGTTATTAACATATTGTAAATTAATTGTAGAACCTGTAATTTCATTTAGCGGGTAGCTTATGGAAGCGCTTATTGTACGGCTTGATGAAGGTTGACTTAGTCAGGAGGGAGTTGTTCATGGTCAATATTTTATTCGAAATACCCTTTTTTTCTGATTTGTGGATTCATCAATGTAGCTCTCAACTACAGCCGTTGATTTCCACCCCCCAAGTCGCTTGACATTGGTAATTCCTTCTCAGAATCCGCTAACATAGTCGCAGATGATCGACGAAAACTATGTCAGTGTACTCTTGCGTTTTTTATTTTAGGTATGCAGCAATTTCAAAAGGCATTTTACCTATTGAATTTTTTCCCCACACATTGCGTACTACATGCTCCTTGTTTATATTGGAAAAAAAAACGGCTGTGTGGGGTATGTGGTTTTCGCAAATTTGCATATTTACGGTACAATTGCAGATAAAGTCCGTTATTTCTTTCATCGGACACTACAAAGATTCAAGTGTTATTTTTACTGTCGGGAAATTTTTTCACCACTATCAAATTTTTATTATCCTGTATGTCATCAATCATTATTTTTGTTAAGTTCATCTTCCCTACAAGCACCGGCTAATCCAAAAATTGTAGCAACTTTTATTAGAAGGTAAATATTATCTGGTGCTTCTTTCATGAATCTTGAAACTTCTTCTTTGCTGAAAGTTTTTGACTTTTTTGGGCCGGTATCCGTTTTGGTATTTAAGTAGTGATGTTAGCTTGAAATATGAACTTAAATAAAAGTTCCTTTTCACTTTGAGGACACATTTTAACATAGAGTACTTACTCCATAAAGTATTAGGTTTATATGCTTTTTGCAAATCCGCAAAATAGGCCAAGAACACTTCTTCTTTAATACTTTTTGTCCCCTTGCTGGAGCACCAGTTTCCCGAAACGACTATATTGATTCTCATATTTTTCACGAGATTTTGCGGGTTAAATTCAAACTTACGGTATTTGCTGCATCCAGGATAGAATCTGGTAGCTCCTCATCGGAACTACTCATTTTAAATAATTATTTTTGTCGGATTTTTATGTAATTAAAAAAAGATACTATGACGCCTTTTCATTAAAAATGCTTGTTTGTTTTGAAATTCATTTGTGCCATTGCTTGTTCTTATGGAAACGAAGAAAAATCTGACATGTGTTAAAACCCCAAAGTTACATATTGTTGCTTGACTTGTCATAATTATTTATTATTATTATACAGGGTAATTAAAAATAATGTTTTTTTTTTGTGTTTTAGTTGAAATATTGAAAATTACGAAGTAAAAAACCCAAAAGAAAATAAACTAAAAACTTGCAATGGCTTCGTGTATTGCATGAAATAGCCTACAATTACTAAAACACATATAAATCTTGCTTACCTGTAAGATTTTAGAGTAGTTTTTCTTTTTTCCCCACGGCGTGCAAAAAAGTTCAATTTTCCCCCACGCCGTCCGGAAAAGTGCAACTTTGCGCACTCAAATGCGTGCGGAAAAGTGGACTTTCCCGCACGCTCGTAGGAAAATTATTTTTGTTTTGGGAAAAGCGGAGAACTTTTTATGTGTGGCACTCAATTTCGTAATTGTCCATTTCATGAACTGAATGTCCAGTTCCTGAAGTGGAACCAGATAGTGTAATAATATTTTACTTCACCATCTAGACAATGGTTTTGTCCAGTTCTGAAATGGTATACCATTTTTTCCCCTTGGTGAAACAAGATCATCCAGTTCCTGAAATGTATATTTGGCATTTATCTATTTATTGTAATACAATGCAATGACCCAACATTTTTGGTTAGTTGAGGTTAGTTTTTTCGTGTATTGTCAATCAAGAAGCGTATAAAAATTATCTTTGTTATTAAACATTTTTGCTTTAGTAGTTCCATATGCCATTCAAAACACCGACGACTGATTGTTTCACTTAGTGGACAAATGCCAAATATACAGTACAGAAACTAGATTGTTTTTGTGTCCAGATGGTGTAATATAGCCTTGCTTCTCTAAGTGGTAAAATTACATATCTATTTCATGAACTGGACATAAAAATTGTCCAGATAGTAAAATAAAATGTTATTACACTTCACGAACTGGACATCCAGTTCACGAAATGGACAGCTACGCTAAGTGGGTGCGACATATGCATATTTAGGGCCAGATTTCATGTGAGATAAATTTTGTACATTTTTTAGTTTTTGAGACTTAAAATTAAACTTATTTACTGCTCGTCATTACCTCTAGTTCAGTTTTTTTTAGTAACTTTATTTCGTATAAAAAATATATATTGTTTAATAAGACAATTTTCACATTTTTTAATCCGAAAACCTTTTGTAGAGCGCTATTTTATAAATTGTAACTGTAAAAAAAGTTCTTGGTTAAATAAAATAATGTTGCGTTAATTTTTGTTTAAATAGGATGAAATTTTGTTATTTATTTTTTTATAAAGATAGTGCTATATTGTCAATAAACAATTTGGTTTTAAGGCCATTAAAATGTCAAAAAATTATTAAGAGTTTAGTTATTTACACAAAATATATAAAAACACTAGTTATAATTATTTAAGACAAAACATGGAAATTAATGGCAAATAATATTTGTTTCGATACACAAGATAAACCATTAATTTTTTATACAGAGGGACCGGAAAAATATGAGAAATCTCCCGGATATACTATTACTGAGAGCACCGGCGACAGAGGTTGCTCTGAGTCCCAGTATAGATTGTAGTGAACGAATACCTTGCAATTTTTACTTCATAATAATACAGCCCAGAGCGGCGGTTAAAAATATTATAAAAAAAAATGCTGTATACCCATGTTGTATCACTATGAAAATGTGTGAAAATTCTTTGGATGGGTACTTAAAAAAGGTATTTAAATGGGGTTTTTTTCCCTGCATAAAATCCTCAGACGGATTTGTTTTGTTTAATGTCCTGAACTATTATAAATTATTGTATTGATACAATACCTGCTTCTTTACTCCTTATAACTTATAACTTTATAATAAAAAAAGCATAAGCATAATAACGTTTTGAAAATAAGTACAAATCACAGGGGATTATTTCAAAAGTACGTAGGGGAACTATTGTCAGAGTTTCAAATGTAGGTTGTATCACAGTTGTATATTTTAAATTCTTAGAATTAAACTTTAAATCGAACCAGTTTTTTTTAGTTTTTAAATTTTTTTCGAATTATTAAAAAAAAAATACACTTTTATAAATACGTGATGTACTTATTATATCGTGCTTAAAATAAAAGAAAATAAACTCATATAAATAAAACAACATTAAGCTTAAAAATCGGGCATAGTTGATATAAAATAAAATTATGAAGATAAAACAGAATAAAATAAAATACCTATACATTAGTGAGATTTAATACGTCTATTAACAGGACCGCTTCACTTGGATCTTGAGGCTTTGCGTTTCCTATTAAGATTTATTAAGGTTATCTTAAAAATAGTATCCATTTTAAGAATAAGTGGGGTCGAGATATAATAATTATTAAAAATAATGTCATTATAGAAATACATTATAGTATGATCGTTCAATTTGGTAACAAAACAGTTTAACAAAGATAAATATCAATAACTATGGCGTTGTAAATTTAAACTCAATCAATATTATATATTTTTTATTTTAGTTATGATAACGATGGACGAGATAGATAGGGTACCATAAAATTTTTTTAAAAACAAAAATAATAATATTATTAAGAGTTCATAATAATCCAACACATTTTCACACTATTAAAACTGCATACTTAGCATTTTACATAACATTTTTAACTGCCGCTCTGGGCCGTAGTATATTATGAAGAAAAATTTGCGCATATTGGTCACAAAAACCATACTGCGATTCAGAGCAACCTCTGTCCCGTTGCTCGGCTATAATGTAATTACGCCCCCATATAAAAAAAATACGTGAAAAGGATGCTACAAGTTTATATTAACTTTTTTCGTGTATGCCTCCTTTTTGAGGATATTAGCTTTTAAAGAGCTCCAATAGACTCAAGTTTTTTAGACATAGTTATTGGTTTTCAGGTATATTTCAATTTTATTTTAATAGGATGTAATATCAAGTAAGATTATTTAAATTACTCAAAGAAAGTGTTGTGAATTACTCATAGCTGCAGAGACGTACTATAATATGTGACACTCATGACCCTCTTTTTTACGCTCTGTATTAATAAGAACTTTAACTAAAAATTAAGTCGTCTTTAATTAATCCTAACCGCTTTCGAAAAAAAGTCATTTTATTTACTCTGTTGAATAAGAAAAAAGACATTTTCTCATGTTATCATTATGTCGGTTTCAATAAAAAGTTGAACTTTTAGTTAAATACTTCGTAATGGGGTTTAACATGGGCTTCGTGAAGTCTCATACACTCGCGAATACGACGAATTAAGAAAATTTGTTTTTTTTATATCTGGAATATTTACCACATTTTCCCAGACACCCTGTATATAAGTCAGAAAAATAAAGAGCTTAAAAATAATATGTATTTTATGTTATATTGTTAGATTTTCTCGGTACAAACTGACGCTACAATTATCCGCAGAGAAGTTGCCGCCACTGAAAAGAATGAATTAGAAGAAGCTTTAAATTCTGTAAAACAGGGACTTGAAGACTTTGTGAAAAAAGTACAAGTAAGTTTAGATAGTTTAATAAAAATCTGATAGCATAAATATGTATTTAACTTATTAACCATTTATAATAACAATGCACATCACACAAATCTTAGACTTCCATTGTTTTTTATTGAATTAATACACAACGTTTCGGTTAGTGATGTATCTTTAACCGTTTTAAAGTGACAACTAAAAAAGATTCTTAAGCCGGTCCCAGACGCTACGTCCTTCGGCGAATAACACATACACTTCGTATTTCGGGAAATAACAAATGTTCCGGCAAAGCCTCGAAGGTTACTTTAAAAGTGGACATAGGTGGAGGCCCGGACGAGCAAGTCGCCGTTGCTGCGGCTTCAATAAATATGTGTTTATTAGAAAAGAAGTTTAAACGTCGAAAAAGAAGATGGTGAATGCTATCCTTATAGCTTTTTTTCAAAGCCTGTTTTTTAGTTTTTTAAATAAAGTAGGTTTTAATTTAAAGATTTTAAGGTACAAAGAGCTACGAGTAAAAAAAGTGTATTAAAAAATTTCAGGTACAATGGTATGCACAATGTTACAAAAAATATCACAAAAATATTTTGGGATTGGAACTTTTCAAACTGTCTCGGATCAATCGACGGAAAAAATGTGGTTCTGCACTCACCATTTAATAGCGATTCGGAATTTATAAATTACAAAGACACTTTTAGTATTGTCTTGATGGCATTAGTAGATGCTAATTATTGTTTTTCCAACCTTGACGTTGTCTGCCAAGGACGAATAAGCAATGGAGGGGTTTTTCGGAACACTTCCTTGTTCCAGAAGCTCTCAAATAATGAATTAAATATTCCTTTGTCCAAACCTATTTTTCTACAAGGACCAGCTCTGCCATATGTAATAGTGGCTGATGATGCCTTTGCTTTAAGTGACCATATCATAAAACCATATCCAGGTACCCACTTGAAAAATGGTAAAGAAAGACATTTCCTTTTTAATTTTCACGGTCCCGGCGAGTAGTAAAAAAAGCATTTGGAATATTTTGGGGCCCCGGTTTTCCCGGGGGTCCTAAAAAAAACCCAAAGCTCCCCCCAAAACCCGATGAAACCTCTGCTGTTGTTTTTTTTGGGGCACTGTTACAAAACCCCTTTTTAAAAAAAAGAAAAAACGTCGTCATCTAACTACACACCTCCGGGGGTTTCCCTTTGATAGAGAACAAGAAGGGGGATGTAGTTCCGGGAACATGTCGAAAGAAAAAAAACAACTTGCCCTTTTTATTATTTCCAACCCAAAAAAAATTAAAAAAAAAATATTTCCCAAGCAACAAAAAAAGAGATGCTTTTTGCGAGTTTTTTGCACAGTCGGAAAATTGCCATGACAGGATGCAATTGCAAAAAATTTTTTAAAAGTGTTAAAATTTTTAAAAAAAACATTATACAGTTTAAAGGGGGGAAATGGTTTCCTTGAACTTCTCAACATAAGGTGGGTCAACAATAAAAAAATAATAAATACGTATTCATTTCTGACGGTGTTGAAACTTGACCTAGTTGGGCTTATAGATATCATTAACATCAGCACTTGATTTCATACTGGCCTTTCCCTTTTTTTTTAAATTTTTGGGGGGAAAATGACAAAGTTTCCCCTTTTTTTTTTTTTTAGTTCATTTATTGTACAATCTGCACTAAAGCAAGATTCAATGTTTTTCCATGCATCGGAATTAAATTACGTTTTTTTGGGGGGTTTGGGGTTTTTGGAATTTCAAAGTATGTCCTTTTTTTTGGGGAAGATTCAACAATTCATTCAGTAACCCGATTCCACCCTTTTTTTTCTAAATTAAGACAAATTGATACTGTACTGATTAGACAAAATATTAAAAAAGGGAAGCAGCAAAAATTAAAAAAAAACCCCAAAAATTTTCCAAAAAATTTTTTTTTTAAAACCTTTTTTATAAAATTTAAAAAAAACTTTTCCTTTTTAAAAATTTTGGGAATTTTTTCCCGGTTTTCCGGCCAAGGGGCCCAATTTCCGAATGCAAAACTAGACTTGCTAAATACTTTTTTGGGTGTTTACAATTTTTTCAGCTTTTTTTAAATTTTTTTTTTTTCCATGGGTTTCTTAATAATAACTTTTGCTTTCAAACCCTCGTACGCGGTTTTTGGGTTTTTACCATGCGTGTTCGAAATTTTCCCTTTATTTCAAAATTTTACTTCGTTCCATTTTTTTAAAAATTTTTTTCCAAATTTTTGAGTGGTCTTTTCCCCTTTTTCCCCATGTTTTTTTTCCCCCCTTTTTTAGGGGAAATTTTGGGCGATGCGTAAAAATTTTTTAAATATTTTGTCCGGTCTCGTCTTAGTAAAGCTGCTTTCCCCACCGCATCGAACTGTCAATCGACCTTTTCTATCACACTGTTGGGTTAACAAACGACAAAACTGCATCTTTTCCCCGGGGAGGGGGTTGAAAAGGGAAAAGCAAAAAATTTACTTTTATACAATCCTCCTTTTCCCGGCCAGATTTCTTGCTGTCCTTTAGTGCCTCAAGTTTCTGTTCTTATAGTTTTTGGTTTTAGAATCCCATAGGTTAATTTTTAGTTTGTATGCCTCAATAAACGACTACGACTTTATATTTTTTTCCCCCTTTCCCTTTCCCCAAGAAAACCCCCGGGGCCCAAATTTTAACAAGGCAAGACGTCACTGAGTAATTTTAAAAAGGGGAAAAATTTTAAATCGATCGACTGCTTTTTCATGTTTACCGACAAGCGATGGAAACAAATCGACATTTCGATCGATTCTTTTTTTTCGATCGACACATTTTTTTGCCACGTACACCCCAAGAAAAAAAAGTCGATAGAAGAGTCGATCGAAGTGTCGACTCGGTGAGGATGCAGCTTAAAAAAACATCTTGAAGTGGTTTGGGTTTTTCATCCCCTTTAATATTATACTTATTCGCTACCCCTTTTTATCATTTTCGAAGTTTTTAATATACAAAACTTCAAAAATATTTGGTATGTGGGTTTTTTTAAATTAGGGGTTTTTGTCTTATTTTGATATTTGTCGATAACCAGTCTCTTACTGTAGCTTTCTGCTTAAGATTCCTAATTATATAAAGTTTTTTTTTATTTTGCGAAATTCCTTACTGTTACATAAGGTCATTGCGCGGTTTTATAGAGAACGTAAGGGTCCGTTGTTTTGTTCCGTTAGAGTGATTAGAATTCCGGTGTAAAAAATTTTTCATAAAAAAAACCCTTGGAAGAAAGGAACATTTAAAGAAGCTGCAATAACTGTAAACAACCTAAATGTATTTAGCAAGCCTTTGTATCACATTCCGAATATCTGGCAGCCGTTGCTGAACCGTTAAATATCAATCAAGCTTTGGTGAACAATGAATAGTATATAAGTCGTACCTTTTAAGAATAGTTTTTAGTTGTCACCGAAACGTTGTGTATTAATTAAAAAAAAAGACAATAACTCCAAAATTTTTGTGTTATTAAACCATAACATTGCCTAACATTTTTAGAAAAATGTCTATGTTTCATTAAGGTACAACGTAGTTTTAAAAAGGATCAGTAAAAAAAGGATTTTTGTTAGGCATTTTGAATTAATAAATAAAAAAGAGTTTTAGAAAAATTTTTGGGTAAAAATTATCCTCAAAATTTACTAATTTTTTGATTATAGTACTTAAATTTTTCATTTACTTTATTGCTAGAATTTATATAATATTCATGCGCATAGACAAACCCTAATTTTGTAAATAGCTGTCGGTGGAGTAGCATATCGTAACCGGGAATGGGGGAAAAAATTATAAATAAAAAAAACCTTTTGTGTTCTTTAAATTTGTCGATGCAGGTAGATAAAAGGAAGTTGCTATTTTTGGGGTGTTGCAATGGTTGATTGTTTATATTTTTTTTAAAAAAAAATTTTTTGGGGGGGTCCCCCCGGGGGGCTCCGGAAAATTTTGGGGGCCCCATCAAACCCCCCTAATAATGAAAAAACCCCCATTTGGGGTTTTTTTTGAAAGAAAATCTTAAAAAAAAACTTTTTAAAAAGCCCTTAAGGCACCTTGAGAATACTCCCAGGGTAGTTTTTGAATCGCGATTGGGAATTTTTGGGTCAAACCCTGAACCCCCGGCGTCATTCCTAATCGAAAAAAAACATCCTTTTTTAGGGGTTGTTTTTTTAAAAATTTAAAAAATGTTTTTTAGGCACCTAGAAAATACTTGGGTACGTTTCTGGGTCACTTATTCCGAATTTGGCGGGCTCAAAACCTTTGGGGCAAAAAACACCATTTTTAGATGCTTTTTTAAATAATCTTATGAAAAATTAATAGAAATTATTAAATATAAATAAAAATGTATTATTTTTATGACAATATTTTAATTTAAGCCCAAATTATATTTTTGCGTAATTCATTGGGGGTGAAACAATCTTCAATAATCCCTAAAATAACTCTAATTTTTTTGTTATAATAAAGAAAAATACAAAGGAATTATTTTAAACTCATTGTTTTACTTTCAATTTAGATTGGATATTTTTTAAGCCCCCAAAAGGGGTGCAAAAGGTTCTTATAAACCCTTAGGGGCAGGAAATATGTTTTTGGTCGTGGGCTATTTATCCAAAAATTTTGGCAAAAAACAAATTTTTGTGTTTGCATTGTTTTTATTGTGAAATTTTAGGAACGACTGGGGGTTTGGGAATTTAGGGTAAAATTAATATCTTGTAATAAAAATACAAATTTTAATCAAAATTAAATAATTTTCATAAATTTTTTATTAGTTTATTAAAAAAACCTCTAAAATGGTGTTTTTTGTTTTTTTGGGGGTTTCCTAGGTTTAAGGGTTTCGGGGCCACAAATTCAGAATCAACGACTTAAAAAAAAGTTTCCTGAGAGCATATAAAAGGCGCCAAAAGACCATTTTTATAAGTTTTTTTTTGTAAGAACAACCCTAAAAGGGGCTTTTCTTTTAGTGCTGACGCTGAGGATCAAAAATTGGGGCCGAATTTACATATAATAAATTCTATAAAAAATATTATTTTTTAGGAAAGTCCACTTTTTCAAAATGCAAGCAGAATAGTTGACGAATTCGGCCAGAAGGTCAAAACTCAAGGAGATGAGTTATTGCAAAAAATTAAAAGTGATGCAAAAGCTTCTGCCCAAAACTAATTTATAAATATGTATTGTAATTAAATTAATAAATAAAAATTACAATCGCCCTTTGCAGCTTTGATTAATTTTGACCTCATAAACAACACTGTCAACTCAATAATTCTTACTATTAAGGAACTTGGAGAGAGAGGCAAGGTGGGCAACATACAGACTCTATCAAGCGGTCAGTAATAAACCGCAGGCGTGTCATATGGAGAGCACCAGTCTCCTCAGGAATGTCCTGACCTGTGACAGACTGGGAAGCCCCTTTGAATTTAAAGCCTACAGCAACCAATTACAACCGGCACTACAGTGTAGTCTACCCACAAAGGGGGGACGGAGTCGAAAAAAGACCGACCTGCTCCGGGCTGACATTTGTTGGTAACCGATAGCTCCAAAAACCCAAAGGGCGGTGTTGGAGCTGAAATATATGGACAGAGGCCGAGGGAGAGTTTTTTTTTAGCCTGGGCACCCCGCAACCATATTTCAAGCGGAGGTTTTTAAGATGTGAGCTAGATCGCTGGTTTATGGCACTTCACACGTGGCAATTTAAAAATTCTCCGATAGTCAAGCAGCTCTTAAGGCTCTTGAATCCAGCCGGTGCAATTGAAAAACCCTCTGGAATTGCAAGATGCGCTGACCAAAAGGGTCAAAAAGATAAGGTTACACTACTGTGGATACCTGGACACACCGGCCTAGAGGATAATGAATCCGCAGACCTCCTTACCAAAAGGGGGCGGAGACAAAATTCACAGGGCTGGAACCGGTCATCGGTATATCTTATGAAACGGCCAAGCAGTTCATATCTGCTTGGACACAAAGAGAGAATCTTCAGTACTGGCATGGACTTCCTGGTCTCAGACACTCGAAGGCCTTCATAAGCCCACCGAACCAACAATGTACTGTCAAACTACTGAAGCAATCAAGGGTACACCTTAAAACTCCAGTGGGATTGTACACGGGACACTGCAGATTAAAATACCACATGCACAAGATCGGCCTAGCGGAAGACGTCGAATGTCTGTGTTCGTGTCCAGCAATGGCACGACTAAGATTCGCAATCCTCGGCAATGACACCTTGTTGCCGGGGGAGGTGAAAGATCTCTCCCAACAGGATCATCAGATTTATTAGGAGCTGGTGAGAGAAATATAAAAAGGTGTGAGCCACAATAAACCGATCGGTCGCGGTGAAAGGGTGTTATACCCACTCACTTTAAACCTACCTACCTACCTACTACTAAGGAGAAATCTTTAAAAAATTTAAAAAATATCGGTATTACTTTCTGTTATTCTCCCATATGTAGTTATATAATAGTTTTTGTAAATCCTGCTAATAGACAGGTGAAATGGAAAAATTTTTGAATTAAAGCTAATATGTGCAAAATAATAAATGAAAGGAGCAATTGAAAATAAGAAAACAAAAAATTGCAAGCTTTTTAGATTTTTGTCCACAACTTTTTTTTGAGGCGAGGTAGGTGCAGGCATTGCTGTAGACAAAAAATGGTTACGTCGAAAGCTTTAAAACAAGCCTTGGTGAAAGTATTTTTATTTAAATTGAAAAGAGATATGTTTTTTTTAATTTAACAAGTTTTTATTAACTTTTATCGGTTTTAATTTTATACTTGATTATTTTTATTTTTTGTATAAAAATACTATTTTTATATATAAAAAAAAGTTTCATAACGTTATTTTAGTGACAAAATGTATACTCCAGTCATTAGATACAAAAATGGGCCACTACCGCTAACCGAGCCCAAAGATTATGAAATTTGGTACCAAATACTACAGGTACCCGGAAACCGAAAATACCAGGGGTGTCGAAAAGGGAGTGAAAACCACCCTTAAACATGGAAATATGTGTTATATCCTTTAAAAGCAAAAATAACGGGAAAACAGTTCTAATCCCTTTTGCAGTGGACTTTAAAAGTACGATTAAAGAAACAGCATGATAAATGAGTTCTGAGTTCTGACCAGGTTCGTAGCTGGAGAGGAGGCAGGGAGCGCCAATACGTACGGCGCTACTTGTATTTTATAGATTTTTGAGATCTCGAGTTGAAATTCTGTTCTTTTTATTTATTACTCGTTTTGGGTAGCTGATCTCGATTTTCGAGTTTATACGACCTAGGAAGTTGATGGTCAATTGGTATTAACAATTTTATGTTGCAAAATGGTCCGTTTGGGGCTTAAAGCTAGCCCAATATCAATAAGCAAAAAGTAACTTATAATTGCGATCTTTCGGCTCACAGCTTGGATAAATAAAAAATTCATTAGTTTTTAAACAATTAAAAAATACACATTCATTAAACAAAAAATGGAACAAAGAGCCATGCAGGTATATTCTCTATAGGTTATCGAACTCGCTGAACATAATTTTTGAGATAGTTTGGTCCAAATAGTTAACAGTCAATTATTAATAATAAAATATATTTAAAAATTAATTTTTAACGTATAGGTTCAAGAAAAGTATTAATCGCAAAAGACATAGCTGTGAAAAAAATGTGAATAAAATCGGGTAATGGGGGAAAAGATATGGAAACTAGTAAAAAAATAAGATGAATAATTTTAATTAAACCAAGATTTATTTATGGCAAGTAATTTAAAAGTAATAATAAACTAGTCATCTTCGCAAAAGTCTAAAAATATATCCCTGAAACTATCATCGCAAGAAATGCTTTCTTAACACCAGCAGAGTCCAACTCTCTCACACAACTTTTGCACTAACAAGCTAGTAACATTTTTTACAAATCTCTGTCAAGTATTGGCAGCAAATTGGCAGTTACTGCAAGAACTAACTTTTACACTAGCTAGCCTGTAAACACCCCGAGCAAGCCGACTGTGCCAAGATGACACGCTGTTTTCCCTGCTCTGTGTATATTAAAATTGTTCCTATTCCTACTATTTTTCTGTCCACTATTGGCAGGTATATAAATAAACACTTCCACAAAAAATTATTTAACAGCTTGTAAGCACATTGAGCATGCCGACGCGTTGTTTTGCCTGCTCTGCGCACATTCCAACATGACCGCCTGCGTAGACAGGAGATAAGAACTTTTTTCCTAAGATTTACCCGATATTCCAAAAAGAAATAGCCGTTTTAGGAGCATCACCGGAAAATTCAATTAAATTCATTTAAAAGCTGATGCCTTGCTTTTTCAGAAAACTATGAGGAAAAACTTTCCAGACCACTGTGGCCGATATCCCGTATCATTTTTCGAGATGATACTATTCCTTATAAATTCCTGTTCCACTTCGAATTATTTAAATTTCTTGAGTATATTAAAGAATGTAGACATATTTTCTTAAAGATCTAACCTCCCCTTTAAAATGATACTCTTAACATGTTGCTTATAATGCGTAAAGTGGTCGAAATCTGATTTGTTAATTAACAGGATAAGACGGTCAATATGTTTACAAGTTGCAAAGCTCATTACACAAAGATGAAGTAAATCCCCTCCAGCTAAATGGTGGGAATAATAAACACATTACTCAAAAAATATATTTAACACTTAAGTTGCTATAATTTTTAAGATACAAGAATATAAGATTGAAATAAAGGTTAATGAAGGTTAATTGACCATGTCTTACTGTTGCAATAACAATATTTATTTATGTGAACGAATTTGCTAGAATAACTGTGCAAGAAATGAAGGTTAAGACTTGTTTTTTTGTTTGGCATATTACTCTCCACGAGATTATTCCACGTTATAGCAGAAATTTAATTTCAGAACGGAAACTGTCGGAAGATTTTTAAAATATCAATTTCGCGCGCTTTCACGGATTTTTAGTGGTGAAAATTTCTCAAACTCAGAACAAAACTATATTAGATGTGTAAAAAGTTATTTCTAGAGTAAAATTTTCTTGTAAATTTTTAAAAGGTTGTCAAGCAAACTGCAGAAATTTTGGTATTAAAACTATAATTTTACTTCCGAAATACCTCGAAGGGACATAAGTGAAGATACAGACAATAAAATTGATATTTTTCGTGAAGTCCTATATCTTTCAGATCATTTTAATACATAAGATAATAAAATCTACTAATTTAACAAAAACCCACAACTTTTCGTAGTACATTATTAAATCAACGTCATGAAACACCTTTTTTAGGTTAAAAATAGTTTTTTGCAACTTTGGAAGGGTCAAATTTCATTTTCTACAAAAAACGTCTTTACATAAGAGAGAGAAAGTAAAATTTAGAATTTGTAAAAAAGATGACAAATTTACACGTTCTCAAAAACGCAAGCCTTAATTAATATTTTTTTTTATACAGTGCATTCGTAAAGTAGGGATAAACTCGTTAAAAAAATTAATAATTAACTTTTGAGGAAAAACGGTCAAACCGTTTCTTTTTGCACATTTTTTCACGTATAATTAATATATACAGGTTTATTTCTGTAGGAGGTAAGACGCCATCCATGTTGTTTTTTTAAATGGCAACCCTCATTTTATTACGGGGTTTGAAAAAGCGTATTTTTCACATCCAGTAAAATAATTTTGGGTATAAATTAAATTAAAAAAACTCGTGTAAACTTTTTAAATACCAATATTTATGGTAATAAAAACCTTTAAAACAAATAAATTAAATGACAGCATCAAATATATTCAATAAATTCTTTTTGAACGTTTTTAGTAACTTCTGGAGGTACAAATTGCACTTAGTGAGGCTTTTTTTCTTTTGGTTACCTTGCTTTCCAATAAAATTTAAGTATCTTCACAAAGTGGGTGTTAAAACTGGACCTAACAACCTGACCGTTAAAGAAAAAGGTAGCCTCATCAGAAAAAATAATGTTCGTTACGAAATTATTATCATTACATCATTTATATCATTAAGCAGTGTTACTACTTTGTTTTGGCTTTTGGCTACGCATCCTATGTCCAAATCCAATCATAGTAAGAATTTCAAATTTTTTTCGTTTCGTTAATTTAACCATTAAAAAAAAACACCATTGTTTTTCGATGGACACTTTAAATACGCTGCTTTGGTATATAGATCACTGAAGGATTATTTAATGAATTTTATTTTGTCATAAAAATTTATGACAAAACGTCATAAAAAGTAAAAAGCTATCAGAATTTCCTAACTGTTTAGGAACATTTGTAAAATTTTGTTTATTTTTTTCCTTTAATTTCATCTCGACAACGGTGGCCGACTTGCCATCGAAACGTAGATTAGTTTTTTTGATTTTTTGGGTTTTTGGGGATTTTTTTTCTTTTTTGTTGCATGCGATTTGCAAGTTCATAAGGGTCAATATGACTGAGCAGGCTCAGCTTGCTACACCCCGGGCCCTGGACCGAAGTGGTCCCATTTTCTAGAAAATTTTAAGGAGAGTAGTCCCAAAAAAATATTAAGACGTAAATTTGTATTAAAAATAAACCGATAATTTCGGCAAAAATTCTGGTTGTTAAATTCGCAATTGGAATGCTTTAAACTCCACAGTATAGTCATTATCAGTAGCCTTTTTTTGTATTTGTCCAGAAAAAGTTTAATTTTTAAACTAGTTGTGCCTCTTAAAAAAGAAGGCCAAAAAGAAGCTACTTTCTTAAAATTAAATAGTCTGGAAAGTGGATACTTTCCAAACGATTTCTAAAGAACTGATAATATATTTCTTTGAAGGTACTTTTTCTGCAGAAATTAAACATGATGTATAAAAAGACAAAATACGTTTAATATATTTACCTAATTTACATTATAATTTAGAAGTTCAGTCAAAATCATTTTAATACAAATTAATAATACAAAATATTATAATTTATATTTAGTTTTTCAAATTTTTATCTAATTCTGTTTTGAGGTTTTTGCTGACTTCGACAACCTGGTCCAACAAGTTCTTGGCTGTGTTGGTTAAATCGGTTTTGACCTCTGAAAAAACAAATAAAATTAGTAACAAGAGCCAAAATAACTTCAATATATAGGGTACCGGTTGTGACTGGCCATATTTTAAAAAGCTCCAAGAATATTCGCATATTTTTGTTATACACACTTTAAAATTATTTTATGTTGAACACAACCTAGGTTACCGAAACGTTCACATGAATTAAATTATTTGTTTAAAAAAGTACATTTAGCCCTTTATTAAAAATAGATATATAAGAAATTAAACTATCTATAACCTGGCCCTTTTCATTTAAGAATGACGTACACACAAACAAATAAAGAAAATGTCTCCCTATTAGTCACTTACATTTGCAACAAACCCTATTATTCCTGTATTCAAATTTAACTATCACGAACCCCCATTTTTACACTTGCTTTTATCTCTAAAATTAAAATGTATCTTTTTCCTTAATGTTTATTATACAGATTATTATCTGTCTCTATTGGGTATATTGCAACAAATAATACATACCAATAACACTTTAATCTTGGACTTCCATTGTCTTTATTTATTAATTGATACACAACGTTTCGGTTAGTGATGTCTCTCCAACCGTTTTCAAGTGATATCTTCAAATTATTACTTGAAAACGATTGGAGATACATTACTAACCGAAACGTTATGTATTAATTAACAAAAACAATGAAAGTCTAAGATTCTAGTGATATTGAAACCACAACATTGGCTAACACTTTCAAAGAAATAATACATACTTGTAGCTTCAGGTTCAGCAGCCTTGGCCAATCGTTCAGCTTGGCTAATGGCCTGGTTAAGTCCGTCATCGAGGCTCTTTTTGAGTTCCTTGGCCTTTTGAGTAGCTTCTGGTCCAATAGCGTTCTGCAATTTGGTAGCAGTCTCGTTAAGACTTTGTTTGATTGAGTTGAGAATGTTTTCGATGTCACCTTTGTGTTCCTGGGCCTGAAAATTAAAAATACTCAATATTTAGTATTTTATTTAATAAATGTAGCCTGTTTTGCAAAATCCATGTTCCTAAATTGTTAAAAAAAGAAGGTAGAATTAAACCGACTAGAAATAAAAGCCTTTAAACGAATGAGTCACTGTCTGTTACTCTATAACAGGAAGTTTAATTCTGATCTGCAAGTTTACATTGCTGAGTCTTCCAAATTAATACATATTACCGAAAAGCATAAATTTTTACTAAATACATACAAAAACAGAGTCAAAAAACCTTCAAAGTTTTTTAGGAACATGTAACCAAAGTTATAATTAACAATAAAAAACAAGATTACTTTAGTCACATCACGTGTAGTATTGTCAATTGGTACATTGTGCATAACCTGACATCTAAGTTGAAAAATATTAGGGAATGGTACGAAAGAAACTTTCTATATTATTCCACAGTGCTTCAAATAAAATACAGCTCGTGTCGATGATTACCACGTTTAGAAAAATAATTCTGTTTTACAATATTCTACCTAACTGTCTTTATAAGACCATACTACTATGTTGATAGTTAATGCTTACCTGTTTGGCTAAGTCATCTACCACACTCTTAACCTTGGTAGCTAAGGTTTGGGAGGTTTCAGTCAGAGTTTGTGAGACCTGTTTTGAGTCGGGAAGGGAACCTTCAATAGCCTGGTTGACGGTTTGGACCACTTGACGGGCATTTCCAGCTAGTTCGTCAATTTGGGATTTTTCTGCAGCTGCTGGTCTGGGTCTGGGTTTAGCCAAAACTCCCTACAATTACATTTTTAAATTTAGTATTTATGTTGGCAAAACCACAGAGTTCAGAGGAAATAGCATATTTGCTTCTGTATTATCATTTTATTACGTATAAAGGTGTAGACAATTTTTGTGCAAACTTTTTTTTTGTAGTTAGCCAATTTAAACTTAAATTTAAATTTAAAAGGATCCACAAGTCCACAGTATTTGTTTGGTGATTTTAAATTTTCATTTATTTGATCCAACAACTTTACAGATTCATAATAAACTTCGAATAAACATACAATATGCATAAATTACCCATATAAACTTAAAAAGTTTTTTTCTATCCATGAAGTAATTACTATAAAAAAAACATAAATATTTTTAATTTTATTTTGTTTCTGTAAGGTCGAAAATTTACCCATTTTTAATGACGTTATGTCTGTTTATCTTTGTTAGTAGGTATATTCCAAACAAAAAAAATAATTGGTGTCGGATGATTATTTATTTTTTATATTTTTGGTTGTGTGAAGTGTTCGTCACTGTCCATCAAAAACATTGGTGTGTGAACTTGTTGTCGAAAGATATTTCGAAAAGCTTTAGATGATGTCAAAAAAAATAATCGCAGCTAATAATTTTAAATATCGTGGCTTTTTTCAACTGAAAAAGAAACGGAATTGCCCTTTAAATTGAGAATGCAATAGCCGCAGATGCAACAAAATTGATCACAACAACGATAGCAAATATAAGGAAGAATAAGATAAAATCAGGATTAAACTGTTAGTATGTCTTTCAAGCAAAAAACCGCAAAAACCATGATAAAAATATATTTGAACAATATAATTCGAGACAATTTTTTTTCTATCTACACCAGAAGAGAATATGTAACATTGGGAACAATAAGATAAACATTTGGGGAAAAAAGTAAATATTTTGAGTTTTCCATCCTTAAGTAGATGAATCAAAAGTATAGGCTTTAAGTGAAAAAAATCAAATAATAAAACATTTTTAATGGACATTGTTCAAAAAAAACAATTTTGTAAGAGAGTTATATCAAAAATAGAAATTTAGGTCCGGAAGGTTTTACTCAAATTTTCAAGTTTTCATTGATGAGACATGGATCTTTAGCATGGCAATATTTCGTAGTAGCTAGCAAAATGACATCAAGTACACAGATTTTAGAAAAAAAATTAGGGTAAAAAAATTGTTTGCGATTTCATTTTGAACTTGTTCTCGTTCTAGTTAAAAAAAAATCCAATATATTTAAAATCAGCTGCGTTTGTTCATTATAATTGTTAATTGTTATTAAGTTTGTTAACAAATAAATACTTGAAGATTATTTTTATTTTTTTGGATTGAAAGTGTATAGATGAATTTAATTTATTTTTCGGGCCCTGAGGGGTCATTTTCAGCCCTTTCCCACCTCTTAATGTTGATAATTTTTTTTTCGCTCGAAATCATCCCCGAAGACCTAAGAATTGCGCCACAAGGGAAAACTGTACATATTTATTAACAGCTTTGTCCTTTTATTTACTGGACTATAAGGTATATTATCTATCCTGTACTTAATCTGCAATAATATTTAATCAATTACAAGTTTTTCTCAATTAAAATTTTGGTATACTACTGCAATAATATTTACTTAGGATAACCTAGTCTTTCAAATATTTTTTAGAACATTTTAAAATAAAGAGAGCTAAAGGAAACAATGATTTATATAATAATTAAATTGTGCAACATTCAGTGTAAGTAAAAAGCTATAGATATTTTTTTAAATAAAATAGGAAAAATATATTACGCAATAGTTGGCACCATACGGGTATGTTTTTCTTATCAGTAATTTCACTTTATATATAAAATAATTTAAATGGTTTTTTTTGTAAAAGTTTATAGAATATGTAATACTTATTATTTAATGAAATATTTTTTTCCATTATAACACTGGTTTTAAATTGTTATTGTTCAAATAATAATATTTCTATGGCCAATGGGGCCTTCGGGCAATTTAAACAATATTGGTAGTTTAAGATTCTAAAATTAAAGAAGTACCTAATAAAAATGTTATTTAAAAAACAAGTTTAAAAATGACTCAAAATTAGGGAATAATATTTTTTATATATACACTAAATTAAGCAACAAAAACAAAATAAAAAGTATATATTAAACAACTTAAGGACCTACAATTTTGTTGAGATCAGTTTCATCTCTTAACAAAAACATCTATCAAATACAAAAAAACATATTTTAAAGTAGTAAAATGTCTTTTAAACACGTTTTATTTTCAATGGCTTTGCTGGCACCGACATTAAAAAACCCCTAATTTGTTTTGTACGTACTTTTATTTTTTTGGGTAATTTAGTGTATATATAAAAATATTATTTGATATTTTTATAAATAAATAAATAAATAAATCTGTATTTAAGGAATACAACACTAATACGAATACTAGCTTACTAACAAAAATGTACAATTAAAAAAAGATAATATTGATAATGCATCCTATGCAATTTTAAATTAATTTTTTGGAAGTTGAATGAATTTTTTAAAAGTATCTTTTTATTTTATAATTTTTAGTTTTAAAAAATAACTTTTCTTTTTTGTTAATAATTACAAATTTTTATGTGATAAAAACTTGACCAATGTTCTGAGATGTTTTCCTTTTGACTCCACGCCCGTAGTATGTTACTTTTTGCAAATCATAGATGTTTTTGAGTTAGGTCATTTATTATTCACATTTAAAGAATTTTAAGGATTAACTTTAAAAAAACTGCATATTTTTCATTCTCAGATTTCAGATTTCAGAAAAAGAAATATTTCTTCGTCGGTGTTTCAAAATGACAAATTTGGTTACAAGTTGGGCAAAACAGACCTATTTTTCAGACATAATTAAAACTCACAGTTTTAGAATAAAATAGAATTTAAATAGACGTCGTTTACCATGTTTTTCATCAAAGTATTGTTAAGCATACTCCTTAGTATCATAAAAAATTAAGCAATCCTAAAAATTAGGGAATTCCCCATAAATACAGTATATCATGCGGCCATTTATCGTACTCTTGCACTTAGTGACATTTGAACTAATTAATTAATTTATCAGAGTTGAGTCAACAAATTAATGTATTTGTTTGTAATATTTTGATAAATTTTTGCTATTTCTATTTTAAATTGCCACAATAACAAATCTTTAGCCTTTTTAACGCTTAACCTTTAACCTTGCAAAATTATATCAGAGTTATTTCTAAGGTTTACAAAACCAATAAAAATATATTTCTCTTACAATAAAAATATATTTCTTTTAATAAGACGTATTAATGACTTTGGCATAATTAAAGCAAGGAGCATAATTTTTAATGTCCTTTTAATGCTTTAAGAAAAACAGAATTTTCTTAAAACAATTCCAATAGAAATTTTTAAACATAGTTAATTTGCTTTGTTCATAGGTTCATAGATAGTTTGATAGTTAAGTCTTATGCTATTATTTATTTAACTATTTTTATTTTTTTTTTAGTTTACGAAGGTGCTGAGACTTTTATTAGGAATAAAAATTTTGAAGAAATGAAAAATAAAAAAAAATATGGATCGACAATCATAGCAGTAGCTATGTATATGAGTTTAAAAAAATGTTTTTGTGGCAAAATTTAAAACCTTTTTTTCAGAAGCAAAATTTACAAATGAAAAACCATGGCAAAGGGTCCCTTTCGAGTCAAAAATAGTTAAAAATAGATTTTTTTAGTTTTAAACGGTTGATAGGTTATTATATAGGTTTTTTCATGTATACATTAAATTACCTTGGAATTTTGTGTAGGGAAATACAATAATGCAATAAAATATAAGAATTTTAATTTAAAATAATTTAATTTAGTTATCTATGATTTTAATCAAATGTAAAAAAAACAAAAATATTTTTAAAACATTTACTGTACAGGGTGTCCCAAATTTGATTTTCATCATCGGGATTTCGAAAACTTAAAGATATACAAGGTCAATTAAATGGACGCAAAGTTGGGCAATTTAATGCTAATCAAAATGCCACCTTAGAACTTTAAAAATTGTAAATATTTTTTTGACATTAGGAAAAAAACCCAAATATTTGCGATTTTATTTTTATATTTTAATGACTTATATATATATATATATATATATATATATATATATATATATATATATATATATATATATATATATATATATATATATATATATATATATATATATATATATATATATATATATATATATATATATATAATAAAACAAAATAAATATTACATTCTCATTGCTACTTTTCAATTTTTCTCGGATATATTTAAAAATTTTAAAATGACCTACATAGCATTTTATTAGGCACATATTATAAATGCATCTTTTTTATCCAATTTCTTATCTTTTACCATTTTCAAAATACCCATACTGACCCTTTTTATCTTAGACAAGCTGTATATTATAAATAATAACATAATTTAACAACCTGTATTACTGCATCGTATAAAAAATAAGTAATTAGTCTGCAAAAATCCATTACAAATGTTATAGTAATACAGGAAGTCTAATTTGCTTGCTAAGCATTTCAGAATACAAATGAATTCGACACTCCAAATAAGCTTCTAGGAAAACACTTTGTGCCCAAAACTGATTACAAACAGCAATTTATTTTGTAATAATACCAAATAAGACACAACAAAATGTTATGAGCATTTATTGTTACTATTTAAAAAAATATTAATATTTGTTTTGTTTACACTGAAAATAAATTGATTTTTCATTGTGAAAATGACAATATAATTTTTATAAATAATATTTATTTTTTATAAAAATAATACCAATTAAGATACAACAAAATGTTATAAGCATTTATTGTTACTATTTAAAAAAATATTAATATTTGTTTTGTTTACACTTAAAATAAATTGATTTTTCATTGTAAAAATGACAATATAATTTTTATAAATAATATTTATTTTTTATAAAAATACATCTTATTAACTAAACAGCATTTGGTAAAAGATATAACACAAAATAGTAAATTATGCTTATGTTGTAAATTTTAGTGTATAATAATTTAAGAGATACACTTAAAGATGCGTGTTTATATCATCACAACAATTTGCCATATAAGATTTAATGTTTGCAATCTTACTAAAATAAAGTTAGTGATGATAAAACGTAAACATTATGGTCTTTTATAAATTATATATTTAAAATAAAAATTAACTTTAAAGATTTTTGTACTTCTTTTTTTTGTCAAATACATTTTTTAATAATCAAAAAAAAAAAAAAAATTAAAAGTTTGCAAGTAAAAAAAAAGAAAAGGTATTTAATAGAAGTGGGGCTCTACTGTTTTTTGGCCATAAAAAATAAAAAAATAAAGATATTTACCATTGTTTTTTTTATGTTCTACTCGTCAACGGATTTATAAAAAAAAATGTTTGAAACTCCAAAAACAATGATTTCATGAAGATTTTTTTATTTAAAAAGTCAAAAAATCAATTTTTTGAGTTTTGACCAAAGATTTGAAGGTCATGCAATAAATTTTCATAATATTACCATTTTTTCTTGTTGCGCATTAGAAATAAAATTATTTAAAAAAATATATATTTTTAAATTGTTAAAAAAAAAATAAATAAAAAAATTCACAATTTTGAAAAAAAAAATAGTTCTGGTTGGTTTTTAAATATTGTAAAAAATTTAAAAATTGAGTTATAATTTTTATTTTTAATTGTTCGTTTTTTGATGCACAACAAGAAAAAAAATATAAATATTAGAAAATATTATCGGATGATCCTCAAATTTGCGGTCAAAAGTTGGAATTTTTGAATTTTCAATTATAAAAATCATTATTATTGGTTTTTTTTCCGATCATTAAACAATTTTTATGATAAATACGATAAGGCGTAGAATAACATTAAAAAAACTCCCCGATATGTCAATTTTTCGATTTTTTATGGCCAAAAGTCAGTGGAGCTCCACTTCTATAGAATTACCAAAGAAAAATTTAAGGTTTTTTTGCGCTATGCTTGGACATAATGCAATAAAATAAATAAAACTTTTTAATTTTTTTTATTTCAGTAGAAATATACCAAATTAAAAAGGTAATGTTAAATTTTGTTGCAATTAATTTCTGCATAATGGTACAATAAATAAATCAGAACAACTTTTTAAGGCATCCCTATTATTTAAAATATTTATTTTAAAATTACTTAGCGTCTTTATTGCTTTTTCGTATTTTTTAAAGCATTTATTTGATTTACAAAACAAAACTAATGTTTTATCCTATTACCCAAATGGATCAATGTATTTAAAATTCAATAAAAATTACATTACAAAGAAATAACTCCGCATCAAAGACTTTTTGGGTATTATTTTTTACAAAAATATTTTTTTACATTATTTTTTGTATGGACAATCATTACTATTTTTCTTTAAAATTACTGTTAAAATCACAATAACTGGATAATCCCCAATTTAAAAAAAAAATATTAAAAAACTAAACTCACCTGAAGGGCAACCAAAGCGATTACTGAAACAATAGCTAACTTGTACATGATGATTGATTAAACTGACGACCCGTAAACGTCAAGTGAAATCTTCAAACTGAGTGTACTGACGAAAAGGGGAATACCTTTTTATAGCTTTATTGGCTGCATCATTATTTACTTGTCTGTTATATTTTATACAGTAAACTTTGTCTTTGTGGATTATTTTGGACCACCCTTGGCCTCCCTAAAGATAAGACGAATCCGCTTGGAGATCCGTGCGCAGAGAGGGACTGTATTTACTGAGCAAACAATAAATGATTCTTGGAAATAAAGTTTATTTTTATTAATATGTTAAAGTTTAGATATTAATGTTACATAATTATTTTAATATATTGGCATTTAAAATTGACACTAATTTTAATTATTATTTGGCAGGTAAAAGTACACATACCTTTAACAAAAAAATATTGAAAATGGTTTTGTCTATTTACAAAAATATCTGTGTAATTAGTACATATTCTGGTCTGAAAAACGTATTTTTTTGCCTTAAAAAAACATGTTTCTGCCACAAGAATTGATATTCGCATTCGCGGCAGAGCATTGACAACATAAATTTTTGAGACAGACCGATTCGAATGTGTAAGAACAAAGCGTGATTTGTTTCTTTAAACTGCTTTAAATAAAAAGGTTATTATTAAAGGTTATGGTTATTCTAACCATGATAAGTACTCCGTTTATATACAAAGTCTGTTTGTTATCCAGAAATGAAATACACTATTTTACACTTTTTTGTCAATAAACCGTTTGTTATTGTCAGTGTCCCAAGCAAAGCTATCTAGCCTACAGAGACAGGCCTGCCTAATGATCACGGGCGCGCTGCGCTCGACACCAACGGCGGCCATGGAAGCCCTCCTAGGACTGCATCCTCTGCACATTTACTTGGAGAGAGAGGCAAGGTGGGCAACCTACAGACTCTATCAAGCGGTCAGTAACAAACCGCAGGCGTGTCATATGGAGAGCACCAGTTTCCTCAGAAATGTCCTGGCCTGTGACAGACTGGGAATGCCCTCAGACATAATGCCTACAGCAACCAATTACAACCGGCCCTACAGTGTAGTCTACCCACAAAGGGAGGACTGGAGTCGAAAAACGACCGACCTGCTTCGGGCTGACATCTGTTCGTACACCGATAGCTCCAAAACCAAGGACGTTGTTGGAGCTGGAATATATGGACAGAGGCCGAGGGCAGAGTTTTCCTTAGCCTGGGCACTCTCGCAACCATATTTCAAGCGGAGGTATTTGCTATTGAGATGTGTGGTAGATCGCTGGTTGATCGGCACTGCACACGTAAGACAGTTAAAATATTCTCCGATAGTCAAGCAGCTCTTAAGGCTCTTGAATCCAGCCGGTGCAATTCGAAAACCGTCTGGAATTGCAAGGATGCGCTGACCAAACTGGGTCAAAACAACAAGGTTACATTACTGTGGATACCTGGACACACTGACCTAGAGGGTAATGAATCCGCAGACCTCCTTGCCAAAAGGGGGGCGGAAAGAAAATTCACAGGGCCAGAACCGGTCATCGGTATATCTTATGGAATGGACAAACAGTTCATATCAGCTTGGACACAAAGAGAAAATCTTCGGTACTGGCATGGACTTCCGGGTCTCAGACACTCGAAGGCCTTCATAAGCCCACCGAACCAACAACTTACTGTCAAACTTCTGGAGCAATCAAGGGTACACCTTAAAATTATGAGTGAGGCCCTGATTAAATCCACATGCAGAAAAAATCCCTAGCGAAGATCGCCAGAGTGCCGCATGGCATGGAGGGGGATGAATCGGCAGAACACGACTGTGTTCGTGCCCAGCAATGGCACGACTAAGATTCGCAATCCTCGGCAATGACACCTTGTTACCGGGGGAGGTGAAAGATGTCTCTCCAAACAGGATCATCAGATTTATTAGAAGTCTGGACCTGGTGGGAGAAATATAAAAGGGTGTGAGCCACAATAGACCGATCGGTCGCGATGAAAGGGTGTTATACCTACTCACTTTAAACTACCTACCTACCTATTGTCAGTGTAATTTAGGACTAGGTGTTTGGTATGAATTTTGGTGTAGACTAGTTTTACAAGACTTAAAGTTGTTTGTTTATGAACATAACCATAAAGGCCTTTTTAATTTCTGAAATAAGTCTAAAACCTGTTTGGTATAAAAATTAAGTACAAAATTTATTTACACTTAGTTCAACTTTTTAGTCCTACACTTTCCACCTCTGTCCTACTATGAACTTGATAAAAAACAGACCTACAGTTTGTATTCTGTTAATATTAAATTTGCAATCGTTAACTGCAAAGTGAATTAAACCATTAAAAATAGTGTCTAAGTTTCCAAATTTAGATCAAGTGTTTGAAAATTGTACCATAACAAAGATATTTTTAAGTGTTGCGAAAGTAAACTTCTGGTAAAAGACATATCTACTTCTGGCACATTATTATTTATTTTTTTAGCAATATTTAAATAAGTGGTTTTTACGAAAAAAAGAACTTAAAAAAATGTATCTTTAAAATCAATAATTTAAAGATTGTATAAGGCTCAACACTTTTTTATATTTTTTTAAAAATAGCTGCAATGTTCTATTAATTACCTAATTCTATTTCTTTTAAAATGCACTTTTTTACAAAAGCAACATATTTTGGATTAACTTTAAGAATAAGCTCAGATTAAGTTATGAAACTTTTAAGTTACTAATTTAGAAGTAATTTAGGTTTTTATAAAAAAAATGTGTGGCGTGTATGGAAAAGTAAAATAAGTTAAAAAATACTAAAAATATAAAAAATAAGTTGTAACTATTCAATAAATAAAAGAGTTTCAATTTTCGTTTTAAGCATTTTGGCAATTTTGAGAACTGTTTTAATTAAAAAGCTCTTAGACTCACCAAAATGTTAAAAAAAATTAAATTATTATTTTTTAATTTATTCATATGAGTTTTTTTAACCCTGTTTTGTGTTAAATTGGGTCTACCTATTACTTGTTCTTGTAGTTTAATCAATTTCAAAAATTGTGTTTTTTAAGTAAGTAAATTAATTTTCAATTTAAGTTCCATTCGTCCCAATAAATCATCAATAAACATAATTATTTTAAATTTCCATTTTTACTCCAGTAATTTAAGTGGAAAGAAATGGTAAATACATTTTTTTGCTAAAAGTCAACAACAGATTTGTTGTGTGTTAGCCGATTGTAGACTTTTGCTTACAAAATCTTTTTTTTAATTTACATTGCTCCTGATTTATTACATTACTGTTTTTTTTATCCACTGTATCTATATTTGTTTTGTTTATATGGTAACAAAAAAAATAATATTGCATCATAAAAATAACCTCTGTGAACTTATTTTACTCCGGAATTATGATTGATAATTACAATTAAGTGCTGATGTATGGCTACATAAACTATTTTATTAAAGAAAAAAAAAGACAAATAATATAATAATTTTTGTATAAGGTAATTTTTTACATATTCCCAAAATTTAAGAGATATTTAATTGACCTATAAAACCTATTGTTTCTTGTAGCTAATTGTTATTTAAAATATTAAGGCGATTTCGCATCTCTTTAACTGGGTTTATTTTATTATTATTTTATTTATAACAGCAACAAGGGATTATGTCATACTATCTCTAATAACTGACTTTATATAATAATGTGCCCTTTTAACGTTTTTTAAGACAGACAAAACTAAATAAAACAAAAAACTCCGTAAAAATTAGGACAAAATATTTACTGCTGTAATGTAATTGGCAAGACGACGTGATGATTGATTTTAAATTTACAAGTCTAACTGACTGCAGGTTCATCAAATAAATTCAGAAGATTTAAAATTCAATCTATCCTTAAATTTTTAAAGATAAGTTTTGGATCACCCTGTATATTCAATATTTGTCAAAATAGTTACGAAGAAGGTAAATCTAAAATATTCTTAAATTAACTTATATTAAGTAATATTTTTCATTATCAGGAAAATCCCTTAAGGAATCTTTTGTTCTTCAAAATTGTTGCGTGCCCTGTTTTTATATATGTTTGTCATATAATCCTTCAAAAACAACTTTTATATTATCTTCATCGTAAGCAGTGTTGGAAAAGACACAAAATGCTAATACGAACCTGTCCACATACCCTCCAAACATTTTTAATTGACCATTATTACTAGACCAGACCTATTAAAAGATAACAAATACATTTAAAAATGCCTTACCCTTTTTTATCAGTTTTAATTCTCTCTAACGAAAATTTTAAAAGGCAGTTAAAATAATAATATTACATCTTAAAAGTAAACTAATTCGAGAATTAATAAAAATTTAGGGTGATCAAAAATACTTATACAACATTTTATGATAGATTCCTAACAACAACTTAGTTATACCTAAAATGGTTTTCTTTAGTCCATGGAGAATCTAAAAACTAAAATAATAATGTGATGTAGTTGGTAGTTCGATTTTTTATCATTGTGACACTCCACGAAAGCTTGTACTAATTGTCCATAAAATTGTGTAATTATTTTGGAGATTTAATATGCCCAATTTGTGTACTTTTTACCTTGCAATGCAAGAAAACGGACAATTGGGTGCAAAACGTAGACATAAGTACACAAACTGTGCATGATACATCTGCAAAATTATTGCAATTTTGTGAAGAATTAGTACACATTCTGTTACTGTAACCATATCAAATTCTTAAGTGTGTGACTACAGGTGAATACCGCAGGCTGATGTGTGTGGTTCGGGTTTTACGTTAAAATTAAACAGAACTAACACAGACGTTAGAACGGTGTATTTTAGAGGTAGCAGTTATTTGCTTAACCTTTGTTTTGGCTTTACGGACATTAAAAGGGCCGGAAAATGCAATATCCGCATATTTCGGAACTTGGACATAATTTTAGTTGCAACTAAGTTGGCTTAAATCGACTTGTTTTGACATTACGAATATATCAGAAAATATTGTACACGTAAAGTCAATTGCATTTCAATTTTTTTTTGTAAAATCTGCTTTTTCAGAGTCATTTAACGAGGACTAAAACATGGTCATACTTGTGACTTTTCTTAGATTAAAAAAAACTGTAAAATGCCTACTTGTTTTTTTTTTCATAAAATCTTTCAAAACACATAAAATACCTTGAATTAAAACATGGTACGTATAAATAAATATAATTTTGTACTCATTTTTGGTAACATCATAATTAACTATCAGTATTACGTCGTAATAAACGCTGGAAATTAAATTAAAAAACTAGCTCTTTGTTTTTTGACATTTTATGTATTTATTATTACCTATCCTATTTATTTATTTTCAATTAATCCTGTTGGTACTTAAAATTAATATAAATTTATTTTTATTGAAACCTATCGAAAAGAGTAAATATTAATTTTATTTAATACCAGTAAGAACTGTCCCTAAAAATAATTGTTTGTTAAAATTATACTTTTAAAGTGTAAGTAAGATTCCTTTTTATATAAAAATTAATAACAAAAAAGAAAATTTATAAACTCCCTCAATACTCCTAAATGCATTCGTATATTCGATCCTTTAGAAAAAGTATCAGTTTATAAAAGCTATCTACTAGACCCCTAATAAATATAAAATTAATTTATGGTATCAGTCTGGCATTACTTAAAGATAAAATAAAATTTTCCTCTTAGATTTATGTCCGGGTCAGTGTTATTTGTTTTGGTTATCTTCACATTTTTGTACTTCTAATAATTTTGTAAACAACACAGACCTTAACATTTAAAGTTAAATATTTAAAGTGGATCATAGTAATAGACTCTTAACAATATCACACATTTATGACAGGTTCATCAAGTGTATCTTATGTTTAAACTAATCCAATATAAATGTTTGTTTATTGTTAACATATTTATTGGAATTTTGTTAATTTTAAGCAAAAAAGTTTAGAAATAAGCATCATTACTAATTAACAAAAAATGAAATCATTGAGACATTATATAAGGGTTGGTACTGAAAATGGTTTTTAATAATTAATAGTAGAAAAAAAAGTACAAGAAAAATAATGTGTAAATTAAATTCACCACATTTGTAGTAAATTTAATGTAGAGCTTTATCCCATCAAAAACACTTACGTAAAATAAGGGTCCTATTCAAAAAACTCGTTGTCTTAATGTTCTTCTTCTTATAGTGCATCTCCTAGCGGAGGTTTGCTATCATCATAGCAATCCGGACCTTGTTGAATGCAGCTCTGAACAGTTAAACATTGCTACAATTTAACCCATCCCTTAGGTTCTTTAGCCAGGACACACGGCGTCTGCCAATCTTCCGCTTTCCACTAATCTTTTCCTGGACTATCAGTTGGAGAAGTATGTATTTCTGTCCTCTTATTATATGACCCAGGTATTAAAGCTTTTTTTATGGTGTTAATAATTTTGCATTTCTTTTACATTCAGTTCAGCACTTCGGCATTAGTAATTCTGTTGGTCCTGGTAATACGCCATATTCTACGGTAGCACCACATTTCGAAGGCTTGCAGTTTGTCTATGTGATTTTTCTTGAGGGTCCATGCTTCAACTCCATACAAAAGTGCTGAAAAATGTAACAACACAGCATCCTCATCCTAAGTTCTATGTTAGTATACCGACTCGTAAATAAATTTTTCATTTTTATAAATATTGATCTGGCTATCTCTATCCTCGTTCTCATTTCTCTTTTGTGGCCACCTGATTGTTCTATCCAAGTTCTTAGATAGTTATATGTCAGCACATTCTCTATCCTGGTGTTTGCCACCGTCAGGTTCACATGGTTCAGATCTTGTGGGAATTTTGTAACTATTAATAAATTAGTTTTCTTAAAGTAAATTTTTAATTCTTATTCATTACATCGATGATTTAATTTTCTAAAAGGTGTTGTGTGTCTTCAAGATTGCTCGTTAACAAGACGGTGTCATCAGCATACCTCATATTATTAATAACTTCTCCATTTATAACTATTTCCACTAACTCATCTTCTAGGGTTTTCCTAGAAGATAAGCGGTGATAGGATGAAACCTTGTCTCACACGACGAATCTCCATTTCTTCTGTTGGTTGGTTTTCTACCATTGTATTACTTTTTGGCCCCAATATTGATACCAAATTATTTTAACGTCGTTGGAGTCAATGGCTTTGCTGACGAGTAGCTGATGTAAATGTTCCGAATTAATGTCAGCACATGGGCAGGTTTTTGCAGCTTTGACTAAGTTCCTATAAATTCTTTTAATGTACTGAGATCTAAAAGTTGACCCTGTTCACAATTTGGTTCCATTTTTTTTTGACTTGGCAAATTTTTTACTGATCAGTTTTTAATAAAGAAGGATCTTTTTTATTAAAACAAAAAGTGTTTTTTTTTTAAGTAAAAAACGCGTGAAACAAAATTGTGGTCTAATTTTAGATTTAAGTATTTTAAGAGGAACATGCATTTTATTTTACATAAGTGTTTTAAGTGAGATCTCTTCTCTTTTTTTCTGGGTTTAATAAATGGAAAAAATGGGAGGGGTTGGGGATATCTCATACTTTTTTCTCAGAATACCTTGCTTTGTAGGTAGAGCTTAACCTTTGGACTGAATATGAAGTATAAAAATTGCCCATTTTAATGTCCCTTAAATCTCACCTGATGAAAGGTTAAATGTAGCAATTTTTATTTTTAATTTAGTAAATAAAATTCGGCTGTCATTTTAAATTTTTTAAAAATAATGAACTGAGAAAATCAAGTTAATTCCTACCTAATCCACCCTAAATATACGATATTTTCGCTCCTGTTCTAGGGCGTTCCGAGTAAAAAAGTGCAGTTATGCTGAAACCTACTTACATACAAAATGTCAAGTTTCTACTCCCCCTGAAAGTGCCTCATAATTTTAATGATTTATTGAGTTAGTCTGCAGTCAGTCAGTCAGTGAATCGAAAATCGAATATCTCAAAAACCACTTGACATAAATTTGACTATTTTTTCACAGGTTATTAGAATAATTATATAAATTTACATACCAAATATTATACCTCTATGCGGAACGATAACCAAGTAATAATAGGGGGAAAACACTCAGAAAGCTTTTGTGAAGTATACACACTGCATATATCAGGCCAGGGCCTGGTCTGGCGCAATACCGTTCGCCTAGATATTTAAAATAAAACTTCAGGTATTATATTTCTATTACACTATATTATTATTTATTCATTTACAATAAATACCTACAAATTTTACTTTATGTTAGTTCAGTACTTTCATTATATATTTACAAATCCATGTATTTAAGGAACTAAACATTTTGCAACTCTTATTATAAAAGAAAGTGCATATAGGTAAAGAAAGACACAGTGGCGTAGCAAAGACCTGTATGACCCAAAAGCAAAATTGTTTATTGAGAGATTCTTTTTTCTCCTGTTAGATAAAATGAAAAAAAATCTGAAGCAGCTGAAATATCTAAATACAAACACCATTGATCGGTGGGTTAAACCGTGCTACTTCAAGTCCTGGGCCCCCTAATCTTTGCCTATGCTTACTTAACCTAAGTAACGCCACTGCATAAAGTGACTGGCATGCAGATAGATTAATACTATTTAACAATAAACCAAACTAAAAACATCTTTACAAATAATTAAATATCTATATAAAATTCCACTCCTTATTGACCATCCATGTATATTTTTATTTTCTAGGTCTAGTTTATGTGTTTAGTGTAAAGTTTAAATTCTTAAAAATAATAAATTAGTTTAACCTATTGCTGAGATACCCTAACTACGAGGTGTGATCAAAAATACGGTAAATACATTTTTTTTAGCGTAAAAAGTGACCAGTCGGAACCAATTGCGGGCTGTCAAACGACTTCCGGAGCCTAAGAAAGTGAGGTGACATTTACCCTGTCTGTCACACATGAGAAATTTCAAGGAAGAAGAAGTGTACGGCGATAATATGATGTCAGGGAAGACTGTTTGTAATAAATGAGTCTGTTTAAGACCGTAAAAGTCATGACAGAAATGGTTCGTTCAAGCAGGCGAATGACTATCTAAGAGCTTGCAAAGAACTAAACATCTCGTGTATGGGTCTGTGCAAAACATTTGAACTGATAATTTTCAAGTAAGACAAGTGAGTGCAAAATTTAATTCCACTTTTGACAGCCAAACGGAAGAAAACTCGTGTGTCAGGTTGCACGGAGTTGAAGGATCTTCTTGTAGCTGATCCACACTTTATGGGAAAAATTATAACTGGAGAGGAAAGTTGGGAGTATAAATATGAGAAATAAAAATGCAGGGATTACAATGGAATACAAGTAGTTTTTTCGACCTAAGAAGGTCATTCAGAGTCAAAGCTGAAAATCCTGCTCAGTGCTTTTTTTGACAGTAACGATTAGATTTCGTTCTAATGGAAATAGCTGTTAATTCCGAATATTAAACAGGCATACTTCAACGTATGCCAAGCAATTAACGGGGAAAAACCAAAAAAAAAATGGGCCAGTGGTTTTCTTCTATATCATGAAATCCATCCGTGCCCACGTCTTTAAAATCCATAAGTTTTTGGACAAGAAAAATTCTATTTTTTCACATCCGTCCTATATAAAACGTGCAGAAGGACAGTATTTTGACACTGAGAAGGCAACGACAGTACAGGTAAAGACCCTCCCGAAAGAAGTCTTCCAGAAATGTTTGTAACCATGGACCACAGTCGGGATTGGTGCATAGCTAAGCCAAGGAGACTAATTTAAAAGAAATTGAGTTAAATTTGTTATAAACCTATTATTGTGCTTGTTATTTAATTGTGTACCATATTTTTTAATCACACCTCGTATGTCTAGAACCACTGCCAATATAAATAAACCAGTTTTTTTTAGAAATTAAACTCTATCAAAATTGTATGTTTCTCTATTCCTCATAGTGATGTGAGTGTTTTTATACTGAAAATGAAATTAAGTTCTAGGACAAACCCTGCCCGTTTCTAATTGTACTAAACTGCTACAACTTAAACTAAAATTATCTCTGCCATACACCTAAACCACCCCACTGTCTGCTAACTCTTTGGTTTGGTTGCGGATTGAAGAAAAATGTTCCACTATTTGACGTCAACCATCTTTCTTTTATCATGTCCGCGCCCTTTTCTCCAATCATAACGGCTGGAGCGTGGGTATTTCCCGTGGTCACTTTGGGCATTATACTGGCATCAATGACACGAAGTCTGTCAATACCATGAACCTAAAAATATTTTTATTTGTTTAAATATGTAAGTATAAAAATCTAAATGAAACCTTTTAATATATGTTTAGTGACATTGCTCTTTGAATGTGTTACCCTATTATTGACCGACTTCAAAAAAAAAGAAGGGTATCAGTTTGATACGTATGTATGTAATATTATTAAAATTGCACAACATTTACATATGATAATAAATTGGGGCTTCCAAAAATATATAAATGTATATATGTATGTTTTATGTATGTATGTTTGTCTATGCATTTCTCCTAAAGTAAAAATGGGTATGTGATCATTCTTTTTTTAGTGGCTTGCAATAACTTCAGCTTAGAAAATGTTAAATATTTTTATCAGTAGTTTTTATGTTATGGACTAATAAATGTAATCGACCTGGACTATTAATACGCGCTACGGATGAGGTGCCAAAGGAAAAATATATACTACAAACCTATTGGTATCATATACAAAAAAATATTCCAGTTTTTAGTCAAAATTTAAAATTATAAAATAAAAAGCTAATTTAAAAAATGTAACGGACTTCAAAAAAAAACGGAAAATTATGATATAACATTTTTAAGATATACCCTAAATCACCAAACAAAAACGAAATTAAAAGTAGGTAGGAAACAAATTACAACATTTTTTTTGAGGTTGATGCTAGCAAATCCATCAAATATAAAACTTAACTAAAATAAATCGATGGCCTCGTACCCAGTTTGGATTAATTTTTAAGTTGTTTTTTTCTAAGTCGGATTAGTTATTTTCTTTTGTTACGTTTTTATTTTACTTATCTTTATAAAAAATAGTCCAGGGAAGTTGGGAAATAAATCGAATTTTTTTAAGGCCAACAGATATCGAGATGCAGTTTCCTGCCTTGTGTTCAAAAAGCTCCCAGGTAAAAAGTCTATATGGTGTAGTTATGTCATTTTTAGAAAAATGCATTCTGGTGCAATAAATCCATTTTGCAATTTCACAATTACTTGCAATATAATAAGAACGCCTGAAAACTCGGAAAAATCGCTCAAAAATCGTCACTCGGGGGTTTTCGGGGATGCCAAATTCAATTCTGGGATTAGAATTACCCGGGGTATAAATTATAAAAATTTTAATTTAATATTAAATTATATTACACATATTATAGAAACAATTGCTATGGAAATCTTTTCTGCCTCGAAACTGGATTTGAAAAAGGCGCCAAAGCTATCAAGAGAGTAGAGTATCGTTACCGTGGGGACCGGCGCGAGCAAAAATTTTCTGTATCAACTGAAGAGAAAAAATATAGGAATAGAGAGACCTACAATCCGTTGGAATGAGGGTGGGAATTGGAGAATGGAGAGCTCAGTCCTGTCACCATGACCCAGGGAGTCGTTCCTGAGAAAATGTTAAGCAGTATCTCTTGTTTCTGTGAAACCGATTGTGGCACAAGGTGCGGGTGCCGACGAAGTGGCCGGGAGTGCTCACTTGTATGCATTGCGATGGCAATTGCTTAAAGCAAAAAGGCACTTTCAACGAGACCGAGAGTAGTGACGAGGAAAAAGAAGAAGAGTTTAAAAAAAGATGTGTAGTATTTAAGTTAAAAAATAAATAAATTGAAATTTATGATGTATAATTCAATATCAATAAAAAATACAATTTGTTATTTAAATAAAGTATTATTTTCATAATTTGTGATTTTTCACTTTCTTCATTACCTTTCCCCGCAAAGCCACCCCCGAGCGCCACGGGTATTTCTAATGCCAGAATTGAATTCGGCATGCTCGAAAATCTCCGGGTAACGATTTTTGAGCGATTATTCCGAGTTTCCAGTCGTTCTTATAATATTGCAAGTAATGATGCAATTGCAAAATGCATTTATTGCACCAGAATGCATTTTTTAAAAAATAACATAACCACACCATATAGACTTTTTTCCTGGGAGCTTTCTGAACACAATGCAGAAAACCGCATCTGGATATCTGCTGGCCTAAAAAATTTCTCTATTTCTGTCGATTTGGATCCAAATGCCCTGGACCAAACGTGATGAATAGCTTGGATTTTTATTTGTAATATTGAAACATGCTACAGATTTATCGAGATTGTTATCCTTATTCTTTTGTTACCAACAAACAAAACTATTTGTCTGTTTAATAAATTTTCGTTCGATAAAAAACACGATTTTATGGTATAAAATAAAATCATTAAACATATTTTTGCTTAAGGTCAGGACTCTTGTGTCAGTGATCTTCTATTTTATGGTTTTGATCCCTGGAGTGATAATCCGAAAGAATATCGAAATACTCTTACACGGCTGATATTACCTCCTAGTTCGATGACAATCGTTTCCCGCGCGCATAATTTTTTTAGGAAGTGAGAACAGCCAGAAGTCAAAGGAAGTTAAATCTGGCTAATAGGGTGGATGTTACAATTCCTGGTTTAATTCACTGATTTTCGCGATAGTTGCTTAGGTTGTAAAAAATTATTTTTTTTGTAAACAAGGTCCTTTCTTACAAATTTTTATATTTAACTGATCCAAAAGGTTAAAATAATAAGCTAACTTTATTGTTTTATCTGTTTAGGGCCAATTTATAAATATTTTTTTTTTGCATTCATTATGCACACTGCAGGCTTTCTGCTAAACCTCTTTAGATCTCTGTTGTTGATGCAAATTTCAAACGTCCTTCACGTGAAATGTATTTAAAATTGGTACGACCACGTTTTATTTCAGCTACCCATCTTTCCACTTTACTGATTGAGAGTTAGAAGTCCTGATACACTATTAACAATCATTTATAAATGGTAGTTTTATTGTTACACCTTCCCAAAATATACATTTTATGTCTACACTATTTAAGTTTTTGTAAATATACAAATGGAGGACAAATCCACATTACAATTTACAGCTGTTCTTAAAAATGTACGTGTATATTTATAAAAATAAAACGACGAACTTAATAGCCCCATCTATTGCCTGCAATTGATGTCTGAAATTCAGTGGGCTAGCGAACCATTTATTTTTCGCTTTTAATAATAGTTATTCTACAATAAATATTTTTAAAAACTTACTCTTAACTCTGGATCGACAACGGCTAAAGGATCTTCTTTAGGTCCCATCTTGCAACTGCCTGCTTGATGGTTTTCGGGCCCTGTTTGTCTTCTGATCGCACATTCCCAATAATTGTCGGATCCAAACGTAAAAGTCTGACAAGCTGGCACTGGAGTTTTGTCTAGTTGGAACCCATATCTTCTTAATGCTAAAATTTCGAATTTTTATTATTGATACCAAGATTATTGTAAAAAATAAATCATGACTTTAAGAAATATTAAAAATGCTATTTGTGCTAGTATTTAATAATTTTATAGAAACTGTTTTTAACTACCTTTAGTTTCAGCTAATCGTAAAGCAAATCTTATTCCTTCAATAAGGACCTTAACATCGTCAGGATGACTCAAATAATTTGCAAATATCAACGCATGACTTAAGGGGTTATTGTCCCTTAATCTTATCTCTCCCCTGGATTTGGGATGTAAAACAGCTGGAATAATTTGAATCTGCCTTGAACCGTTATCTACTCGCTCACCCACCATTCCCGTTCTTGCGCAGTTGGCTAAGAATCCACCGAAGAAGAATTGAATATCTGGATGATCGAGATTTGGATCGTTGTATTTCGTATTGATAAAACCTGTTACTTCAGAAATACCTAACAACAATATATAACATTATCACACAAAAAAAAAATAAAATGGTCTCTATTTTACATGCGATATATGTATTCTAAAGTATTTTTTCTGCTGAACTCAAATCCGATGTCAAAATTAAGTTAACATATCGCAAAATATTTCTTATTCTAAAAAACATGTCCAAACTATCACGATAACATACCAACAAAACAAAGTTTTTCTTTTTTAATATACAAATAATGTATATTCATTTAAAAAAGACAATAAAAAATAAAAATCCATTTCTAAAATTATTGTGTCATGTGACTTTTTTCTAATCTGAAAATCTTTGTTAGAAATTATAATTTTCCAAAATGAAACCGGTTTTGCCGGGTCCAATATGGTTTACCAATTTTTTAAAACTCTTCTAATTATATGGTATATTGGGGTTTTGTGGGTCAATTTAAAATGGCGGTTCCAATATGGTGGTTCAAAAATCATCAGATTCATTCCACATTACGTACATGGGGGTTTTAGTGATCGATGATCACGAATCTGATTTAGAAAATTTAATTTCTTTGACCAAATCTTTCGAATAAGCTTAAATGTCTCAAGGTGAGCAAGTTCAATTGACCTAAAACCTTGGTGGTCAATCCTCTAAATCTATGACCCTAAGTGATCGGGGAAACGGCTTAAGTTTGAGGCTAACTAAACTTGCTTTCTTCAGGTCATTCTGTGCTATAGGGGGGGAGGCCGGTTAAATTCTCTTTCTCTTCTTCTCTCATTTAGTGTTATATCATAGGTTTGAAAGGAGGGAAGGATCAAATTTCCTTAGTCTGACTTCAGATTCGTGATGAGCGACTCTTGGAACCCCAATGTTCGTGATGTGGCATTAATCTGTAAATTTTTGAAATTCTCGCCGGCCCTAATAGATCCACCATTTTACAATTTACAAATGTGACTCTGGATTCGTAATCAGTGACCCCCAAAAGCCAAATTTTGCGTAAGTCAGTTGGTTTTTGGAAAATAATGTTTTCGAAAGTTGATTTTGATCTTAGAAAAAAATGTTACGTGACAAATCAATTCTCTTTTAATAAATATGTATTTGAAATTAACAAAAAGGTATTTTTTTGCTGCTTTTTCGTAACTGGTATTTTAGACCTGTTTTTTAATGCGCATTCAGGAGGAAAACTACTTCGAGGTTCATATATAGCATGTAAGAGCTCTTAAAGTACTGTTTTAAAATATATATATTTTTTAATTTACCAGTTCCACTCATAAGTCCGTCCCTAAATAACAGGTACTCCATTGCAGTGGCCCAGTTTAGGGGTGCTGTATTGGTATCGTTAATATTAAAATTTACGAAAAAGGCTACGTGATTTTGCAGATTCTTGCCGACTCCTGGTAAGTCGTGAACCACTGGGACTTTGGCTTGTTGCAGTTCTTGCCTGGGACCAACTCCAGACAGAAGTAGGATTTGTGGAGAGTTAACTGCACCTTAAATAAAAAAAGTATAAGCTGACTTCACTACTGCCTACGCATAACTTAAATTTAGGTTAATATTTAAAGTGAAAACATATCGTACATACTTTTGCTCAAATAGTGTCACGACTCAAAAAAATTAAGTAAGTTGCTTATTGCACCATTTATTTCACAATACTACAATGTTCCATGTCTATATTTTAAGTATTTGTGCCTAGGTTAAACTAATGTTATTATAAAGTGAACCGAAATTAATGATGTAGCAAACAAATACATTATCACACGTCGCGGTATGTAAGGTGGTTGTCGAATGTAATACAAGATGTTTAGTGATAATACTTTTACCTGGCACAAACAACGCTACTCAGGAAACACAACGACTCCGTAGGAGAAGTTGTGTTTCCTGATTTACGCGTTGAGCGTCAGGTAAAAGTATTAAGGTAATCATGAAACATCGAGTTGTGTTCAAAAGATTATTCAGCGAATAAGAACAATTCCACACAGCTCGATGTTTTTGGACTTACTATTTTGTATTTTTTTATATCTTTGGACAGTCCACGAAGGCTGATGCCTAGGTACACGGGACTTAAATATTTGGAGACTGGGAGGAGAAGAAAAATTTCTGTGGGTAGCAGGTTTCATAGTCTGGACACTCTAGGGATAAAGGAACGAAGAAACCGGAAAGTTCGGGGTCTCTCTAGTTGAAGTGCAAAAAGATGTAGAAAAGTTGCACTACGTGTTGCTCTGTTGGAAGCTGCCAGAGGGGAAATTATACTGGCCAACTCCTCTGAGCAGAAGCTGTGAAAATACCCATAGAAGAGCGATAGATCCTCTACAGCTCGACGGTGGGTAAAAAAAAGAAGCCTTTCTGTAAGCGTGGGATCATTAATAAGACGAACAGCTCTTTTTTGAATGGAGTCCAGAATGCCAAGTATTGTAGGAGACGCCATTCCCCAGACATGAAAACAATATTATGATTTGGGATACATACAAAGTATACAGATTGGAAGAAGAGAAATACTTTCTGGCTCAAAAGAGGAATTCAAGCTTTTTTAAAGCTGTCGATGCTATGGATGTAATGTGTTTGTGCCAGTTGAGGTTATTCTCAAAACGCCGACAAGATTAAACGACTTTTTGTTCTGCAGAACTTGGCGGCTCATAGGTACCGAATGAGCATTGACAGACTGTGTTTTCGAGGCATTAAACTGAACAAGATTTTTGACGCCCCAATCCAAGATAAGTTTAAGGTCTTGTGAGAGAGACATCCGGATCATTGAATGCTAGAGTTGAGGGTACTATCATCAGCAAAACTTTGAATGACATTAATTGTAAAAGAAAGAACATCGTTTATGTGTGGAAAAAACAGAGTGGGTGTCAGTACTGAGCCCAGCATTAATTTGGAGAAGCTGGAAGAATGACCATCTACAGTAACTGATATACGTCGATTAGAAAGGAAACTGGAGAGCCAAGAGCAAAGCTTAGGTGAAAGACCATAAGAAGGAAGTTTGTTAAGAAGCCCATCTTGCCAGAGCTAATCGAAAGCTTTGGATATGTCAAGAGCAACAATCTGGGATTCATCAAAAAACTAAAGGGTCTTGTTCCAGTTGTGCGAGACAAAGGAAAGAAGATCAGCTGTGGATCTTCTGTGACGGAATCCATACTGTCTATCATGTAAGATCTTGTATCTTTTTAGATACCTCAAGATTTTGAAATTAATGAATTTTCCCATAACTTTGCAAAAAACAGAAAGAAGAAATATAGATCCATAGTTAGAAGAGAGAGTTTTGCAACCTTTAGACCATTTCCCCTTCTGGCAACGAGCTACTACCAAATCTCGTTTTATTTGCCATCATAAGTTTAACAGTAAAAATAATTCCATGACATAAGATGAAGTTAACATACTACATAAGTAGCTATGGTACATAGTAGCAAAATCAAACCACCAAGCCAGGCAGCATTTTATAAAGTGACATTTAAGTATTTTTTCTCCAGGACAGTCCACAAATCTTAAAGCCTAAGTAGCGCACCACGGGGGTCTTAATAAAAGTATATGTAGTTACTTGATTTAAAACAATTTGTTAATTTTCTTAAGAAAAGTGGACACATGACATGAAGTGACCTAATTTTTCCTGTTTCTATAGTACTTTCAAACTAGATAATACTTTTGAACTGTTAAAATTACTGTTAAACAATATTTTATGAATTTTTTATTTCTTTCTTCTTATAGTGTAACAACTTCGATAATTTTTTGATTTTTTATAATAATAATAATAATAATAATAATAATATATTTCATACAAAAATACACAATAATTTTACAAGACAAAGATGTCCAACATAAGTCACAAAGCGAACTTGTGTGTGACTCAGTTGGAACACAGTACATGATGATGATGATGTTATACGCTTGTTACAATTACTATAATAAAATTACAACAAATTAAAAATACAATTACAATAAGGAAATCACAGTGAAGAAGAAAATGTATTTTTACAGTGGTAGACTAGATTAGACCAAAACTAATAATAATACCAACCCAGATAGGACTGACAACAGAATTACATAATCTTTATATTTATATCACAGTTAATCGAATATCACAATTAGGCAAAATTCTATGGTATTAACCGCGGTAATAATTGGTTTTAAATGACAAGACTTGGCATAAATTATATAAAACAAACCGATGTCCTTTGGCTATAATTAGTTCAACGCCTAAATTTAAATATGGTGTGCCACCCTTTTTTCTTATTTTCAGGATACTTAAAACGTTATTTTGTAGAAATTCAAAACCCTCTGAAAAATGTCCAAATACCTTTTGAGCTCTTATCGCTAGTTTTTGAATTAAAACAAAAAAACTGCTACAACAATATTTGAGCGGTGCTGCGATATTTTGCAAAAATAATAATTTTGCTTTTTTCTGTTTCAATTTTTTGTTTGTATTTAAAATATTTCCTATCTTTGACGTAACAGAGATTCAGGTTTCAAAATTATAAAATTTATCCCAACTAGCTCCAGAAATTATTCAATATATTATCTTTTTTTTTGCCCAATTCTTTCATAACAGAAATTTATTTGCGTTTAAAAATTTTAAACTGTATCCTACCTACCTCCAGAAACAATAACTTCTTTAGTAGCATAAATGATTTGCTTGACACCATGATTAAGTACTTCTACGCCATAAGCTTGCCTTGTAGTGGTGTTAATTAGTACCCTGGTGACCGTAGAGTTCATTAAAATGTCCAAATTTCTTCTATTTTTAAATGGTCGTATAAAAGCCCTGGCTGAACTTAGTCGAGAGCCATTTCGGTTGGTAGTCTGAGCTATTTGGAAGCCGGTGTGGTAGATGCCGTTGAGGTCTCTTATTGGGTGACCTAAAATCAATTTATATAAATAATAATTTAAGCCTACCTATTCATAAAAAAATAAGAACCCAAGAAGTCAGAAAATAAAACTCTTTCTAGATAATCTATTAAACCATTTAATATTAACCATAGAAAGCTGTTAACCAGACAATATAAATCTCCTTTGCAGGCCCATGTGAACTGATCTAGGATCTAGATGAACACCATATCATACATATACACAGAAACTACCGAAAAAAACAAAATTTTTAGAACAATGTTCTATTAAAAAGGGTGATAATAAATCCGATATGCTGACCAAAAAGCCAGTCCATCTCACAATAATTGAAGTTTTATTCTGGGTCTATACCAGCAACTATTATATTGCAGGTAGAATTTAAAAATTGCAATAATATGGTAATTATCTTGAAAATATTCAGGGTGGCAAGGAATCTATTAGACAAGTCATAACTTCTATAATATTAGGTGTATCAAAATGAGATTTGATATAGGTGGGTGGCATGAAAAGAGAAGAGTTTTTGCATATTTTTTACTAAAAGCATATTATTGACCTTAGTAATGGGTATAAAGTTTATATATGCTCCGCATGCAACTAGAAAAAATGGTGAAGGCGAAAAACCACTAATACATATTATTCTATGTGGGATATTAAAAAAGACTGTTAAGCAAAATAATTATTACCCCACTAAATTTAAATAAATGATATTCGAAATTAGGATTATTAATAACATTTTTAATTTTTGTTTCTGTGTTCCCCTTTTCATCTTAGGTCCCATTTGTAAGAAATGAAACAACTGTCTCCCAAACTTCTTTATTTAGTGCATTTGTCCTTTAAAAGATGAAGGATTTAGTTTAAATTATATATCTCAATATACCTTTTATAAATTCAAAATTTTGTTAATATAATTTTGCTCTATCGTAGCTCTGCTACGAGTATTTCAAGAGCAGACGATTGATATTTGCTTAATAACGATAGTGTAAAGTTATTACCAAAAAATACCTTAAAATACTCAAATAAAAATAATTATGTTTTAAAATGTTTACCTAATTCTTCAGCCGCTTTAATAATAGCTCTAGATAGTGGTGGATGGTAGGGGAATTGTGACACTTGAAGTAGACCTCCTTCAGAGTGGTATCCTCTATCCATTTTGTCAATTTGTTTGTTATCTTCGCTTTTAAGAAAGTAAGGTAAAACTTCGTTGTAGCTCCATCCTAAGGAAATAAAAATTAATTAATAAAAAAAATGAAAATTTAACTTATTATTATAAAATTTAAACGAGTTGGGTAATATTAAAATACATCCTAAAAATAATATTAGATTTTTTTTTGGTACTAACCATTGTTTCCAGCTGCTGCCCAGTCATCGTAGTCTTTGCGTGCACCACGCATGTACATCATTCCATTCATCACGGAGGTACCACCCATGACCTGTCATTCAAATGCAGAAAGTAATATAATACATGTTTTTTCTATAACCTTCTATTTATTAGGAGGTTATTTTTAAAACTTTAAGACTTCTTAGGAAAAGTAAAAATGGGTTTAAACTGCATTAAGTGATCAAGAGCATATCCTAACCTTTACTGCTTTTTTGACCAAGTAACTAATATATACCATAGTAATTATTCTAAACACTTTAAACTAAGTATATTTAATGTTAAAAACAAAATAGCTTTCTAATAGAAGAATAGATCCAGACTGGACGCCAAACTTATATTTTTAGTAAACATTTTATTAATGCACCGATCTTAATAAAAAATACAACAAACTCCATTTTACTTTTTCTGTTTATTCTTTTATTTTTGACGTCAAAAAATATGCAATAATTTTCTTTTAATAAAATAAAGCGGTGCTTTTGTACCATAGCTTTGAAACACCCTGTGCAACTATTGACACCTAAGATTTAGCTAAAAAAAAGAGATACGCAAAATTTCAAAAAATTTATTTATTAACAGAATATTTAACAAAGGGTTTAAATAAAAAGTCTTAATTTTAAAACTGGTATTACCCACTTGAGCTTGAGCGACAGCTCTCATTCTTTCTGGCGCGCTTTAAATTATGCGCCTTTTCCATTTAAAATTTAAAACTGGTCTTAGTTTTGTCTAAGTTTTCTAGCTTGTTCTATATGCTTAACAGAATACAGATCTGGACTTTTAGGTGGCCATGTTAGTATCGAAAAATCAACATTAAAAGAAAACCTTCTTTTATAAATGTACATAGGGCACCACCTGCACTTCCCAATACTCCTTTATGTACCTATCAGAATTAAAGCAATATTAGTTAAAATACATATTTACCAATCGCTTAGCCAAATCTAAGACAGCAATTATTTTTTTTCGAAAAATTTAAAGCTTTGTTGCTCTTGTAGCGAAAAAGACCAAGATTAGTAAAAAGTCTATCATAAATCAAATCGTATAGTCATTATAATGTAGAAAAATAGCTTCAACAGCTTTTTCTAAACTTATTATTAATTTTTTCCCATTTTATTATGATTTTGTAAGTAACCACACTGATGCAACAGGAATGATCCTATTTTAAACATATAAGGTCACAAATAAAGAAATGTAAGTTTTTTTAATGTACTAAATCTTTATTTAAAAGAAAAATGTCAAGTTAAATAAAAAAATCAAAATTAAAAAAGAAAAATACTTTAAAATAATGTTATTTACAATTAAAAAGTTCCGCGGAGTCTTTTGAAGTATGGTACTTAAGTAATTTTTTCTTTTAACCGTTCATATTAAGTGATAGTTGTCGTATTTTAATTAAAATCGGCACATTAATCAAATATTTACCAAACATCTAATTTTATTTTTTTTGTTTGCTTAATTTTAGTGCCCAGCGTATGTATTTCCCTTACCTTTCCTCTGGCCCAGTAGCATCTTTGTTCCGTTTCATCCAAGCATGCTTGTCTTTCAGGTTCCGTCTGATAACCCCAATCTATATCCGACCCAATAAAATTTAGAAACATAGAAGGTACTTGGGTGCCTGTCGGTTCATCGTTACCTAAAAAAATATTTAATATAGTATCAAATCTAAAAGAAGTAAAAAAAACACAGAATTTAAATATTTAACGATTACAAAAAATTTTCGAAATTTTCGACGTTTGTAAACACCAAAGCTCTAAATTATGCAACTTTGTTATAAACTAACGTCTTCCAGTGTCTTTTTTGGAGATTTACAGAATGAGATTTAAATTTGTTTTACCCTGTATAATTTCTTTAAGTTTAATTCACATTTATTTACCTAATTTGGAGTAGAAAGTTATAAAAAATCTGATTTGTTTGTAAAAATAATATTTTGTTCCCGTCTTCTTATTAACGACCCCACTTTAAAAAGAAAGATCTCCTCTCTTGTCCACCGACGAGCTGAATGCAAAGAATATAAACTGAGGTTTATTTTTTTTTTGCTGAATGAGCCTACTTTCCCTCCCTGTTATTTTCACGGCATCTGCTTTAAAGAGTTAGCCAACATAATTTCTTCTTAAGAAGCTTACATTAAAACAGGGCTGCACAAGCTCTTTAATAATCAGATAACATTGACGATTTAAAAATCACAGACAGGCCACTAACCACTAACGCTTTCTGTTTTTAATACTTTTGATAAAAACTTAATTAACTAAGGTATCATGCAACAAAAGAAAGGCAATATTCATGTATAATATTTTCGTTTATGAAAATAAATAAATTAATAGCATTCTCGGCCAAATTGAAATTTAACAAAAATAAAAAAAATAAACAAAATAATAATGAATAATGATAATATTAAAAGAAAACAATAAAAATCAAAATCTCAATATTTGGTAGAGTTAATGTGATTTCTGTGAATTGTTTCTGGCTTTTTTTTGTTAGCCATTGGATCAGATGTTGATAGTTACAAAAATTTAGAAACATGTTGCTCAGTACGAGATGTGTCGTGTGTACTTTTTATACAATTAAGAAAATATAAGTTATAGTTAATAAAACAGGCTAGCAGCATAGCAAACCTAACTAAAAAGAAGAAAATAATTTTTAAATTTAAAGAGTTGTGTGATAGGAAGTCCAATAATCAATGATGACTAAATAATGCGGATTAACATTACAATAAAAAATAAGTTATTAACAAAATAATTAGGTTTTATGTTAAAAATTACGGTAAAAGATTTCATTACATACATACAGGTGAAGCTAATAAAAGCGTGGTAAAACTTCGTTTACATTAAACAAATTTTGGCGACATACCGCGTTGAAAATTGTTAGGGCAGTTAACATATCGGTTTATTTTGACGAAAAGCCGTAACTTAGGGGAAGGTGTTATGACGTCAGTATTTACGTCATTACTTTGTACCCAGTATCCACCGCTATCGCGACTAGTCGGGAGGAGCGTTAATAATCGTTATGTCAAGTGTCAAATTAAAACAATGGATCAGTTCTTCTATTGTTTTGGTTCTTGTGATGTTTTTTTTGCTATGGTTTAACAACTATTTGGATTTTTCGATTTTTGAACTAATTCCCAAATGGATGAATTAGTGCAATTATATTTAAATTATAGAGGAAAAGATTTGCTTGTTACAGTTGACTTGGAAACAGCTAATACCTTGTTGAATGAAAAACTTGATTTATATTTTATCTTTTCGACTTATTTCTTTATTCTCCAAAGACCTTATATTTTGATTTAAACTCAAAAGTGTAATAAACAAATAGTATGTTAGTTGACACACGCGTGACATACGTAAACCGTTTTGTTTTTTCGAGGATAGGCCGGTTAAGCACGGTTAGAATGGTGGGGGAAAGTTCTGCTATCAACCAGTAGTTAAAAACAGTAAATTGCGAAAAAACCTTATCGTGGCGCTTGGGAGGACTAGAGTTGGGCAGCCTTGCATTAGAGCAACACATTGTGCCACTCTCATCCCCTTAATCCCCTCCTCTATATCCAGAGTATTTTGACAATAGACCTGCTGTCTGTGAAATTCTTTTTCCAAACGTTTAAATCCTAAATCTTGAGTTAATAAACTACCTTTTACTTTACTTAACACACCTACGTTACGATAGAACTAAGGCTTTAGGCTTTTATGTCCTCTCTCAAGATATAAAAAAAAACTGCCGCTATTTGTCTAGACTAAAATGATAAACTCGTATACTCACCTCTAAAAGAAATTCTTAGAAGATTTTACATTAAGATTTTTAAAATTAGTTCAAGTTCTATTTTAACATCTATTATCTCCATTTTTTCGGTCGTTGATTTATTATGGTTATTACCCTTACCTGCTTCAATAAGTAAAACATTCCACTCAGGTATCTCGGATAATCTACTTGCTACCACTGAACCAGCGCTACCCGCTCCCACGACAATAAAATCGTATTCGGGTAAAACAGGGGTGGGCTCAGGCCTTCCACAAGGATCCTCCAAATCACATTGAGACCTAAAAAATATATGATTATTGTAAAATAATTAATGCTTGACCTATTGTGTTTTTAGCATTATGTTATTTTTTGTCTAACGTAATTTTACCTTAAAAATACTTCTAAAAGGCCCATAAACAACATAAATTGAGCCCCACCACATGTAGACGCTAAAGTCGGTCCCGGCTGGGTCACCGGGCAGTTACAAGTAGCCATTTTATTAATAGGAAGCAACCCTGAAAAAAGTAAGGATTTTGTAAATAACCAACTTGTTATAACGTTTTATAGCTTTACTTCTAAGATCTATGACTTTGTAAAAACTGTTTAGGGTCAGTTAAGATGTCCAAAACAAGTGTTAAAAGTTTTATAAGACTCCAGGTCTTAAATAGGTCAATTTTAACCAATACAATTAAGTGCAGAAAGAATGTGTAAAATGACCGTTATTTCCGTAATACACATGGTAAGATTTTTAAAAAATATAATTGGACTCTACCTTATTAATCTTAGCTGGATTATCTTAAAGAGCGTCCTACAAAAAACACCCATATTTTAAGTCTGGAGAAAGTGGTGGCCAATGTATTACTGCTGCATTAAATCTTTCATCTTGATTATATATAATAATAGAATTTTTAGATTTTACTCATTTTACCCATTAGTTCCGTCAAAGCACCGAAACATGCACATATTGCACTTTACGGTCCCTTTTGAATAACGCGGTAGTGCCACCATGGATGTTATACAAATAACTACTACTTCAAATAATTTCCTATAAAAAACTACTATCTCTGAATAGTAAATATTGCTTAAACAGCAACAACACACATTTTATAGTTCCTTAAAAAAAAGACGCAAATTTTTAAAAAGAATTGGTAATATGTTTTGCTGCTATATAATAAAAAATTAAATTATTCCCAAAACTCTAAGCAAATATGACATAAAGTTTCACTATTAATAAGAATATTTTATTAGGAATTAAAAATTTATTATTAAAAAACTTTTGTTTTCGTTTGTCTTGTTGCTTTTAAATTCGTAAACTATATATTAAATGGCAGCCATATTGTCTTAACACACTTCACTATAGATACAATGACAAGATGTCACGATTTAATGCCACAATAACCTATCATTATTTTTAATCAGGATTTTAAAAATACCACTCATCATTGCAATCATCGATTCTTTTTCTCAAAGCATCCGCTTTATCATCGTTTCCGGGTTTGCAAATTCTGACAAGCCTACTAATTGTTTTTGATTTATCAGTAGTTTTTTTGTACATAAATTTTGCATCAATTAATGAATAGAACTTTTTCATTGGCGGCTAAATATTAACCAGAAAATATTAATGTTTTAATCGCAATTAAAAACTGGCGGAATAGATCATTTTAATTTACGGGCAAGAAAATGATTAAAATTTAAAATTTAAATAATTTAAGTAACATTGGCGCTGTTTATTCAAATAATTAAACGACCCCGATGTATTTTGTTTGTTATAACCGAAGCTGACAAAATGGTGAATGTTAGTGTAAGTCGACATGTTATATATTTTTACCTGCGTAAAAAGGTAAATTGAGGCCATCAGAGGAAAGTGGCACAAGCCACAAATTTGCAAAAGTAAGTTTATTACAGAAATATAAGTGGCCTATGTGATGTCAGTGATGTGACAAAATTTTAATAGATGGTGCAACTCAATCTTTTTTAGCATTGAATTAAAAAGTTTTAGTCAAAAGGCAACAATGGCCTAAACAATAAAGTGTGGGATAGACGGCAGAATTAGCAGAGTTTTGTTTAATAAAACAAAAGCCCTGCCTGCTAATATTAATACGAGGAAAAACCAAGCAGCCTTTTGGTAACAATATAAAAAAAACATTATAAAGTAAATTAGGTTAAAGAATGTATTGAAAACCTATCAATCACACTCCAGAAAAAATCCAAACCGGAAATACTTGGTCCTAGATTTGAATTTAGTTATTATGTATTATCTCTTTAGAAAGGAACTAAATTTAAAAAATAAACAACCTATATTTGAATAAATAAAAATATTCTAAAATTTGTTTGCAAAAACTAAATCTATATTTTTATTTATCAGCTTGAGATTAAAATGTATGACTTATTACAAAATATAATAAAATTTAAATAAGCGAAAGCAAAGTGAATGCAAAAGTTAGTTAAAAATTCCTTTAAAATAAATACAAGTTAATTTTCTGTAAAATTGCTTATTTTACAAATTTTAGTTTTTCCAAAAAAGCAACATCTTATATTTGAAATACCTTAAAACTTTTACAGTAAATAAAAGGTTTAAACTTTTTAAAAAATAAGCCAAAAAGCAACCATTTTATTTGCGTTTTTCTTAAAAATATAATTTTTGGGCTTAGGCAGCTTTTGCTCTAAGAGCCTCAATTATTATTGACATTTAGTATCTTTAGCTGCAGTAAGTGTGATTTTTAAATTGTTTCTTTACGTATTTAAGCACTAAATCTAACTTTTAAAATGCATTTTTATAGAATGTTTTTTGTAAAGTCTCTTATACAGAAACATGAAAACATTATCGTTTAATATTTTTAAGCCGCACAATGCGGTTCAATTACACAATTACTTTGTTATAAGGTGGATGTCAAAGAATCTCCCAGTGTATTGTTTTAAGAAGATTATGTACTTTATGGAGCAGTATGAGATCGGGCGTGCAGCAGAATGACACTCTGGATTAAACTGTTTCTCCAAAACTAAAACATGGCCGTTACTTTATCAGCTGCAGGCACTGCTTTTGATTTTTCGGTTTTTGAAGATTAAGTGGTGCCCCTCTAATCTTAATCATTTTAATTCTCATGAAAAATATTAAACACATGTTTCTTTGCATGCTTTATAATCCTCTAGATACCACCTAAAAAGCTTGGTAGACTTTAACTCGTCGCTATTTTTGTTTCATAGACAGAAATCTAGGGACCCATCTCGCGCAAAATTTTTAGTAATGTGATGGGAATAAATGCATTATTCGACTTTACAACACTAATTTTTAATGTTCTTCATTTCAAGGACCAAAATTATTTTACTGGTAGAAATTATGATGTAGAGAAACAATGTGTGCGATAGCGTCACTAAAATTCGTACTCTAACTGCGCTAATTCAAATCCGCCATGTTGTGCTTTGTTTGTTTACATTAAGATAATAAATTTAGGTAACCGCAGCAAACTTTCAAATTATTGAAGTTATTGTAAAATTTATTAAAAATTGCTGGGTAATAGTGTAAAAAATTGCTATAACTGGAGTAAAACACAAAATATAAAAATATACAATACTTTTGCATACCAACAGACAAAAGAGCTAAACAGTGGATTGATTTCTGTAAGCGTGAAATAAAAGTCAGAAGTGATGTGTTTTGCATTCATTAAATAAACACTGAATCAAGTTTTTTAATGATTTCCAGATTGAGCAGTTGCATTTGTAATGATTTTTCATATATGCTTTAGCAAAAGTCTGTCCAGTACATTTTAAACCCGTGTTTCATAAAGAAATGTGAACAGTTAACGCCTTTGGGGCTTGAACCTCTTGAACGACATAATTTTAATAAAATATAACTAAATTTGCTTAATTTTTTTGCAAAATATTACTTGGTTTAGCACTCTTATCAATTAAAAATCTAATTATTATGCGTTGTACAATGAAAAGATTAGTTAAGAGTTGGGTCATTTTGACCATTTCGAATGAAAACAATTGAAGTGACCACGATATTATGCACGCCTTCTAGTTGCCCCATTGCAAGAATGTTAAAAGTTATTAGTCTGGTTCTAAGAAGAACATTCCAGAAAAACTGGAATCATACACAGAAAAGTAAAAAAGTATATTAACATACTACCTAATTTCAAGATATACTCATCTTTTATAGTTTCTGTCTACAACCTTTCAACTTAAGCTAAAGGTTTTACCAAAAAAAACTAAAAAAACATAATTTTATTATAAAAAATATACCTATTTTTTCACAACGAATTAAAGGTAAAAAACCGTGGTTTTTATTAATAGTATGGTAAAAATATATTTCTAAAGGAATAAAATTTTTAAAAGCAACCCTTATCATACTTTTTATTTTTTTTGCTTTAAATTTTAAAGTTGCCCAACAAGACAAATACACCTTAAAATACCCCGCTGTAATGGTATGTTCTCATATACGTAAAAGCGGAACGAAACTGTCAAATTTCTTGTATTTGATTGTTTATTTAGTTAGCTGCCGTTGTTAAAATTTAAATGGGCCAATCAAATTCAAAAAATTTGGTAGTTTTTTCCGCTTTTCGCACATAAGTACCTCCCATAATATAGCTTATCAGTCGCAAATATTTATTTCTTCCAACGTTCGAACATCCATGAACGGACGTCGTAACGCTAAAGTTTCACTTTTTTGTTTGTATATTATTTTAGAAATAAAAATATTTTAAATTTTATTTGAGATAATGAGTTAAAATAAACCATGTACTTATAAATTTCCTAATTAAAACACAAAGAGGAATATCATGTACTTGTTTATGAAACCATGTAACTGGTATGATTAATGTTATTTTCATATTGCATTCTTCAAAAGAAATAAAAAGCACTAAAAAGTATGTTTATTTCTTCCGCCACTTGGCTGGTAAAAATACAAGTTTGGTTTTTTTTTCATATAATTTTAATTGAAATAATTATGATTTTATATTTATAGATTTTAAAATAATTAATTTTATAAAGAATTAAATTTTATAATATATCTTTTTAAGTTTTTGTTACTATTATTACAAGAGCAGACTAGGTCTTAATAATATACAAAAAGTGCAATGTTCAAAAATAACATAAAAATATCATTATTCTGGAGAAAGGCCAAATATTTTTCTTTAAAAAATATTATCAAGCATCGTATTTCCTTGAATAAAAACCCATCGCTTTTAAATTTTATGATAATATATGGTATCATCAAATGCCGATTTTGTATATAATATCATCTTTTTCCGTTTTACCGGAAAAGGCGTAAATTTTTCCTTTTCTGATATAAAACCTTTATTATATCGTATACCTATTTTTCTTTGTTTTTGAGAAAATGTCAAATAAATATATTCAAACATCCGCACATTTTGCAGTTTTATAAAAAAACAAATAAATATTATAAACAGTTATTATGCTTAATTAAATTCTCCTTGAAGACCCCATCTGTTAAAATCATAATAATGCAACTTACAGTTTTACTGGAAGTGCTGCGAAAATTGACTTTTCTGATAGTGTAACAACAATTTTAATGGCACGACGTGTATTGAACCTTAAATTTAAATTGGGTATATATTTTTGAACACTTTTGGTCGTAGACTTCGAATCTCATATTTTTTTAGAAATAAACCCTTTTGCTTTTAAATGTAACTTCATAATGTGTGGACGATTGTAATTTTTCACTTGTCTTTTTCCCGAAAACCAATAAAGGTAGAGAATACAATGCAGGTTTTATATTAGAGATGGCTTGTAAAATTTAAATCTTTAAAAATATACAGGGTGTTTAATTTAAAATATTAAAATTAACGCCACTTCTGGTAAATTTAGAAGTATAGGCAGATGCTAATCTACCTTAAATTGTCATTTAATGACAATACATACCTTCATAAAATTTGAAAGTGTTATGTTATCATTTAAGAAAATAATAGTCTTGGTAATATCGTTGTCACCAAGTCTCACTTCTTTACTTTTTTACATAATAAACTAATGTCCTATTTTTCTTTAAAAATTTAGGTAATTGACACTAAAAAAGTACACACATTAAACAAAACCAAACCGATTTTTTTAATGTGGCCCATAACTGCTCAGACAGTCTTTTTGTTGAATTTTTAACATATCTGTGATTTCTTTTATTCTATTTAAATTGTAATGCAGTCGTAAAAAAAGTGTACTATATTGTTTTACTTTAAAGTCAGAGGTAGGTGCGTGTGGGGCGATTTTACGTACCGGAAAACTACTCATTTCTTGCAGAGCCCTTAAGGCATCGCCGAACAATATCGACACATCAAAATTTTTTTAACAAAATTATTTATGCCTACTTCATATTAAATACGTACCTGTCAACATTACACAACAAAGTTCAAACAAATATAAAATTTAAAATTAAAAAAAAAACAAAGAAAGATCATCACGCTTGGGGGTTGTCAAGTTAAGTGCGGTCCAGTTAAACAGTGACGAGGCTGATTATTACCTCCCAGTTATGGTCTTTTTTTGTTTTAGCCGTGTCGTAGGCTTTAAGGCTTAGGAGGACCCTTTTGGTGGGCCAGCACGCATCAGTCAGAGGATCATTAATATTTTTATGGTTTTTTTTTTCATTTAAATCGAAAAAGGGCAAAACAAAATTGTGGTGGGACAAAATACCTTCTAAATATACGATATTACCGCCCTTGTTTGGGAGGTTTCGAGTAAAATGTATGTGCAGTTTCAGAATTTTTCCTTTAATTCTGTCCTAAAACCCACTTATATACAAAATTTTAAGTTTCTACTCCATTGAAAAGGGCTCCATAATTCTGATAAGTCAATAAATGAATGAATGACTAAGTGAGTAAGTCAGTCAGTCAGTCAGTCAGTAGTAAAATGGACGATATTCATAATCGAATATCACAGTTAACTTCTTGACATAACTTTCTTTTTTATATTTTTTTACATTTAATTATAATGCCTATGTAAATTTGAAATACAATTCAATTTTTTTTGTTTGTTCTTTCATCCTCCAAAATCATGTTTTTTATATTAACAGTATTATCGCACGCAAAAAGCATATCTAATAAAAATCAAAAAGTACTGGATATATAAGGTAGAAATATAAAGGAATTATTATTGGACCGATATAATCTATATTTCTTAAACATAGTTCACCGAGTTTAAAAAGATACTTCTGAAAAATGCATATTCCAGCAATAATTCACATTTGGTCAATCAAGTGTGGAAAAACTGCTTACCTAACCGGTACAATGTTATACTCTCTTATTACCGTTAAACTAACGAATAGTTAAAAACAAAGGTCAAGTTTGATTTCGTTTATAAATTTTCTGCTTCGTAGACCACAGTATGCAAATTTTGAATGTTATGCTTTTTGAAATATTTTTGTGAGTACCCGGTTTTAAAAATAGTATTTGTCATATTGCTTAATAAATAAAAAAACTTTTTTTAATGAAGACATAAATATTTTAATAATTAGAGACGCCTTACACATAATAATTATTCCGAAAATCATCGCCAAAATTAAGTTAAAAATTTAAGCAATTTTTATTTGGGGTTATACACATTCAATACTCATAACTAAAATTTTTAAAATAATTATTGAAGACGTTCCTTATTTTTACCAAAGAAATTAAAATAATGCGATAAAAGAAGAAAAAACAAAATTAGTGGGCTTCGTAATGTCTGTTCAGTCGAAAAATATTAAATTACATAGGTCTTTGTAAAATTTGTTCTGAAATTTGTATTTGTTTTGAATTTCGTATTTTTTATTATTTAATAATTCTAAAAAAAATATTTGCTTTAACTGTTATGATCTTTTACCCTTTTTCCATATTTTTGGATCAAAACTAGGCAACAACAAAAACCGTTGCAACTGCCAAAAACACAAATTCCGTTTATCTCATAAAATATCCGTTATCATTTTTGAAGACAGGCAGATCAAGCGCATCCTTTCGTTTGTTAATACCAAGAAATCGTCTGAGCTGGATGGCGTACCAGCAACCGTCTTAAAAAATGTGCCCCTGAGCTTGCTTAACTAGTCTTAACTCGTCTCTTTAGAATTTCTTGAGACACGGGCATTTTTCTGAAAAGCTGCTCCCAAAAAAGAATCTAAAACTCCTCCTTTAGTCGAGGAAAAAAAGTTATGCACGAAGAATTTTTTAAGCAGTAAGATGGATTTAAATGAGGTTTTTTGCATTTCATTCGTATGAACGTCTACAAACTTTGTGAACAAATTTAACTAATGGGAAATAAAAAACTGCATTTTTAAAATGCATTTTAAAGTTTGCAATTATAAAAATGTATAACTAGGTTAATAGTGAAGGAAATAAGCCCGAATTTGTTACTTGGGGGTTTACGAGGTGCTGAACACGAATATGACATTGGCAAGGGCCTACAGAGTACTTGGTGTGCGCTAAGAATGGTGTAAACGTCGTCTTCTGGAGTTTTACGATAATTTCTCCTAATATCAGCCCAATTTTGTTACTCGGGGATTTTCGAGTTCTCTAAATATATACGAATGAGTTTCTTGGTGAATCCCAAATCGTTACCCTTAACATATCTAAAGCTTTTGACCAAGTCTGATATTATGCACTGCCTAACAAACTTCCTTTCTACGGTGTTCTCCCTAAACATTTTTCTTGGCATTCCAGTTTTCTTTCTTATTAATGTATATTAGATATGGTAGATGGTCACTCTTCCAATTTTTACCAAATTAATGCCCCAGGGCACCACTCCATTTGTTCTTAATATTAACAATCTTCTCTTTTCCACAATCAATCCTAAACATAGTGGTGCTGACGATAGTACCCCCATTCCATTTTCTCAAGCCAGAGTCTAAAGCTCATTTGAAACACAAGCGCAGGGTAATGCAGTTATCTCTTTTACAGGTCTTTAAATTATTATTGGATTGAGGTGCCAAAATTTTTTTTCAGTTTAACATCTCTAAAACAAAATAATGTTCGCTATTGCCAAAAAATCTGCCAATACACGTTCTTTATTTACGAGATGCCAAGTTCTGCAGAGACAAAGAATCAATCAGTCTTGTGGACGCTACTTTTAAAAATAACTTTACCTGGGATAAACACCTTACATCCATAGCCATAGCAACGTTTCACTTTGTTGGTTCCTGGTGTCTGGACTATGGAACCTACTACCCGCACAGGTTTTCCAGTCTCCTTCAAATCTCTTAATATTACAGTCCCGTGTGAATAAACTTCCTCTTACCAGACTTAAGACACTTACGGTACGTTAGTATTTAGGCTTTAAGCCTTCCTGGACTGTCCCAAAATAAAAGAAAATGTACCTATAACTAATATAATTTAACAAACACAAAAATGTTTTTTCTTTTAATAAACTCTTTACTTTTACATGGGTATCTTATAAATATTTTTCAGTAGATAAATGAAACAAATTTCATTTTTTTCGACAGATCAGAAGATTTCGATTTTGTGGAGAATTTTTTGGCCAGAAAGTAACTCTTTCCTGGGCTAGACCGAAAAGTGGCTATTAAGGACTTTGTCACTTTTCTAGTCTTATTTGCCTCTTTGCAGATCCATGAATTGAAAGATAAGCAGCAATTTAGAGCAATGGTTATATTATGGTTGTTACGAAAACGAACTTCGGTTGATTGTTATAAGTGTTAAATCCCTGTCTGTCGGATACATGGATAAAAATAAAATTGTTCATAATTGTGTTTGCCTTTTTAATTTTTTTTATAAGTTTCGGTAAAAAAAAACATTTTACACGACCGAAAAACAGTGATTTGCAGGTCTCGCCAAGCTTGCAAAACATTACTTTCCGGTCTTATAACGTAAATTACTATTCTAAATTCTGATGTTTTGCCCGGATAAAGTCTTAATTTTATCATCTCTAATAAAAGGTGTATCCAAATTGGTTTTTAAAAGTTGAATATTTAACAAAATTTAATAAAATAAATCTACATTCTGTGGAAAACGGTGACGTCACAAACATGACCTATATCTGCGTACAAACAGTAAAAATCGAGCACTGCTGTAAGTCTACCACCCTTGGGTTATACTCCCTTATTATTAATAAATTAATTTAGTTCAGTTTAATGTCCTTTAATTATATGTTTTTTTGCCTTTGGGCATCCTGTATACATATATATTTCGTGAGATACTCATTAAAGAGTTTTCAGATAAATCTTCAACTTAAAGTATTGCGTAAATTTGATTTGATTTATTACTGACATTTATCTGTTAAAATATTCAAGTAATAAAATTTTACCTTCATTAACAAAACTTGACTTATCCATTTAACTTGAACTTTAACGCATGAGCTCTGTACAATTTCTTTTTTCAGCTTTTATAGGCTCGAATAATCTTCCTATTTCGTAACTAATGTTAAAACAAATGTTTGTGTACTTTGTTACCGTCTTTTGGAAGTTATTAAAGACAGTTGAGGCAGAGTCTGTGGTCTAATGAAACTATAAGCAAAATTGTTTGTAGCTTTTTAACCAACAAGGGTATTAAAAATCATAATTCTTATTGAATTTTTTTTCGGGATGTATTTTAGTTTTAAGCAACGTTTAATTACTGTTATTTAAGTAACAAGGTTATCGATAAACTTAATATTTTGTTTTGTGTATTTTTGTTGTCTATACTATAATAGTGTTATGTAACACCTCGCATGAAAACACGGATTCTCGTTTTACACCTCATTATTAGCAATCAGGTTCATAAACGTTTCTATAGTAACGGTCTAACTGTCTCTGTCAACTGCTTTATGCTTTGAAAGTCAACGATATACTGGATACTGGCATCTGCGGACTTTTTTCGGGCTTCTTATAGTAATGTAGAAAAGAATAAAAAAGTCTGGAATTAGCTTAAAAAAGTCTTTTAATACAGAATCCAACAAAAGTGCAAATTGGATGACATCAGCGCCCTCAGGATACTCGATAATGGCCATGAGAATGGGGAAAAAGATAATTTATTTTAATAAATTATTAACCAAAATAAAATAATTTGGTAATTGTCTAGAAAGTTGCGGCAACTCCGATTTGGACCAAATTTGGTTTTTTGGAGCGCTGATCACAAATCTGAAAGTGTTTGGCGGAAATGTTCCGTTTTGGAGATATTCATACTTGAAAAACAAACTAACATCATTTACGTTATTCCCCCTTTTTTTGCACAGAATTCTTGATTTTTACACCAAATTGAAACACAATATTTTATAAACACCTTTAAGAATTTTACTATCAAACGCCGCAACCATGTACCTATACACTGGGGAATTTTTTAGCAAACATGGCCACCCCGTTTGAAAGTGAAACCTTATGTAGTTTAATAAAAAAAAGGTGTAAAATAAACATACAAAAGTCTTTAAAAGGTGTTTAAAAACATTCTTTACCACTTTAGTGTAAAAATCAAGTAAAAAAAGAAATGGAAATATAGTGTAAATAAGGTTAGTTTGATTTTTAAGTTTAATAATCGATATTTTAAAAACGAAACGTTTCCATTCGGATTCGTGATCAGCGCCCCAAAAAACCCTCGTACACCAAATTTGGTCAAAATCGGAGTTGCCGCAACTTTCTAGAAAATTAAACTGTGTAAGGTTTTCGCAGCTATCAACAGATAGACTACTGTTTTTTGGGTTGTTAGGCCGTTGTTGGCCTAACAACCCAAAAAACAGTAGTCTCTCTTTCTAAACAATTACCAATTATTCTACCTTTCTACATTTCTATCAACTAAAGAATTATTTTTTTAAAAGTCTGTAACATTACTTAATCAATAGACAATCATGCAATAATAAGGCCGACAAAGTGGGATATTTGGCCTTACCTGGTTAATAGGCAGGAAGAAGGAAGGTTTCCTATAAGAACTGGGCTATTAATGGGACAAATGCCTTGTCTTTGGATGGGACTAAGAAGATCGTTTTAGTTAAGGTAGAAAACTGGAGGAAGAAACTTTGCTTAGGAGCAAATCATACCAGATCTAGTCAAAAGCCTTAAATATGTCACAAACAAAGATATATGATTCTGCAAGAAGCTTTTGTTTTAGTTATAAGTACGAATAAGGATTTTTTTTTTCACGAAATGCGTGCTGTCTGATCTGAATAATTTTGTCTGTCTGCAAATACTTTAGAATTTGGATATTTTTTTTGTTAAGTTGTTAACAACTAAAAAAAAATTCGTTTATAACTAGAAGGAAAATATTTTTTATTAGCGATAGGTGGTACACGTGCGATCCAGCTTTGAAAAAAATGCTCTTGTTGAAGGAAATCTAAAAGATAGGAGCAAGTTTGGAAGCACATATTTTATATGACATCATTTTTGCAAACATTACGATATAAACCAACCACTAAGCGACACGTATAACAAATCAATACCAAAAATGGGAATAAAAAAACCATTTTATAAGCCTAACTTAAAAAAAACTCATTTGTTGCCATCCTTCATATTTTATAAATATTACATTATCGATATTTTTTGAAATATACCACAACTAACACGATTTTTTAAAAATAAAATATAGTCGTGATCGGCTACCAACTTTTGCAAGAATCCTTAAAATATTGCTCTTAATTTTGCAACAGTTAACCTTTTGACATAGAATCCATGTCGTTTAAAAGAGCGTGATTAAATTATTGCGAAACGAACCCGGAAGAATTTTTAAGCAACATCCTATATTTATTTGACATGCCAAATGTGAAATTTATTACTGTAAAATTGCACAATTACCAACTTCGATGCATTTTTCAACTTTTAACTTAACAACGTATACAAGAGGAATTAAGGTATAAATATTAGGTGCAAATATCTATAAAAATAATTATTATTTAGTCCAGAAAATTTTAGTCTATAACGTTATCTAAGATAAAAAATACTTTTCTTAATTTGCTGAATAGCAATAACATTGCAAAATATTTAAAAGTAATTTTTAATATTTTTTCATACCAATTCTTATCATAAGTAAAATATTAGATAAAATGGATAATGTTTTAAAAAAATCATTTGATTCTTTTTTATATTATACAGGGTGTAAGAAGTGTAATGCTCACGATTTTAATGGGAGATAGTGGAGCTTGAAACAAGTCAAGAAATATGGCTTTTTAATGTTTAAAAAATTTGGTATCATCGCGCCCGCTTTATCACATCGAGTCAAACGACGAACGTTTTTTACGAGGTTTTACATATTTACGCTTTTTAAAAAGATGTTTATTTACATAGTGACGGCTACTTTATTTGGGCCTTTTATTTGTAACTAAAAAATAATTGTACTTACCACAAAATTAGGCTGACTATTTTAAGATTACAAATTATTATGTTTTAAAGAAGCACTTTTTTATTTTGCCTAAAGAATAAAAAGTCTCCAATTATAAAAAAAAATAGGTATATTTTAGTTCAAATAAGTTGCTTAAAATATCGTCTTCTAGTTTCTACACAAGCCTCACTTCGAGGAACCAAGTTTTTCGTAAATTAATAACATATCGGCATATTTTCTCTATTTGAACGGACAACAATATCACAATAGTAAGCAAAATGTACAACTGATGACTTTACGCATAAGGCTTTTGAGTAGCGTTGTTGCCAATTGTTTTTTAAATTTCTAAATGGGGGAAAAATTATTTTTTTATTTGTAGATTGAAACATTTAAAACTTAGTTTATTTTATTAGCAAATGTATCTAATGTTAAGCGATTAAGAAGAAAGTTTCCAATGTTAGGCTTTTCAAAAATAATTGCTTCAAAGTTTGTAACTTTAATACAGTTTAGACAAAAATTTGTCAAGTTTTGACACATATGTCATATAAACTTTTTGACTTATTTAAGTACCTTATCGCTCATTAATAGTAAGTTTCTATAATTTTTACACCCTGTATATTTTAAGTCGAGTGGCTATAAAGATAATAGGTCTGTTTGTTAATTAGAAATAATAGTTTACACTACTTGACACTTTCTGTACAAATCTATTTTTAAAATTCACTTTCTATAAGAGCGCTTACCTTTAAAAAGTGTAAAATAGTGTACACTATTTTTGATTAACAAACATACCTAATATTATACGGAAAAACAAATTTCGCAAAGCTGTGCAAGCTGACTTTCATGTTTTTAACTTTTTGCTTAGACGGTTTTTGTTCCTTGGCTGGGATAATATACTGCATGTTAATTATGTTGTTTCTTAAGTAAAAAAAAATAGTCATATTTTTTGCTGAATGCTTTAAATGTTACTTTTTATTATCCAAATAAGAAACATAGCCATATAACTGCAATCATTGTTAAGCCTATAAAAGTTATAGAAAATAAGTTATCCACACTTAATTATTGATTTTATATATCATCAATTGAATTTTTTGGTATTCACTTTACACAGTAGAACAATATTATGCTATAATTGTAAAAATAAAATGGACTATTTAGCAAAATTATACACTAGGTATAAATAAAATCATTTCAGATATTCTTATAATAATATTAGAATAAGAGATATTTTTGTTTATATAACGAAATCAAAGCTATGCAAATTTAAACAATAATTTGTTAATAATATGTTCTATAGTTTTGTGGCGGATTCATGTTTCAATAAGTTCTCGAATATACACCTTTTCCCAATGAATAAAGCTCTGTTTACTTTAAAATAAATAACCCTGTATATACTTACATAATATATTGATCATAAATATGGGATATCATTTCAAGTAGGAAAATCTATTGTTATTATTTTTGTCTTTATATTTACTATTGCTTAACGTAAAACAATACCCATCAAGTAAATTCAACTTGGCATTTCCTAGTCTTTTTATCTCATGAGGAAGATCATTTTTCCGCCATCTATTGTACAAGCAAGAAGAACAAAAAATATCTATTGATTTCTATTTGCAAGTCTTTTAAAATAAAATATTAGTGAAAGTAATAGATTATCTAACAATAAAACTTCAACTTCTTTTTAGATATCGATAAATAGATAAATATTTTATTATCACTTTCTTGATAGGTATACCTGTAATAAAAATGAGCTGTATTTTTATTACTGAAAAGATGAATGAGCTATTAGCTTTCTAAATAAACTATTATACGACATAAAGAACATTTTAGGTATATTTATCTACAACCCTTTAATTTTAGCGTTTTTACATAATTATTTTTCTTATGTCTGAGGTACGTTATGAGACTCATTACACACATAGTGGTGGTATGAGTTATAACACAACTGGTTTTTGTAATAATTAAAAACAACAATAAATATCCAAAAGTATAGTAATTTTTGATACTAATTCCTATGACTAATTAATATAAATATTAGTGACACATTTTTACATTTTTTCAAAATAATCTCTGCTTCTTATGATGATGATGATTATAGTGAAGGTCTGTAATGAATTGGACTGTTGACCGGTTGGGCTCGTACTTGGGCTAGCACTTTCTTAGCGATTTGTTTCCAAAATTTGCTGCGCGACAATTTTAATTTCAAGTCCGCCAGCGATGAGGCAGATGCGCGTCTAAAAGCTTATCAAAAAAATGTAGCTCGCATCATAGAACAAAACGTCCATAGACTTAATGTGCTGTTTTTCGGTGAAATATTTTTAAAATATGGCAAAATCACATTTTTATTCCGTGGCACGTACTAAGGTAACTTCTAAATCTAAAAAAAACTTTTAGAATCGCTCATCGTAATTTTTAGCACCATAATACATTTTTTATGCGAAAAGTACTGGTGTTTACTTAAGAACTATGAAAAAAACAAATGCCTACTTGATAAACAACATTTGTAACCATGGTCGAGCACGTAGCAATTCTCCACAGTAATAATTAAAAATGTTTAAATGTCTAAGATGAAGATGTTATAGGTAGGCTACTAAAAAACAAAAAATTTAAACCATTTTTTTATTTTTCGGTTGTAGATAAAACGTTGTACATCACACGTGAGTTTAAACATAACTATAGCACTCGTGATTAGAACGACTCGGCATATGACCTCGTTATTCTAATCTTTCAGACTGTGTAATCAGGTTCATACATGCACTTCTAATGAAAATAGTTACTATTAATTACTTTTTTATGGTTTGATGTCGAAATAGGAACTAAGAAATATGTTGAAGATATATGTCTAATAAAATCTCATTTATAAAAAAAATATGTTTTGGAACGTGGGCAACTTGGCCTCAAAAAGGAATATATAAGATTATACAATTTTACTGAATTTATTTAAAAACTGCCTTACTTGGCTCGATGTGCAATAAACCCTTTTTGGAAATAGAACCTATTACATTATAGGGTTTACCAATAAAGTGAATTATACTTATCTAATATCTGTGCAGATACGGGTAAAGAAAGTTTGTAGTATTCTGATATTCAACTAGTAGGTAAAATCAAAGACAAAATTAAGATTATACCCCGCATTTTTCTTATGAAAAATGGGTTTCGGCCAATTGTTTTCAAACTTTGCAAAGTGATTGTTCTTAACACGCTGATCAAAAGTTATACGGGTACAAAACCCGAAACCCCCCTCAAAATCCCCCAAGTTCACTTGGGATTTTTCTTAGGAAAATTAGGTTTTGGCCAATTGTTTTTAAACTTTGAGTGTGATATTTCTTAACATGCCGCTGATCAAAAGTCTCCACGGGCACAAAACCTGAAATACCCCCCAACCCTCCAAAGTCACCCTCAAAGATCACTAAGGATAATTTTGGCTGATAGTTTGGTCAATTGCTCTGCGCAATTTCTTAATAGAGTTGTCAAATTGTAGCCACTTAAATAGTTACAGAGCTAGAGCTTGACATTTCCTGAACCTGGATTTCTTACGGGGTATATAACCCTTCC
>JAHBCN010000451.1:0-183528 GCA_019359885.1 Listronotus oregonensis | reverse complement strand
TTCACACTATTATAATCAATTTATTTTTACGGTAAGCTCTTTTTTAGTCATGGAAATTTTGCTTAAGGAGACCTGGAATGGGGAAATTTTCATTTGGAATTTTAGTGGGAACCCTGTAATAGTGTTTAAAATACAATGCTCTCTGCGGTTCTTTCGGCCTCCTTTACTTTGGCAACGCCGAAAACAAAGAAATACTGTTAAAACTTATTAGATTTATTGAATTTTGAAATAACAAATAAGTTGAGCAGTTGATAAAAACGGATATCATATGCTAAAAAATTTATACATTTCGCGCGAAAAAAAAAAAATTTAGCTGCTATAAAGCCTTCCGAATGGATAATAACAGATAATAATTATTTTAAGTTTGATACTACTGAAAATAAACCAATTTGTAATTTTAATTTTACTTAACCTTATGTTAAATGTGTAATTATGTAGGTATTAAATAATTTATATAACAATTTATTCTTTTAATTATTCATAATGTTTAAAAAATTGCCCGTCAAACTGTATTTAATACTACGGGATAATATAAATATTTTAAAAAGACCGTTTCCAAATATAAATATAATTAGTATGTGTTAGAATATGTCTATACCAAAACTTAATAAATAAAATAATAAAAAAAACTTATAAGATCAGAATATTTTGATTAATCCGCCACAAAGAAATTCATATATTTGATGTCTGATGACTTTAATATATATTCTGGTTATTTAAAAATAATTATATCTTGGAATTTTAATATACAGAGTGTCCTGAAATCAGCGCACAATAGTGCGTGTATTCTACACATGTAATAGGACAAAAAGTTTCTATAACAAAACCATAAATATATTTTTACTAAGGTTTAGGACTGAATATTGTGTTAGTCTTTAAATTGTACAAAATAATTGCCAAAAGTGTCAAAGGGTTACCAGGATACGTTTTTTACATGTTTAAATCTCAAATCTTTTACTCAAAGGTGGGGCCAAGACAAATCTTTCCACCTTTTTTATTTGAAAGTGAAGTTCTGGAATTTGGCCAAAAATAAAAATTATTAAATGTTGGTAAACTTAACAAATTTATAGTTTAAGAAGTTAATAAATGGCTGTTGTTGAGTTATGGCATATGCATTCAAAAAATGGCTTATTTTAGAAAACTGAAATCCTAATATAAAATTTTCTTTTCAGCTAGCATTTTTGAACCCCAAAAATTATTTTTTGAAAGAAAGATTTTCCTGTTTTTACATGATAAAAGTTCCACAAATGATGATAAGAATTTAGTTATGTTTCGCCATCAACAAATAGTAGTAACCAGAGCTATTCAAAATATGCCGATATTACATTTGATTTTGATATTTTTACATAAACCGAGCTTCATCCAGTTCTAAATAATGAGAATGCACTAGAAAGTGACAACAATAGTGGTAAAATTGATTTTTTGTCTAACAAAGAATGTCCTATAGTTCATTGTAAAGAAAACTATGGAGTCGAACCACAAAAAGAATGTATGTCCACTAGTGAGTCTTTCGCAGACGTTTCTAAAAATATAAGTTGTTTAGGTTCACAAACTATTTATATCGGTAAAATAAAGAAAAAGCGCTGTTTTGGTGACAAATTTTCAAGACATTTGTAAAGACAACCTAGTGACGAAATGGAAGTGCAAGCATTTTTGTCCCTGGAAAAAATAATATTCAGCGGAAACAAATTATTGATAAAATTCTAAAAGAAGGAGATTTTTGTACCGGGATAGTAGCCATTTCAGTCCAAGAAAAAAAAATTATTAAAGATACTAAAGGAAGCTGTGAGAGTAGCAAAGATAACCAAAACACCTTTAACCTGCTACCTTGCACACATTGTAGAGGATATTATGCCAAAAAAACTCTCCGAAGACATGTGAAGCATTGCCCTTTTAATAAAAAAAATTACTTCACAAAACGCACACGCCATCAATCAGAAGGGCATACTCTAATGGAGAACCATTTTGGGTCGAACGATCCTCTTCGTATATCAGGAGTTCTTGAAACACTTAGGGCAGATGAAAAGAAAAACGAGGTGTTAGAGTTGGTAGAACTAAACCTGTCACTTTTTAAAGGCAGAACCTGGGAAGGTATTAAAATTTAGGGGTGTAATCAGTATGCCAGAAAGTAATGTGTGGTTTATTCTTGTAGTTTTTAGATATATGGTCTGTAAATTTTGGGTTTAAAAACCCGATAACTGCTGATTTATCTTGTAAACTATTTTGGCTTACATGCCTTTAATTTTGTACTTAACATGTTTAATAATACTAATATATACTCCTAAGTGTCAGTTTGTAACCTAAATTTGCTTCTTTAACATCGTCTTATTATTCGCTAGATGCACTGCGTAAAAAAGTCCTAATATTTACTTAAACAGTGCTATTTTAAGTAAAACTAAAGGCACTTGGGCATCTTTTGTTAGTTTTACATAAATTAAAATATTTTATAATAAATATTATTTAAAAATCAATAGTTACTCTCAGCCACTATGTATTCTATACAGGGTGTAATTTAATTGAAGGCTAAAAATGCAGGATGTGATTTTTCAACTCATTTAAGACTAAAAGTCCATATAAACAGATATGCAGGAGCTCATTTTTGAGATACAGGGTGTTAAAATTTTAAGAAAAAAATATTTTTTATTGTAATTTTCATACCACTTTAAATATTTTTATGAAAATTGGTGTACGGCGTTTATGCATTAAAGGGCATTTTTTGACCTAAGAAACATTTTTTTTTCCAACAGTGGCGTCCGTACTGGACTCTGACTAGATATTTTTGAAGGAAAAAAGTAGTACGCCACTGCTTTCTTAAAACAAAATATTTTTGTCCCCGGTCAATTTAAAACAAATTTGGTTACTTGACTTTTTTGTACGACTCACCGTTTTACCATTAAAAAGAAAATGACTTATTTGATCTCATTGGACCAATTACGAGAAAAAACGATTTATGTAACTTTGAACAATAATTTATTTAATAAGATAACTTTTAACTGTTGGAAATAAAAAAATGTTTCGTAGGTCAAAAAATGCTCTTTAATGCAAAGCCTACACCAATTTTCATAAAAATATTTAAAGTGGTATAAAAATGGCAATAAAAAACTATTTCTTAACATTTTAACACCCTGTATCTCAAAAGATAAGACGTTTAGGACATACATTCATATGAAGTTTTTTCTTAAAATGGGTCCAAAAATCACCCCTTAAATATTAGCATGTTATTAAAAAAACACCCTGTATATGTTTAATTCATTGCAATTTTCCAAAAAATAATCTGATATGTTTTTTTCATTAGGTTTTCTATTAAAATCAAAATAAAATTTTATGATAATAAAAATAGTTACTTAATTTTTTACAAATAAGTAATAATGACGGTACTAAATTTGTTTCCTAGGTTTTTTATTAACAAAACTGTTTTTTTAAACAACAAAAACAATCAATTCCTAATTATCACCATTACCATGGACTCCTTAAATTTAAGCAGTTAAAGCATGGATTTTAGAGGCTTATTTTTTTTGCCCCTTAACTAGCATTTTTCTGTTTAAAAAAAAAAAAAAATCTTTTATTTTAAAGAAGTTAAATTTTCATCATTATATAAAAAATCGAACTTATTGGAAAAATCATACTAACGAAACAATCAGAATAACACCTGAAGGTATTATCGTTTTGTCTTTTAAAAATTCTTCACTCTATATGGTTATCGTAAATTATCGATATACATGAATTCTTACGGTTTTCTTTTGAGTAAATATATAGGTACTCTGTCATACGCCATTGTACTATAACTCATTATTCTTTCAAAGAGTTTTGCTTTACTATAAAAAATGAAAGTACCGTTAAAAGAATTGGCAACATCGTTCGGAGTTCCAGTAAACACATAACAACCCTAAAAGGAAGCCAAGTGACATAAACGCACAAAACACTTATATAAGGTATACAGTGGAGTCAATTTAACCTGTAAAAGTATTGGAGGCCGACTTAACTTTGACAGTATTTTTCATATATACAGGTGGAGTTTGGGTAACCTGTATATGATGTGATGCTGAGTTGATCCATGTAGATATATATATATATATATATATATATATATATATATATATATATATATATATGTGCAATTGCACAGTTTAAAAGTTAAATTATGTGGGCGAAAAAATGTGTTTGTGCACTGTGGTGGTAGACATCATTTCTTAAGGTGGTAGATTTTTGATAATGCGCTTGTAATTTTGTATAAATTTAGGATTTATAATTATTGATACTAGGCCAGTTGTTGTAATTCCTTTAATTGATATTTTCAAATAATGTTATGATGTCATTAATGTAATTTTATTAAACTAAAGTAGTTGTGTATTTTTTATTATTTTTTAAAAAAGCTTAAAGTTGATTTATTCACTGATATTTTTAATTTGTAATATTTTTAACATATTAAATCTGGAGTAATGATTTAATAATTTACTGTCCATATCATTTCAACTATACCAAAATAGTTTTTAGTAATTTTATTGACCAAATGAACTTATCTAAAAAAATAAAAAAAATAAAACCATTACTTATGTTAAATAAATGTACTCCTATCAAGTCTTAAGTTCTAATTTCCTTGTTTAGGTCAGAATTATTAAGGTTCTGCATAGTTCTTTTCAAGTCACAACTTTGAATAGAATATACAAGAACTTAAAAGGCTTACAATAATTTAGACCTTACTAAAATCTGTTTATTTTCATTTGAGAATAACACTTAAACGAAATATATATTACACTGGTTCAAAAAAAAACCATACTTACTGACTTTTTGAACCAGTGAAACCCATTGTTTTGTTTAGTTGTTGTTTTCAAACAAAAAGGATATTACAGATTTTCAGCTCCTTAAATTTCCTTTGTTCTTCTAAATGTTGTCACAGCCATGGAAAGCCACAAATTTTATACTGCTTCAGAACTGTTGTAGTCAATTATAATAAAAAATGGCGAATGCGATTGAACATGAATCTTGTGTCTTACCTAAGAATTAACTTTTTGTTTAATCAATACATGTTTTTGTAACACAAACATAATTGAAAAAATCACTATTATCTGCTTACTTCCAATTAAAAAAATCTTCTTAACAAAAAATGTATTGCTTGATATAAAAAGTCAGTAACCATGGTGACAACATAAAAAATATTCCCTTGGAGCATATACCAACCGAGGCAGCCTTGTCATTTAGCCAAGCAATCATTTGTGCAAGAGAGAAAGTATAGTGGTATAACCTTTCTCTTTCGCTCCAATGTGCTCATTGGTCGGTGGAAGAAACATATAATCCTCGCTCTGCGTGCTGATTGGTCGGCCTCTCCTCGTGGATCAATCGGCACGTTGGAGCCACAGAGATAGGTTATAGTATGATTATTTTTTCTCTCTCGCACGCTTATTCGCACTGCCAAACGGCAATGCTTCCTCTAGTAAATATATGCTCTATTTATATAAATACATTTAAGATGTTTACAATATCTTATCGCTATCGAAAACATAAATCTAAGCAGGTAAAGAGTTAACGTCATTTGTAAAACATTAATTTTTTTTAAACCCTTCTGTTTTTAAGTTTTTTCCAATCCCGCTAGAAACCGTATATTGTACGGTCATTCGCAGGTCCAGTCAAATAAACCCATTCCAACCGATAGGTGAAAGTGTATTACACAATCCCTTTACTGACCCCTCAAAGTTGTGATCGTTAATGAACCATTTTCGCATGGTCATTTTGATCCCCAAGCAAAGTAGAACCCTTTGAATATACAGAAAGCGTTCAATTCGTCGTTTTTGTACTAACATAAAACCGTGCAAAGTCGACACTTGCACGTTTGATCGATTCTAACGGCGGTACAAAGATTGGGTAATGAAACAAACCCTATCTTTTATTAGCCCCCAGTTAATGCTATCAAAATTTTATAATATTGTTACCTTATTATTTATATCACTACCTAACATAATTTATATATGTATAGAAACGCAAAATATATAAATTCAATAATGATTTACAGAAGTTTTTCAGTCCGGCCCTGGCCATGCCTTTCAAATGCGCTTGCTGGATAAAGGTGGCTACAGACTATGCGTGAAGGCGGTAAATTGACGAACACCAAAGGAGGCGCATTAACACGAATCACTGATTCGGGCTGATGCATGTGTATGCGTGCAGGTTCATTTAGTTCGCCGTTCGCCGAGAACGATCAACAGTGTTGTGTGTCCTACGTTTGTTTCTCAATTTGTTTTATTAATAATTTGTTTTATTAACGATTTGTTAGATTATTAAAAATGGCAGAGAGTCAGTGTTCTGATGTGTGGTCTGATGATCGCGTTCTGGATTTTATTTACGAAATCGAACAATTGCCATTATTATGGGATCCTAGAAATAAAGAGAAAAAAAAAAAAAAAAAAAAATGATGCATACTTTTCGCACATCCATACTTTCGCTTTCAGATCGAAAAAATTAAACGAAAGAAGCGTGAATAGCGTGAATACATGCATCTCTAGATTTCGCGCATCGCGAATCGCGAATACATGCATAGTCTGTGGGCTCTGATTTATTTAAACTACGAACTGCCACGAACCGGGCGAATCCTGAATCGCGCGTTACGAATTGCGAATACACGCATAGTCTGTAGCCACCTTAACCCAGACCTTTGTTTAGTGCGCGGTGCGCGCTAGCGTAAAGTTGCCACAAATGCGATTAGCGATTATATTTGGTTATCTGCGGTGGTATGGATTTTCTTAAGAAACTTAGCCCTAGCTAGTCCAGTAATGGTTATTACAATAATATTTTAGGTATGTTCAGTTGTTTCTACAACTTGCCCAGAACCAGCAACCCCTACATCTGAAAATGCACCAACAAAAGATGTTATGCCGGTTTTACAGAAGAAAATTATCAGGACTGAGCAGTCCAGAAAATTAGCTGAGGCAAGAAGAGAGTTTCAAAAACGCTTTGGTGACAATAGTCCTGACAAACAAAGGTTGAAAATGATTGATTTGATATTTTATAATCCAAAAACGAATCCAATGGGGTAAGAATTTTTAATGGCCAATTTGAAATGCCAAAATTCATACACAAATATATCATTCCACTGTGTATTATTCTGTTCATATAATTATTATTGTTTTATATTTTTTAGACAGAAAAGTACCAAAGCATCATCAGAAAATGATGTAACTGAAATTGCAAATGAAAATGAAGAAAATATAGATGATCCTTCTGAAGTTGAGGTTGTTGATGACAAACCAAATAGTGCAGAGAATGGCATGCCGGTTCCACAGATAAAAATAGGCCCCTCTGGAGAAATAGTTTTAGATGAACAAAGTCTAATTGTTGAAAATGCTGATGTTGCTAGACAACAAGAACAAATAAGAAACTCCAAGATAGTAAATGGCGATTTCGATACTGGTTATGGTATATACAAGAGAGTCAAAAGAGCACTGGCATGGCATCAAAAAGAGACTCTAAGGTTTTATAAAGCTCTTAACGTTATTGGAACAGATTTTACAACAATGACCCAGCTTTTTCCAAAAAGAACCAGGCGGGAACTAAAAATGAAATTTAAAAAAGAAGAAAAAATAAATAAACATCTTATTGATAAAGCCATCAAGCATCCATGTAGGTATAACTTTGCAGATTTTAAACGAGAAGTTGAACTTGAAGAAGCAGAAGAAGCTGAACTGCAAAAAATTAAGGAGGAAGAATTGAAACAAATGGAGTTGCAAAAACAGAATAGGCGTGAAAAGAATAAGAAGGGTTAGTTTTTTTTCTTTAATTCTGAAATATTTCATGAATTTTTTTTTATCTTTATGACAGCTCACGAAGGATTATTATACAGGGTGTTTGGAAGGTCGATAGAAAGTCTTGGGGAGGTGATAGGGCAGACCATTTAGAATCTTTTGAGCCAAACATACCTTAGTACAAAATTTTACGGTTTTCGAGATATTCGGATTTTGAAATTTAAATCATAAATTAGTAAATGAAACAAAATAAATAACATGCTTTATTGGTGTTCAAAGTGAGAACCATTGTTTCTAATACATGCTCGAGCTCTACGTCTTACTTCGGTAGTTGTTGTATGTAATAACCTGTCTTGCTGCATTACTTGAAAAGCTTCTCGAACTTTTCTTATTAAATGGTTTCTTGATACGATTTCTTCAGTATAAACTAACTCTTTAGCCCGCCCCCAGACATAAAAATCCAACGGTGTCCAGTCCGGGGATCTAGCAGGCCACGGAATTGGTCCACCTCTGCCTATCCAGGTATTTGGAAAAATATCATCCAAATATTGTCTTACGCCTAAACGGAAATGAGCTGGACATCCGTCGTTTTGGAAAACAATTTGCATATCATCTGGAAATTGTACTCCTTCAAGTAATTCTGGAAGAACATTTTGCAGAAATTCTACATTCATACATTAACGGAAAATTTGTGCTGGAAAGACACCTGTTTTTTCCAGTGTGGATTTTCGTGCTTATCAGCCCATTCATGCAAATTGTAAACATTACAAATGCCTTCCTTTGAAAAATTGGATTTGTCCGTCCATAGAATGATTTCCAGAAACTCATTCTCAGTCCTTTTACGACCGAATCACCATGAAAGGGATATTTTCCTTCACGATGCATCATACTCCAAACCTTCCATAACGACAAACCAAGATCAGCAGCAACTTTCCTAGTACTTGTAGTGGGATCATCTGCAAACGCTTGGAGGATTAGATCTTCGACTTCAGGAGGTTGTCGACCTGGATGTACACCAGGTTCATTACGTTTGACACTTCCAGTCTCGTGAAGACGTCGGCAATCTTATTCCAGGAAATCGCTCTTGGTACAACCTTCGTGCTTGCCATCTGCTCTGCCATACATGTAAACGATATCTGCGTACTCTTTGTTAGTGAAAGCTGCCATTTTACAAACTAACTAATTCACTGCACTGACATTCACGAATTATTATTGACCTGTTTCGGAAAGGAATAAATCAAGATTGTTTTGAATTTATTTTTAATGCACGCAAACAAGTTCCTTCTTATCAGTATCACAAAAAAACGAAAACATTTATTTATTATTTGTTTGCAGTCAATTTGTTTTTGTGTGTGTTCTCTAAATAAAAAAAAACACAGAAAAACTATTTCATATAGCCTGTTGTTCTTTTAGTGATAACAGGAAAAAAACGCATATTTTCATACTAAAAATCGAAAATCTCCAATAAGTCGAAAACCGTAAGACTTTGTACTAAGGTATGTTTGGCTTAAAAGATTCTAAATGGTCTGCCCTATCACCTCCCCAAGACTTTCTATCGACCTTCCAAACACCCTGTATATCCTACATATTATATATACATATATAAACCTAAGTACCAAAGTACCGTGCGTGCCGGGTTTTCCGGTGTTTAACCCATTTCTTCCCAGTTGTTCCGTCAACGTTGTCCAAGCACTGAAACATGCAAATGTTGCATTTCACAGCACCTTTTAGACAACGCGGTAGTGCCACCAGGGACGTTATTTTAAATAACTACTACCTAAAAGTGTCTCTCCGGCTCTGGGAATCGAACCCGGGCGTGGCGAGCCGAAACTCTGACCACTACGCTACCGGAGAGAATAAAAACATATTAAATTATAAAATAACAAGACACACAGAAAACGTGCTGTGGCCGATTTCCCTTCTACTGGCCAACAAGAAGAGGGGAATACCGTGGGTAGGGGATTCGGCGGACGGGGATCTGCACTCGGCAGTATCAGTGTATCAGCCGGACCCCGGACGTTAAAGAAGTGATTGTCGATAGCATTTTTAGAAGATTTTTTACGATATTTTCGTTTTTATGCGGTCTTGTTAATCACTGTTATATTTAATACAACAAAAATTAAAAGTTTGTTGAATTTTTATCATACTTAAGCCTAAAAATAAAATAAAAACTGCTATTCTAAAAAGAAATAAACTTATGAACATTCTTAAAAATTATTTAAATTAATAGTAATCCTAATAATAACAAAATAACTCTAAAAAATATGCTCAAAAGTATTCTCATTTTAATAAATGCTCGAAGATATTGCCCTGCTGAGCTCGTCCGTCGTATTGGAAGTAGAACAGGGGAAATTGTTGTTCTATTTTCAATTTGGGGCCATACCGTATGTAACATACCCTATTGCATTAAAATTGACATGCAAGCTTTTGCCTTGCCAATCGTTTAAAACCAAGTGAGGAGGGTCAAATAAATTAAGGCAAGGCAATAAAGTTTGTATTACAATAATTAGTGTCTCACTGAAAGTTCGGCTTCAACCACATTTAGCCGTACATTCGTTTCCGGCCATAAAGAGCCAAATATTTGGCCAAAGCTGAAGTTTTGTATCCAAGCGCCAAAAACGGAGAACAAACAGTTATTATTACAGTTTTTATAACGATGCAATGCAATTTATTTTTAACATATAAAAAGGAGTAAAATAGAATTTGCATCGGTAATTATAAAATTTTATGTTTTGGATAGTTTAATTTTGAATTAAGATTTCTAAGTTGATTAAATTTTCGGCTTCGGCCGAAGGTTGTGGCCAATCCCCGCTTTGTCCAAAAATGCACCTTTGGTCGAACACCAACAATATTTTTATTTTCTGATGTATTAAATCTTGAACAGTGTACTCTATTGCAAGAAATGGTCAGAGAAAGGTAAACAAAAGAGTAGTAAATCTTATAAGTCACTTCACAAGGGCAAGATCATTTCATTAGTTTAAATGATAAAGAATCATCAAAAAATAATAAAAAGTAAACTCTAGCAAGTTTCTGGTCTGATATGTGAATATTAATATTTACATCATATCTACCGAAAGGTTAATTTAAGTTTTGGTTTCTTTGAAATATCCATAAGCTGAAGGAATAAAAATTAATTTTTTGCATTTTCAGACAAAGAAGCAAGAGCTAAAATATCATCCGAGACCACCGGCGATAAAACAAGTTTACCAGAATAAAAAACGATTTAAAGGTATGGAGTTAACATTTTTTTTTTAATCAGATATGTTAATTGTTTTCTTCTAATACTAAGACTTAAGCTTTACAAATAATTAAAATGACCGCTGTAAAGTAATAACTGGACTAATTTATTTCTTTTTAGACAAAAAAGATGAAGATTCAACTTTATCCGAGACCAATGGCGATAAAACAACAAATTTACCGAATAATGAACTATATGAAGGTACACAATTAACATTGCTTTTTTTTGATCAGATGTTTTAATATAATATGTGATCTATTTAACATATGATTTAAAAAAAAAACTAGTATAAATAATTAGAGTGACCACTGTAGAGTAATAACTGGATTATTTTGTATGTTTTTAGACAAAATAGATCAAGATACAACTTTATCAGAGACCACAAATGATGAAAAATCTGTTTTGCCACCCAAAAAACGTTTAAAAGTAGCACAGAAACCTGTTAATGCAAAGCCTAAAACAAGAAAGGTTAAGGTAAAGCCATTAAATATTAAAAGTGTATTAGATGATGATAGTGATGCTGACATATCAGATATGGACACTCAGAGTGAGTCAGAGGAGGAAGAAACAATACCCTTTTTAAAACCGACTCGATCTGGCAGGATGCCGAAAAGTACAGTAAGATTTACCACCATTAATGAACCATACCCCAAGCAGTCTTTACAGGATCCTTATCAAGAGCAAGTACATCCCAAACGGTCTTCAAGTAGTATCCTAACATCTACCACACCGGCAAAACCACCTCAACAGCAGGTTGGTAATGCTATAAGAAACAGGAGATCTTCAAGTATCTCAAGTGTAGAATCTAATTCAGAAAGACTTGTACCAGGTGCTGTAGTAATTATGACAGAAGAAGATTCAAAAGGGCAAGCTGAGTATAAAGTTTTTATGGTAACTCCCGACAAGAAAATGGCACCGCTTGAACTGGATTCAGATGTTATAGCTAAATTGATAAAAGAAAGACAAAACGAGGAGGAAAATGCTTTTCTTGTACCTCCTATTCCAGAAAAAAATATCACTATTCCTGCTAGTGTTGACAGTGCAACGCCAGGGGAAGAAAAACAAGAAATCCTTGTAATGAATTATGAAGATGGACTCAATAGTGTAACTGAGTAGTTTCTTGTAGATATGTTCTCTATAGTTGTGGCGGATTTGTGTATTAAAAAGTCTTTGTATCTTTATACCCTTCATAATGTGAGCATTTCGGTCCTGGTTCCGGGGTATAGAGTAAGCCCTATTTACCCATATAAACTGGCAGATCGCCTGAAACAAAATAAAGAAAAGAAAACCTAAAAAACAATATTTTATCTAGGTTTGGCGGCAAGAATTCAACCGTTCAGTAAAATAATTATCTATAAGACTTTAACTGAAAATAAAATGTTATTTAAAACTTAAATTGTTACAGTTTTCATATAAAAATTTAAAAAATTTAATATATCATAAATTTTGACAAAAAGATCTCAAAATTTCTTCAATTTTTATACGCAAATTGTAACAATTTTAATCCTAAATATTATTACATTTTCAAAGTCAGACACACTCAGTTTTTAAACCCTGGGGCCAGGGCCGAAGTGGTCCCATTGTAAAAAGTATAAAAATAGGAATTTTTGGTGAGTACCCAACAAAGACTACGTTTATGTCTATATGTTCAGATGTAGGTTTCATCTGATCCAAAACCTTTAGTCACAAATTTTAAACCACAGTCATTTATGTCGCAACAAAAATTTCAGAAGTGATCCTGTTTTGATCTGATGATTTTGACATAAGACATATCATCTTTTTCGGCTTGCAACTTCCAAATGTTTTTTTCTTTTTACAGATTTTTCACTACTTTTGGTACTTATTATTTACTCTATTTTTCAAAACAAATTGAAAGAAAAAATTAAGACAATAAACGGTTTTTTTTTCAATTACTTGCATAATTAGGCTTCAGATATCTCTCTCAGAGAGTAAAAAAGTTATCCGAAAGCGTTGCGATAGATAAAACACTCAATGCTGAGCATTGTGCCGCATAATGCGCTCTTGTGCCGTAATTGAAAAACACCTAACAACAACCACAAACAAGAAAATTTAAATTTATAACCTCTAAATCCAACAGAGTACGTACATATGTCGGTTTTAATACAATTCCTGTTTATGTATACAGTCGCACGATCGGCTCAAGAAAGAGCAATCCAACAAAACAAGTGGATTGATTGACTTAAAGGACAACATCGAATAAAAATGATTCCGAGACGTTTATACCGATCATTTTGAGCAGATAATAATTATTGGATAAATTTTCTATCCAATAAACTCATAGATATCAACGTAGTTAAGAAGATTTTAGTTAATGAGTAATTTCTTGTCTCTTAACTGTTAATTAAGTATTGTTACTTTTCTGTAAAAAATACTCTCATACTATTAGTTATAAGGTGTATAAATTGTAGACTTATTTGTAAATAACTTTTCTTATTTATTGTATTCATATACAACATTTGCCAGTATATTTAATTTAAACTGTGACATACACTGTCGCGAACCCACCGTAGAAAAAAAACGACCAATCATACTCAATATACCCTTTTAAATAGTGAATATTGACTATACAGATGACAGAGGTTACTTAGATAGAAACTAGACCCAAAAGTGTATAAAAAATCATCTTGGAACAATTGTACTTAATATGCCATCTAAACCAGACAAAATTTAATAAAATACATCTGGCGGAAAATTATTGGCATACACGTAGGTGAAGTCTTAAGGGTCGAGGTTGACCTTTGCATTTGTTAAAAAAATAAGGGTTCTGGAGCAATCATACTCAGTATGCCATTCTTTCTAAATGAACGTTTTCTAAAGGATATTCATCGAAAAATTAGGCATACATGTAGAGCAAGCTTTAAAGTTATGTATAGGCCCTTAAATCTGTATTAAAAAATAATACCTATCCTGAGACAATCGTACTTAGTATGCCTTTTTTCCCAGACAATCATCCTTAAAATTAAATTAAAAAAAAAAATGAATTGGTATACTTATTCAAAAGGTTTAAGGCATATGTTTATAATTTTGCTGAAATGTTTGATTAAAATGACCAATCATACTCTGTATGACGTTTCGGTTTTTGATAACTAATTGTAAAACGGTTATATTTTAATAGGCATACCGATCTGTCACAATTTCAGAACCACCGTACCCCATAATCAATTTTGATTTTTGAATAAATAATATTTAAAACTGTCCATTTTCTAACAAGCATGTTGATTAAGTATGTATACTAAAAAGTATAGGTGTCCCAAATTCGATTCTCATCATTGAGATCTCGGAAACTTGAAGAGATACGAGGTCGATTAAATGCTGATCAAAATGCCACCTTAAAAGTTAAAAAATTTTGAATAATTCTTCTACAAGACAGTGTAATTAGATTTACACAACGACTTTTTGTCTTCGAGTTGCCCTCATCAACTTTGTTTTTTTAAAAAACGGCCCTGAATTTTTTATTACGTATTTTAAGAGTTTCTAAGGTCCCAAAACCAATGATGTATCGCAGTTATTCGCAAAATTAATATTAATGGTAATTTCTATAAGAAACCATGTGTTAGAGAGAGACAGAGAATAGATTTTTGTTAATTAAAATACGTAATAAAAATCCAGAAAGGAAAACGTCGATATGTAAATCTAATAACACTGTGTTGTGAAACAGAAAAAGTAGCAAGGGAATTGTTTTTTTTTATAGATAAATAGAGTTATAAAAAAATTAAAATAAAATCGCAAATATTCGGTTTTTTTTCAAAAATCTTCGGGAGAATTTAAAATTTTTAAGGTGGCATTTTGATCACCATCAAATTGAGCAACACTGCCTCCATTTAATCGACCTCGTATCTCTTTAAGTTTCCTAGATCCCAATGAGAAACGAGTTTGGGACACCCTGTACAGCCGGAACAAAAACTGAAACCTATGGGAATGACTTCTCATAATTTGCCTTAAATTTTATACATTTTGCATACCTTGTATAAAATTAAGTATCTACATTGCAATAAAGTAATTAATTCTTAATTTGATTACTTTTTTAAAAATAATAAATATTGTTTTTAAACTATTACCTAATTGCTACTTTTTTATTCATTCTTAATTTCAATTAACTAAGTACGCATTTTGTTTAGTATCGCTGCAATATTCCTATATTATTTAAGCAAAAAATAAAAATTACTGGTAGCTTTTCGAGTTTTTAAATTTTGATTCAAATAAAATGGAGTTTGGAAACTTTGAAATATATATTATTATTGAATATTATATTGAGAGCGGAAAAAAGTGCAAATTCTTTACAGATGTATTTCGGCTAGATATCCAGAAAGAAAGCAACCAAACATAAATACTCTTAAACAACTAGATGAAAACCTAGTTGCCTATGGATCCTTTAAAAGATTAATTAAAATAAATAATAATTAGTAATAAAAGTTTATACAAGGAGTGCAGAATTTAAATGTTCAGATTCTTGATGTTTTTTCATAAATTTCGTTTTTTTTTTTGTAAATAAATATAAAGTGTGTAGTATCAATAATCAGGTAATTTTATTTTTAAACAAATAGAATAATACACAGAGTGCCCCATTAAAAAAAGTAACTTTGCAATATATCTTTAAAATGTAACCGATAAAAAAATCTACTTGCCACTGGATTCTACTTAAAAGTCTACATAAACTTACACTTTTTTCCATCTCAATACTGTGGAAATCCATCAAAAAGGCGCCACCATATGTCGCTGTTTCAATGCCAGACACCCTGATAAAAATGTATCGCACATGTACTGTATGCAGCTGATTACAAAAATTCAGAGCCACGGGATCGGTAGCTAATTTAAAACGTAGCGGTCCTAGGGTTCTTGATGAGGCTACTCAAATTGAGGTTTTAGGACATTTCACGGCAGATTTATATATTTCAGTAAGGCGGATTTTTAATATCATTCATGTATCTGTCGGATCAATCCAAAAGGTAACTAAACTCCACAAATTCCATCCATATAAAATTAAAATTCTACAAGCATTAAATGAAGATGACCAGATGGAAGACTGCAAGTTTGTAAGGAAATGACTCAGTTTATTGGCAGAACCCCAAATCTATTGGAGTGATGAGAACCCTCATATTTTTAGAGAGGGTCATATGCAGTACCCAGAAAAAGTTAATGTTTGGGCGGGCACTCTCGGTGATGCTGTAACAGGTCCTTTATTCATAAATAAAATCTAATAGGAAAGATTTAACCAAACCTATTGGAAGAATCAATTGATCCACTTAATACAGAAGCAGTGGAAATCCAGAGTGACGAGGTCGGTAACGCGATAATTATTGAAGAGCTTCTTCACTTTCAGCAAGACGGAGCACCTCCCGACTACGCCAGAAATGTTCGCCATTGGCTTAACAACAGATTTCTACAAAGGTGGATAGGAAGAAAAAAATGGCCTGCCCGAACGACTTTTTCCTTTGGGGGATTTGAAGTCGGTAATTTATAAGACCGTTCCCCAAAACATCGAGAATGTAAAAAATCGCATAACAGTAGTATGTAGGACCATATCCAGGGAGACTTTTCAAAATTTGGGTCAAGAATTTGAACAGCGTTTATTTTATTGTTTAGAAGTCAATGGTGAGCAATTTATTAGGTAATGACTTAAATAATAATTATTATTTAAACATTCAAATGGGTTTTATTCTACAATACTAAGGTCAAATTTAAAAAGTGGCACTTACAAAATAAAATGCCCTTTAACATGATGTATCACATGACCGCCCGTCCCATTTAAAAATTTTAGGGTGGTAGCCTTCGGGGTTGGGGGTTAAGGGTTAAAATAGCACCTCCAATGTTTCGTAAAAAACCTTCCCTTCAGTAAATTTGGTGACTTGTTTCGCAGATAACGTGGGTAGTAAGTTTAAATGAACACCCTGTATATTTAAAAGAATAAAATTAGTAGATGGTTATTTTTCAAAATAGATGGCGTCTTTATAAATCATTATTAAATGAAGGAATTATAAAAAACAAAAATAATTTTGAAACTTATAAAACTTTTTTTCCACATTAAAAAAGAAAGTTGTTTTTAGAAATAACCATCTATAAGCATTATATTTAACCATCAATACATTTATTTATTCATAAAAAAAATTTTAAACTTAATTTATTTATTATTTAAATATTTCATCATCGCTGCTACATATATCATATTATTCAAATAAATAAAGCAACGTGGTTCTATTTTTGAAAAAAAAAACATGTTTTAACGTCACTTCTAAATCTGTTTATTTTCGTTTGGGAAAACACCTATTTTTTGCTAGTAAAACGTCTATTTTCTATGTAAGTAACCGCAGTCATCCTGTAAAATCTATCAATAAATGATCAGTGTATAATCAATGTCCACTATTTAAAATGGCACACTGGGTACAATTGGTCTTTTTTTTTTCTACGGTGGGCTGACGGTCTAACAATATAGATACACATTTAATTGCATTAAAAAATAGAAATATTTTATTATTAATATTATAAGGCAGTAAAATAATGCATTTTCTATGAAATACATTTTAAAAAGTTTTTGAAGTAATTGCTTTTAAGTCTTCCATAGCTCCATTTGTTTTATTTACACGTTCACTGTAAACAGACGCAAAGTATTATTCTTTAAATGCGGGTATTATATTTTCTTTGTTTTTTTTTTTAATCATGCTAAGTGAAACAAGAATATTCTTAGCTAAACGAGTTAAATATCTTAAAACCTGACACCCACAGTACCTAATATTTATTCATTCAAGCTTTTGCAGGCTATCCTAAATGTTAAAAAAAAGTGGAGAAAAGTAGTTTTCTTAAAACTGCTCTGCTAGTACAAAAGACACTCTTAAGCAAAATGTAAATCTCACCAAGAACATAAATGTGAAAAAAGGGCAAAGCTTAGTTTTTATCTGAAACAAAAATAAAAAAATGGGACTCCACATTTTATATAAAATTGGGTATATTAAAAACGTATAATTTGTAAATTTCTTGAACCCAAAAACCCTGAAACTAAAATACTAGTTAATATATTTTCCTCTTAAAGCCCTTATAGGTCCAAACACCAAATCATTCATAAAGTTAGCCCATTTTGAGAGCTTTGATAAAGAAAAATAATCATAACCTTTATTACCGTTTCCTTAAAGCTAAATCACTTAAAAAAAGGTTGTTGTCCTTAAGTATTGCAGGTAATTTCAGATTGATAGATCATTTCGTTTGAAAGTTATTGCATCAAGGGACAGACAGATGGAAATGTATAGCCATGTCCTTAGTAATCTAGGAACCCCAAAGCTAACTAGAACATGCAGATCACTAATTTATAATTTATTCGTCATTACAATATTTCCCTTATTGCAAGGAAAGTAACAAGACTCCAATAAAATTGGTTTTTCAAAAACTAATTATTAATATTTTTCTTTGGAGAAAATACCAAAGTTTTTCTATGATACAGACTTATAGTAAAAAAAATTACCTCATCAAACAAAATAAAACTTTAATAATTTCAAAAATTATTTATTTTAAACTAATAAAAATCTTATAGGTATATATTTTTTTGTTTATATGTAGTTCATAACATTGTATGGTGTTAATAACATTGTTTTATAATAATCAAGTAAATGATAGTGTGCAAGAAAAGGACTGTTCTTAATTTTTAAAAATAAATTTTTGCTAAGCTTATACACAATGGGTTCTTAAAATAACAAAAAAATGTATTAAAAAAACAATCTGCTTCCTCTAGACTTATGCTATTTGTGAGAGGTAAGCCACCATTTAAAATTAATCATTTTTGTGACTGCTTCTTATTAACTGGATAATCTTAAATTAAAAAAAGTAAAGAAAGCACAAAAAAACACACTTTTTCAAAGCATTACAGGCAGCAGGGAAAATATTTTTAATAGAGGACAATTTTAAGTTGGAAAAGCATAAAATATTTTTACAACACGTTTTGAAAAAAATCTGTTATATTAAAAATAAAATATTTTGATTTCATATTACAAACACCATTTCATATGATTGATATAGTAATCAAGACAAATACTGACTAAATAGAACAAAAATCATTGTATTTTCTAAGCAAGCAAGCTTGAATATGCAGATCTCTGTTTAAAACTGCAACTTTAGATTCTTATTTCATGCTCTTAAAATTATTTATTATAATTCACAACACATATTTTTTAAATGACTGATTTATTTTATTATTATAAAAAACACATTATGAAACTTCTAAAGCTTCACACGGCAACCATTTACAACTCTCAATAGCATCCCATAAATTGCAGTCCTGATCAATTTTTTCTCTATTCATTTTGTCAATATCAAGTGGAACTGAATGTTCTAAAAAAATAAGTCAAGGGTCAATTAACTGATATGGTAGCTACGGATTGTCAATTTTCTTTTTATACTTAAAATAAATAAATTTAAAGTATTAAGTTCATTCTTACCTATCAATTCCAGATCATCCTCTTTTTTTTCTTCCTGCGGAGGAATATATGCACTCTGTGGCACCTGTCCGGGATTTGACTGATCATAGCCCTGCTAAATGATAAGGAGTTAAAAAAATCGTTTATGGAAAGAAAAGTAAAGTACTTACCTGTTGCCAATTGGCAGCATAATTTTGCCAGTAGGAAGAGGGATCATAGTACTGGTTATAGTTTGCTTCAGTGCCTGATACTGAAGGACCATTGGTTGGTGTGTCTCCAGCTCCTTTTGGTTTAGGAACTGCATTACTGATTTTTAAGGCTTTAGTTCCTAGACCTACATACCCATTCATAGTCACTAAACTGTCTTTCATTTCATCTTCACTACCAAACCTTACAAATCCATAGCCTTTACTAAAACCACTGTTATCCAAAATAACTAAAAACAAAGAAAAATAATGCATTTTCAATTATTTAGGTAAATGACATGGTATAAAAATAAATGGTGGCTTATTTACAAATGATTCCTACCTTTAGCTGTTTTAATAGTATTATACTTAGAAGAAAACACTCTGTACAAATTATAATCGTCCACATCAGGAGTTAAATCTCCAACCCAAACTGAAAACTCCCGATCAACAATTTGCCTTCCTAGATTATTACTAGCATTGTTCAACCTGAATCGAACTACCGGATTTGTACCAGGAATAGGTTTTGAATTAAGCTTGTGCATAGCATCTATGGCTTCATCATCATTAGCAAAATGGACAAAACAATAACCAGCTGGTTCTCCGGTAAATTTATTTCGCATTACCTTAACACTCATGGGACTTTCTCCCATCTTTCGAAAAGCATTAAGAATAAAACTCTCGGTCATATAGGGCTCCAACTAAAAATAATATAAAAGCATGTAAACATGTTTAATACATCAGTTTACTACTGTAAACAAGGACTGCCCATCCATTTGCACCAAATTTGGTATACGGGGTTTTTGGGGCCGCTGATTACGAATCTGAAAAACTAAATATAAATTCGTCGGCAACGTTTCGTTCGAGATATTCATCATCAAAGTTGAAAATCAACATCAATAAACTGCGAAGTTGGGTTATGTTCAGAGAAATAGAGAAGAGGAGAAAACCCCTTATTTTGTACATAATTCTTGATTTCAATCTGCGCGAAAAGTGGCCACAAGTTGCATTTTATAAACACCCAGCTGGAGCTTGTTATGGTGGCACACTTATATTTTTATTTTTTTACATGCTAACGTTTGACAAGCAAACCAATTCCACCTCAACTTAGTCTGAATTGCATTGAAGCTTCACTTTAAGCTAGGGCGCCGCCATGATTGCCCTAGCTTGTCATACATGGTTGCGGCCACGATCCGACGAGTTACAAAAGAAAGCTGGAGGTTTGCAGGCTCTGAAAACGGCAGGCGAAATGTCATTTCGGTCATATTGGTAAATCCCGGCAGTCCGAAGTTGTGTTTTCGTTTATTTTTTGGGTAATTGTTTACAAGTTAAAGGTGTTTGCTATTTTTGGATTAAATGGCAATATTATTATATAGTCGTAAGTGTCCTCAGAAATCAAGAATTCTGTTCAGAAAGAAGGAGGAATAGTAGGTTATTTTTGATTTTCAACGATGTGTGAATAACATTGATTTCTTCATATAATGCGAAAACGTTATGACAAGAAACAGCAAGAAAAATATTTTTTCAGGTTAACCGTGCAGTGTTGCCAATCCAGCCTTTTGCTAATACGTTCCCCATACCAACGTTCGGAAATTTTAGGTCAGAACTAACCATTTAGACTTCGAGACGAATTTAGTTCTAATGGTTATCTGGTAAGCATGTAAACATGTTTATTTATCATAATTTATTTCTAATAAAAACAAGGGAAATAAATTACTTACACTGCCCATCCATAACTGACAATGCACCATATTAGACATATTTATTTTTTTTTAGTTTAAATTCACACTGAAACACACTAAATATAAATTCCTCAAGCCGATAAATTTCAGAATGTTGTATACTCAAAATATTAAACCACATAATAGTAAAATCAACGTTTTGTCAATAATTACCTGCGGTTTAAAGCCTAGAATAGACCCCAGTGGGTTATGTTTCAGGTTTTATATTCTGGTTTCTTATTACTAAATTTGGATTTATCTGCCTTAGCTCACGTGTAGTCAACTTTGCTTTGCTTTCACTATGATTAGAAATTAGAATAGTTTCTTGGCCTAAATCGGCGATACATTCAACCAGCTCTCCCCTTTCCAGACACACGTTGTTATCAACGTGAGCTTTGTTTTGGCCAGGCTTTGTAGATGGAACTGTATTTTTTTGTTTCTGGATAGGTCGGGTTATGCTAATAACCAATTAGAAAAAAATCTTTTGACTTCGATATAACAAATTAGAAATATCCAATTCTAGTGGAACTTTTCCAAAACCAAATTGCTTTAACAAAAAAAATTATCAGAATACCCAAAAATGCAGGGCACAAACAATGACGATCCGATGTGGCAGGGACTGCTTCTGGTATCACGCACATGCCTACAAATAATCACCGATTTTCTGTCGAGTACTGCCCCTCCCTGCTGAGCGGCATTTTATCGCAACCATCTTTTGTTATTTTATTCCGCCATTAGGAAAATCCCTCGTGCGTAATAAAAATCATTTACAAGTTATCTTCTTTTTTACTTTAGCCCTCAAATATTAAATGAAAGGAACAGGTGAACTAGGAATCTTCGTTAAAACGCCAAACCTACCACTTTGTCTGCTCTTTATCGTAGCCCCCAGAAGAAGGACTAAAGCCTAACCATCGTTTTTGGCTTAGATCTTTTCTCCTTGATCCCCGATGGCAAAATTGTAAAGCTGTTGATACAGCGCCTTTAGTCTGTTTGATATTCAGAAATAGTGTACACCTTACCTAAGCGGAAAAAACTATGTAGTGTTTTTTTATCGCGAAAATGATAATTTTTAATAAAATATTAGCACTTCACTGGTCGGAGGTCAAAAAGGAACTGTAGCCGATAGTTATATTGTTTCTAACTTCGAGCATATACCCAGAGTTTATTAATATAAAGTAATGAACTCTTAACCCGTTTTAACGGGGGTGTAACCAATGCGCCTCTTGCTAAGCTTTGGAGGGCGCCGGGGTGAGGGCGATCTTGTTTGTAAACTGGAATAACAATTATTTTTCTTATGAAAAAATTAAAATTTTAAGATGAAAAATGCATGATGCAAAGCCATCAAGGTATAACATAAAGAAAGCAGAATCCCCCAATTTGATCCAAGTGACTTGGCAGTAATGAACTCTGCACATACCTGTTAGAGCAATAGAATGTAACTTTTCTCTCTCGCATGTCCCGACTGAATGGTCGTCAAAGAGGGTTATGTACCTAGCTCTGCGTGCTGATTGGTGGGTGGAAAACCTTTATTTTATAAAATGGTTGTTAAATAATATCATTCTCCATAAGTGTGAGTTTTTCCTGCTATATATTTAAAAAAAAAAAATACCTATAGGCATATTAATTTTAAAAGAGCAAAGTTAAACTTAAACTGCTATTCTTTCTCTCTCTATTTTTTTAGTTTTCATACCGGTTCGCTTATTTTCTCAATTTTTAAAAAATCACGACAGAGCATAAACAAAGCTGATTCTAGCAGGATCACACACACATTCTAATTGCTCGAAGGGCAATTTGAATAATTAATATGTGGCAATTGCCCTACCGATAAAGGTACAATCAAAACGAAAAAATCACTCTTCTTCGCTTTAATCAACACGCGGAGCATGGGAATTGGTGATACTTGCAGAAATGCCATCCAAAAAAAAAGCAAAATTATAGCCTTATCATCATTTTTTCCTATGACCAATTGTTCGCGCTATTTTCAAACTTCCTCACGGCAAGAATTGCCTATATGTTATCTTATAAAATTACAATTAAACTATTTTAGAAGGTGTATGCTCGAAGTATCTAAACGTCTTGTTTCTAAAGGTGCCTCCATAAGCGTAAAAGAGTTGTGTAACTGTCAAAATTCTCAAATCTGATTGGTTAGCGTAAAGTTAAAACAAAAATAAACCAATCAAAATTTAATTAAAATGGTTTTGAATAAATAATATTATTGTTTTAGATTTTGAAAACATGTACCATTATTGACAATTACGCTATGCTCAGAATATTGCCTACCTTATCAGGGGCACCTTAATTGTAAGAAACGAGATAAATTTATATCTGTCGAAAATAAATTGTATTTATATCTGTCAAATGTGTCCACCGCCGCTTAGGAATTTGTTTATATTTCTTATCTTTTTTACAAATTACGTTAGTATTTTCATAAAAACGAAAGTGTAATTTAAATAAAAGTGCCATAAAAAAATGGTAGAAGCCCTATAAATGCGTCACTTATTTTTAAATGGTAGGTTTCATACATTTTAATTAACCATTAAGAACAATGCAAATAGTTTTATTGCTTTTAATTAACCTTTTATTTTTCCTATGTTTTAGCGCACTTTGCTGTGATTTTTGCTACATTTAGGAACTTTGTCGTCAAAAGAAAATTCATAAATTCAATCAATAGTTTTAAACTATTGTGGGTCATTATTGACCATTAAATGGCATATTTTTATTCTTTCCCCTGAATAGTTTTGGTATGGTGTTTGTGTTTCTATTCCCCTAACAGTTTTCTCTTCATCCACCCTAAACTTATGGTAGATCAAGGGCTGTTTAAAATCAATATGAAAAAGTAATATATTGAGTGCAATGTCCATCTGAAAATGTTAACAAGATGTAGATTAGAATTGTGATTAGAATTTGTAAAAACAAGATCAAAGTGGTGGTTCAAAGTTTTAAGCAAGGGTGTGCAAAGTTGATATTAATCATGCAAACATTAAGGAAAAAAACCAGTCCTCTTAAATGTAAGTTTAAAGTTTTTATTTTATTACCCACTAGATATGGTTATTTTAAATTGCTTTTTCTTGTAATTAAACTAATTATTAAGTAAAGGGTTGCTCCGCCTCTGCTCTTTTAATTGGATTGTTGAAGCACAATTGTAATCCGAACTGAATCGTCTACCTAACTAGGTAATAAAGAGCAAAGGCTATTCTTTCTTTATAGCTGATATATTAAGCATTCTGGTCATTAAAGCTGGTCTATAATCGTGGAGCTATAGAGAAAAATTAAAGCCTTATCTTTTTTCCTAACACATACAATGTAAATGTTTGTTTTGCTTTAAATAATTATTTTTTTAAATACCATATGTGTGAGATGTGTTTACTTCAAAATATTACTTAAAATCTTAAATAAATGGTAGGTTCTTATACATTTTAATTAACCATTATAATAGTTTTATTGTTTCCAACTATCTTCTGCTATTTACAACTTTGTCGTCAAAAGAAAATTTTATGATTCATTAAATTTAGTTTAAATTTACCATAAATATTTGTATAATGCTAACATTGGTAAAAATGGTGGTTCAAAGTTTTAAAAGGGTGTTTTGCAAACATTAAGGAAAAAAACCACCTCTGGAATACCCACAATAAAATCTCGAATAAAATCTGTTGTTTTGTAAAGTTGGTATATAGGCAGAAAATCTTTGTTCTCTACAAATTTTTAATTAGTTGTATTTAAATTTACTCATAAATATTTGTAAATATCTTTTAAATGAATTCTGGAATTTATATGGGTTTACATAAGAGACCGTGACGTATTGTCATTCTAACAGCGTTCGGAGTCACTTGAACAATAAAATCTCAGTAAGAAAATCTTTTGTTCTCTACAGTAAAGAAGAACATTCATCACCACCCATGATGATAATGATTGCCTGCTATTTTCACTAGTATAACTGTAAATTATAACTTCAAATTACTTTTTAACTTTTAAGTTGCTTGGTACAGTCTACAAAGGTTTTAAGCCAAAGTAATAAAGTCCCATGTGTATCTTAAGTGGAGTAAAAGGAAGTTTATTAACATGGGACTTAAATATATGGAAATTTGGACGAAAAAAAAAGTCTCTAAGGGCAGCAGATTCCACACTCTAGTAATGAAAGAACAAACAAAGTGGGAAGTTCAGGGCCTCTTAAAGTGGCCTGTAAAGGGACGCATAAGTGTGGCACTGTGTTGCTCTGTTGGGAGTTATACTGGCTAATTTCTTAGAGCAAAAGCCATGAAAAAATTAATAAAAGATTGACAGGTTATGTACAGTTCGTCAATATTAACTGACTCTTTGTTCCACAGATCTAGGCCGCTCATAAGTGAAGGATGAGTATTAGAAGACTTTTTCGCGACAATGAACATGCTTGTGTTTTGGAGGTAATATACTGGATGTGATTTTTGGCACCCAAATCCATTATTAATATAAGGTCCTGTAGAAAGGACGTCTGCATTACCCTGCGCTTGTTTTCCAAGTCAGGCTTAGAGACTGGCTTGGAAAAATAAATATTAGAATTAAAATATCCAAAATTGGTTTATTTTTAAATTATTGTTTAAAAAAAATGCCAAAGTATCAGATACTTTTTTGCAGTGCCAGTGTGATCTTTTTTATGTTATAAAGAGGTTTTTACCTACAGGTTATTTTTTTTAAATATGGATTTAACATTTTTATTTTATTTTTTTAAATCTCTGTTATAAAAAAACAGTACATTACACTTAATACTTAAAAAGGATTAAAAAACCTTTTTATAAAAAGTAGTTAGAGAAAGATACATTTAAGTAGTTTTTGCAGACTAAGTAATGTTCTGTCTTTAATCATATACATACAGTTCTTTGATATACAGGGTTTTTCCTTATAATTTGGCATGCTTTTAAAGGTATTATTTTAAGGAATACAATAAAGTGGTTTATACTAATATTTTAGGATTTTTTATAAACATTTTATTAAGTCCCATTGTTACAAAACTGCTTATCGAAAAATAGACATGTCATATATTTTTAAAAAGGGGAAAACGCGAAGATTTCATATTTTCAATAAAATGCAGGGTGTTTTATTTAAAGAAATATATTCTTTTAAAATCTTCATAAAAAATCCTAAAACTTTTGGATAAACCCCTTTTTTGTATTCCTTCGAATAATACTTTTAAAAGAATGCCAAATCATAAGGGAAAAACCCTGTACATATTTACTGACTTATAACCACAAATCACCCATATTCCTAGTATAATAATTGTAATAGTCTAATTTATTGATTTTAAAAAAATTATTGGAATTATTAGATGACAATGTTTGTTATTCCCTTTTAGACAAAAATGAAACAACCCGATTCTTGGGAGATGGGGTAAGCTTTAAAGCAAAACTTATTGGAATTCTGGAGGTTTCTGAGGCAAGAGGTGACAGAATGTGTCAGGAGGCATTGTGCGATCTAAAAATGGCTATTAGGGCAGCAGGAGAACATAAACAAAGAATTACTGTAAACATAGCTATTGATGGGTTGCGACTGAGAGATGAAAAATCTGGGGTAAGCTATCTACAACAAATCAAATTTTTTTTATTATTATTATTTTTATTATTATGGAAATTGCTTTTGCTTCAAAGCTTATAATCATTACTTATTTTCAGGATTGTCTCTACCATCACCCAGTCCATAAAATTTCATTCATAGCACAAGATATGACAGATTCTAGAGCTTTTGGATACATTTTTGGCTCTCCAGATACAGGTCATAGATTTTTTGGAATAAAGACAGATAAGGCAGCCAGTCAGGTAATTAATACATAAAAAGGCACAACAAAAAATGTTTGTTATATTATTTATTAGGTAGTTAACCTTGTTAACAAAGCAAAATATTGTATATATTTATTTTTGACAAAATGATACATAAAAATGTTTTCTAACTATACAAACCTAAGTAAATTGATAATTTTAATTTTGACATATTCGGTGCTTTGATTAAATTACTAGGGTTTTTAATGTCTGGAATTTTATATTGGAACTCTAGATATGTTTTTCTTTACAAAATTTTCCAATAAAATAAAATTTTAGTAATGAAACCTTTGAAAATAGTATAATTTTGTAATCATTTAATCCCAAGAGTGTAACAGCACAAGTCATTGGCTGCTGCCAAATGTGTTTATTGATGATACCACAAAAATCTTAATCATATTTCATAAATCAAGGGCACATTAAGTCAAGTCAACAATGGCTCAAATAGATTCTCCAAAAGAAATAGCGGATCTTTTAAATATACCATATTTTATAGAAGAACCAAAGTTATTTCTAAACAAATTTCAGAAGTAATCCGCACTCCTAATGCGGAATTTGTACAAATTAAGAGACTGAAATGTTTAAGATATTCTCACAAATAAAAATCCCTCTGTAGGACCTGATGGAATGCCATTCAAATAAAGGAGGTTTCTCCTAAACATTACTCCATTGGTTCATCTGGTAAACTCTCTTTTGAGACCGGTGTCTTTCCTGATTCTCATAGAATTGTCGAGAGTGCACAAAAATCTTAATCATATTTCTGGATGACCTCTCTAATGGGCATTTTCTGTGACTTGTCAATGACAGACTACTTAGGAAGCTCGAGCATGTGGAATAGAGAGGCAGGGTTCTTGATATTTCGATCATACTTACACGATAGAGAGCAATACACTGAACTTCGTGACAATGAAAACTATAAATTTCAAACTTTTCAATCGGAACGACTTAAAGTGGAGATGGGAGTGCCTCAGGGAGGAATATTATCCCCAATACTGTTTTCATTGCCTAGCGGATCTTGTCACTTAGATTTGTCAGATTACAAAATTACCCTTTACGCTGATGACACCAACAATTCAGGCTCTGAGGATTCAGCTGGAAACCACCAAATCAAAAAATGCTCTCAAGGATTGGTTTTACTGCCAATGGGCTTTTCTTGAATGCATCGAAAACGCAATGCGATATTTCATGCAGGCAAAGGCAAATTAACATTACGGAAATAAGGATGCAGCAACTGGCAGTAATAAGAGATTCGCAGGATCGTCGCGCGCTTCTTGGGAGTATGGTTGCAGGACACCTTTAATTAGAATCCACACTGATAAACTGTTAGGAAAAATTAATACGGCAATCTTTCAGATCAGGTGCTTAAGACCTGTTTTGAGTGTGCAGCAAATAAAAATCTCTCTACTTGCTGAGGTGCATTTCGACTTCGTCTCTGACACTGCTTTGGAGATGTTGCCGCAGGCTGTTCGTGTTTTCCTGTGTCAGAAACGAGCTGTTAGGGTTATGCTTAACAAATCAAAGGGAATCTTGTCGAAGTTTGTTTAGAGAACACAGATCATGCCACTGGCGTGCACCTTTATATGATAGAAGCAGCATGCCATGTGTTTAGAAACATAAATTCACCCTTTTGCCGACACTCACACATATAACACCAGAAATAAATCATTTTTAGTGCTTCCACAATCACACAGTATGATGTGGTCTAAAGTCGATGCTTATGGGCATACGAGTATATAACCACCTTTCTAAGGTTCTTCGACAGCAAGTTGAATATAGGCATTTTAGAAGAAAAACTAAATTGTTTTAAAGAAAATGTATTTTACCATGTTGAGTTCCTTTCGGATAGAGTGACATGACACTCTTTCTTTTGTGATGTTTTGAAATTTGTTGAACAGGTGTATTTTGTTATTTTATTCAGTTTTTTGTGACATGTTTTATATCTTTTTTTAAAGATCTATAAACGAATTTAAATAAATAAATAAAATAAATAAATAAAGTCCACAAAAATCTTAATCATATTTCATTACAAAATTTTCAGTAAATTTCTAACAGTTACAATGTTTAATCATTTTTTACACCCCACTGCTACATGCAAATATTTGGAAATAATTTTATATCAACAAAATAAATTTTAAATTAAACACACAAGATGTCAGTAGAGCCATGCATTTCTGTTTACTGACCTACAAATCCCAAGGAATCAATATCCAGACTGCAACTGGAATTTATACCATGATCTGTAGACCCATAATTGAATATGGCCACTTAGTGTTATGCAATGCTTCCAAACAAGGACTCTTTAATATGAAGATTAAAGAAAAAACAGCCTAAGAACAATAACAAAAATGAGAAACCATATAAATCCGTTTTATAACCCTTTTAATGTACTACCGTACCAACAAACCCCAATTTTACCTATCTTAGAATATCTACAGGCATTAAACATAAAATTCGCTGATAAACAACCTAAATTTAAATATTATATATCAACTTATAGACATCAGAAGCCCCAATGTTCGTCCGAAATGTTAACATCATATTCAAACCCCATATGATACCCTCATAGTCTATGTAATTAATTTTTAAATATGTATTATGTAATCTCTAATGTTAGTGATAATTTTAAATTTTTTGTGTATTTTTTTTATAGTTATGAAATAAAATGCTTTTATTGTCATTAATATTTCAAAAGGACATAGACAATGCGATTAAGTATATAGTATAAAGATAAAAAAATAAAAGATATGTAAGTCCTCAATTAAAGAAAAAACTTAATAGTTAATACAAAAAAATGGAATAAAAATATACACAACAAAAAAAATATATATATAAACATATTCACAGGTTCATAAAGAAAAAAAAACTAGTCCATATAGAAAAAAAAAATAGGTACTGATTTTTAATAGTATACATTGTACATAATCTCAAGATTTCTTTATTTAAAAACTGCACTATATTTTTTTATTTTATTAAAAATGGCTATTTTATTGTTTAAATTGTTTTTCTATGACTGTTTAATAATATGCTTATTATTAACTAATTTTGAATAGATAATAACACTTATTACCTACCAGTGAGTAATGATCCATTACTCACAAGTTATTATTCATGGATTCGATGACCTCTACATAGTAGCATCAAACACACATTTAAGAGTCAATAAGCACTGTCTAACATATCTAAGTTTCAAAAAGTCGATCTTTAATAATTGTCAGTATCGAAAAAAATAAAAATTATTTACAAATTTCATTTATCTGAAGAAAAAAAAATTCATCTTTCACAATCCTGTGACCTTATAAGATAGTGTATAAAAATAATAGTGTGCTTTGCCTGACAGAAAAATTGCTTGGTGACATCTGTTTTCACGGTACTATGACAACCAATCTTATTCACAACTGACGTCATATTTTGATTTATAGAATATATTAAAAGTTTTCGTTCATTCAATAAATACCTAGGAAAAGTAGTAGAAAAAGTATAGTATTCAACTCGCATGTAATAGCTATTACTCACTCTGATAAATTATGCAAACTTCATCATCGTGAGGAAAAGCTATAATTACATGCTCATTGAATAATATACTATTTACCTATATTGGGTTTGGTTTTTAAAGCATATTTATTTATGCTTTACTTGAATAAATCTGACAACTAAGTGTTTTTTTTTTTCGTTTTTAAGGTTGTGATAGCGATGAGAGACTTATTTCAAGTTGTTTTTGCTTTAAAGAAAAAAGAAATTGAGTTGGCCAAACAGCATTTAGAAAAAAGCTATTTACCATCTTCACCTCTATTTTCGGACAGTTCCAATTCGGCCTCCAAGGTAAGAAGAAAAAAGACTTGGGTATGTAATTTGCTTTTTGCTATTTTTAGACTATTATTGCTGTTTAGCTTAGCATGCTTTTTTAACTAAATAAAATTACACCAATAAGCCATAAAATTATCTGCAGTGTCACATTCAATATTTTTTAGCCCTCTGAAAAAACCAAAACTGAACAGAAGGGAGCTACTGGTACATCTGAAGGTAAAAATGCTGGACTTGCAGTTGCAGATTTAGTTGATTTAGAATTAGAACTAAATAGTTTACAGCAAGGGTTAAATCAAATGGAAAGAATTACTCCTTCTGATCCATTTGGCTCAAAAGATGATCCATTTGGGGATAGTTTTATAAGCTATCCAATTAATGTAAGTTATTTTGATTTAAATAATGTATATATTTACTACAAGAGTTAGAGTTTTCGAAAAGGTTTACACATTTTTGTACTATTATTTTATCAATGATATTTTGTGAGATTAATGATTGTGTTATTTAATTAAGCTTATACGTTTTTGCTTTATAATTAGTTGTTATTTAATTAATTGATTTCTTATTCCAGAAGCTTATTTTACCACCACCTCCATCATCGGGTCGAGAAAGATCAAGTAGAACTTCAGAAACAGGTAGTTCTCTAAGCACTAAAACTCCACCTAATACAGCAGCAAGTGTGGATAGTACCTCTGATTCACTGTTTAGTTCCAAAACAAATAAAGAATTTTCATTTTCTCGTGAATATAATAGTTCGCATGAAGAACCTAGTAGTGGTGATTGGTTTAATCCTTCCTTTGGCAACAGTATATTTGAAGAACCAGCTCCCTTGGTACCTGCTGAACCAGTTAAAGACGAGAAGCATGAGGCTGCAAAACAAGAAATTATGTCTCAATTTGATGTTTTTACTGAATTAGATCCCTTAGGTAGGTTAAATTAGACGGTTTATATTTTGCTTAACCTTTTTAGTTTGTCATTTTGTTCGGTTTTCATTTTGTTAGAGTGGTAAATTATATTTATGTTCAAAATAGGATTGACAAGTTCATATCACAACACTAACTTAAAATTTCACTTTATTTTGATATGTCGTTTAAGATCTGGCACCTTCATTGCATTCATCACTCATTCTTTAAAAAGTAATTGTGAGCAGTTTTTTTGATAAAGGTAGAAAATATTAAACTTAACACATAACATAAACCCCACATGCAAATACTATGTTTTAAAGTAGCTATCAAATTTGTCTTGTACTAAGGGTGGTAGGTATATTTATATGTTTAAATGGTGGAATGTTTTACGGAATAATGGAAATTTTATTTAATATTATATGGAATTTAAAAGGCTGCTTTACTTCTTTAATTTTTATTTTAATGAATTATTTGCAGTTTTAGTTTTACTTGACATTATCAAAGATAAAAAAAATCTTTTAGCACATACTAAAAAATGTTAATGAGAAGCTCAGCTTAGCGATTCGAAGCTAACATGACAATATCTGCTTTACTTACATACACTAGCAAAACAAACTGAAAACACATTAAAAAAATTAGCTTTAGAAATAAAAAATAATAAACAAATAAAAAATTTAGTCTTAATGAGTCAAATACTATGGTTTATGGGAAATTAATTGTAAAAATGAGAGGCATATTTAATGGTATCTAATAATTCCCCAAGAATCTAATAGTTTTGCCGGATTTTTCATAATTGGGCATTTGAGATTAGGCAACACTGGGCTGTTTAAATCAATTTGGCTGATGCTGTGTTCGGCGTACCATCAAATGGTGCGGCACACCATCAGTGCTACAGCTACCAAGTATGGGACCCAGTCACATGACTCTAAAAAGAACTAGACACCCATAAGTGCCTATGTAATAAAAATGGTACACCCATGAGTAGAGTCTCTTACAGGTATAATAATAACTCCAAAATAACTAGACTTACTAAACTAGAGTTACCTAAAGGGATAATTTGTGTATCTAGGTGTTATTGTTGTAGGTATTAAATCAGCTTTTATATATAAAAAACACACAAAAACCCGTAAATACCATCCAGAAGCAAACTTTGTCAAAAAAACATGCTTGCAATGAAGTGAAATTTAACCTTCATTAAAAGTAATTTACTAATATTAACGAAATATCTGTGGTAAAATAAAATAATAAATTAAAATAATTCTGTAAAATTATATTTTTAGTTTTGTTTCAGTTTACTTTTGGTTTAAAAGTAGTTAGAATCTTAAAGTAAATATGAAAAAGTATTTTATTTTACCCTAGGTACCGGTAGAAGTAAGCCGTATATTGATAAGAAACATTTCTTTCAAGAACTCAAAAACCCACCAAAAAAGGCGCTTAATGAGCTGGCATCTTCGAGCACCACCACTACCCAAGATTTATTTAATATCAATTTTAACCAACCCGCTTCGAAAGTACCAACCACACAGACCATTTATTCCAATACAACAAATGTTTTTTCTACCGATCCATTTGGGGAGGATCCTTTCGTTAAAGAAGATCCTTTTGCAGACTCAGACTTCTCCAAACAAGATCCTTTTGAAACTGAGTTTGCTACCCAACAGGCATGTAAGGACTTGCAAACAATGGTTCAGAACAACCTTTCTAAATCTCCAAAAACTACATCTTTTGACAAACAAGGAATTTCGGGAGTTAGTTCAAAGACGGTACAGTTTAACAAAGCAAACAAATTTGATGTTCAATTTGATAACTTTCTGGATAAAGAAAATATCAGTTTCTCTGCATTAAAAGGTCAAAGTGTAGAAATGTCTTCAGAATCCGAGAGCGCGCCAGAGCCTCCTCCTCGTCCAGCTGCAACTCTGGGTGAAATTCAACCTCCTCCTTTGCCGCCCAAAAAGCAAAATGATATTATTATTAAACCGCCACCACGACCCCCACATACTGATGATAGCCGATATGATTATATAGAAAATTTGGATAAAGAACAGAAAAGTTTAGAATTAAACAATATTATGGAAAAGAGTCCTCCTTTGCCCGTACCACAAAGAAAATCAAAGTTTGAATCAGACTTTACAACCCCACCAGAACGTCCAAAGAAGCACAACCAACAACACTCCAGTGATGAAGACTATTTAACACCTATTTCATTTCCAGAAAATTCAGGAAGTCCAGGGGTTTTACTGCCGCCTCCTCAAAGACATGTCAAGAAGGAACAGCAGAGCAACCAATCTACAGTATCCTCGTATTTAGAATCTAAGCCAGGTCTAACTAGTAGTGTGGCCACAGATAGTTTAAATAACAGTCTGGAAGGTCTAGACATGACACTTAGCCAGTTAACTTTAAGTGGATTAAATGAGCTAGCAGCAAAGCTTAAGATTCCCCCCCATAAACTAAGCAATATGACATTAGTTCAATTAACAAATTATTTATCAACTTTTATTAAGTCACAGTCAACTCAACCGAAAGGCGATAGTGATAAGTTTCCCTCATTTCAAGCCGACTTTGCAGCTAATTTTAATAATATGAGCAATACTACTACAACTACTACTACTACCTCTGTTCCTGATTCTAATTACGATAGGTATGCTGTTTTTAGAGAACTTCAAGAAGAAATTAAACAAACCAAAATTGATACTGAGCCTGAACAAATACAAGAAGAAAAAGAAGAACTTGGGAACATCATGCCTTCCGAAACTCCTCTTTCTAGTGATAGGAAACCGACTGTAGATGATAAGTACGCGGCGTTACGGGAAATTGTGGAGATAGAGATTAAACAAGCTGAACTACAAAAAGATGAAGAAAATCAGAACATTGCTGAGAATGAAATAAAAGAACAGACAGATAAAGACAACACCCTTAACGAAGACGAAAACGTAAGGATAAAAGACATTAACTTAACCAACAAAGAGCATGGCCTTCAGGAACCTGTTGACAAGAGTATCATCCAAAAAGCCTGTATCATTGAGTATGTAGCAGAACAAAAAGACACAAAATCAACAACTGCTACCCCAGAAAAATCACCTGTCAGATCACCTGTGATAAAAAGTCCTGTACCCAGTGCCATTACAGACATTATTCAATCAAATACTAGGTTAACATCCGGATCCTTGTCGGATGTATTAAGTGGTAGTTCTCCTGAAGTGGATAATACTGGAAGTAATTCGGATATTCCTAAGAAGATACTAGACCCAACAGGTGATATTTTATTATTTAGTTGGATTATTATTTCTTGAAATTAAATTTTTAGTTGTCCGTTTAATAATTTTTAATCAGTCACCGCTTTCTTTTAAGATGTTAATCTTAAGATCAAGTATTTATTTCTTGTTCTCCTTTGTACAGGTTGTCCGGATTTCGTTGTATTTGCAGGGCATCTCAGCTATTATTAAAAATAGAGATTTGCGATTTTCGCGAAGTGTCATGATTTAGAGACTTGATTCAAAGTAAATTTAATGCAAAACATTGCATTAAATTTACACACATTGCATGCAACCAATTTTGACATTTATTACACGCCCACAAAAATCAATTCACTGCTTAGCTCTTTCGTCTTTTTGTATACAAAAGTAGTGTATATTTTGGTTTTTTGTTTTTTCATTAACTCGAGCATTTTTTTATACTGCAACTCGGCATTTTCCAATAAATTTTACATTATCTCCGATAATTCGAAAGTTTGCTACATTAAAATTGGGTTAATGTATTTCTTTACATCATGGTAGGATCATTGTATGGTGGAGCTAGTCATTCACGGTGTCCTGTATGTAGAGTAATATTTAGTCGTTCATTTATTTACTTGAATATTCCTTGTGTTGTTAATTTATCGATTTTTTAAACTTTAAAAAATCAGTGAACAGTAAATGACTGTCAAGGTAGAGATCGAACGCTGTAAGAACAACACCGATACGTCACGGTCTCATATGGCAAACTGATATAAAACCGTGACGTATCGGTGTTGTTCTAACAGCGTTCGATCTCTATCAACAAAATGTGTTTCACGCTATGTCGATAACAAAACTCCAATTTAGAATAATCTGGTTATAGTAGTGAAGCCCCTAATTATGTTTTATTTCATATAATTATTATCACTTTTTTCTTAATAGGGATACAAGTATTCAGTAATTTGAGTCTAAGTTTTGCTTTAACTTCTAAAGACCAGTTGTTTTTTATTCCTATTTTTTTGTCGTCTCTGGATATCTTCCTTGCAGCGGTTGTTGCATTTCCCCTTAATTATTTTTTAAGTCGCTTAGAGAATTTCTTTTTACTTGTTCAATGGTTATTTCTCGGTCTATGAGAAATAGCGTACTTTCGCAGCGACACATTTTAAAGTTCGCTCGAGGGAAAGTTGTTGGCGATAGAGGAGAGGGGCCAATTTGTCGATAAATTCTCAGTTCCTATTGGTTCCTGATATTTTTGAAACCGTTCTCGAGAAATGCGTGACTAAGGAAAAATTTCTAGACATTAATTTAAGGACGCGGGGAATTCGGTAAGAAATTTTTTACACCAAAAATTTATTTAAATAATAATAATCTGACATGAGCTGTCAGGAAAAAAATTCCACTTATTAGTTTTTTTCCTACTTAGGCAAGAGGAGAAAAAAATTCCAAACAATTTGAAGGTCGTGATGGTTAACTATTAAAATAAAATTGTCTAATTGGCTAAAAGTGACAGGTGTGAAATTTTCAGAATTTTTTTTTATTGGAAATTCGTGAAGATAGTCAGTCAAACCGAAACTTAACGAAATTTAATGTGATGTTCAGAAAGATCTATATGATCCAAAAAAATCGGGAAAGAACTATGTTTTTTTCCTTTTTTTTTTGTTTATTGTTTTTTTGCCACAAACCTAATTCATTTTATGATTTCTAACCAATCCTATTTTGTGGGAAAATTAATAAACCTTTTTTTACAATTTTTCTTTATGACCAATAGTTACAAAGTTATAAGCGATTAAGTCGAAATTTTGTTTTCGTTTTTTTTTACATTTTATATATTTAACAAATGTTCTGGGCCTTTCTGAGAGGAAGCATATCTTGATTTCTAATATATACATCTTTCCAAAGGGTTTCCAGCAAAAACATGCCTGCCACCTCGTACATTCAACCAAAATCAAAAAGGGCTTGTTCTAACGCTTTTTTGGGACCAGTTAGGAAAACAATTTTTTTTATATTGACATATAGTTGGTACTTGTAAAACTAATGTAGTTCTTTTTAACAAACCGTTTGTGCTTTCCTTGCTTTAGAAGTGGCATGTAAATAGACATTATTAAGTTTGCACGCAATTTCAGCACATATAGCGATTGCATAACGAATTTTCCAACAAAGTCGAAAATGACTGCGGCTTGACCAATCTGCTTCATTTTATAGTTTTTTTTTTCTGGTTTACTGTAAAAAGCATTAAAATGTAAAAAAATATTATATAGGTGAGTCGTGGGCAATCTTTGATCAGCCTAGCATTCCTTCCGAAGCCAAAGAAAATATAGGCGCTGTACAAAGTGAAGAAGGGGTGTCGCCGTGGTCGAGCGATTCCAAAGAATTTGGAAACAGGTCACCCACGGATTGGAAGAAAGAAGCTAACGGAAGTGAACGACGAAAGAAAAATAGGGATCAGGAAGGCTGGTGGGATACCTCTGCCGATCCAAACGGTAATAAGCAAAAGCATTGTAGTTTTAGTGGAAGATATTTTTATTAATGGATATAGATAGTAAGTCTAAAAGTACTTTACTTCTTGACTTGGGCTTATGATGTTCTAGAAATTAAATAATTTAAAACTTAATAATTTGAGAATTTTATATTGTTTCGATTCCTGAGTATTTATACCTTAATACAACTAAAATAATATTTATTTATGGTGTTTTCTAGTTTCGTACACTTCAGAAATTTACCTGAAATATTCTCGTTTCATAAGCTGAATTATTTTATCTGTTTTATGCTTCTCGGTTCGTACACCGACCATTGTGACGACCCAAATAACCAACCAAATAAATACCATATTGAAAATTATTTAAATTTTGTTAATACCTCCATGTAGAAATAATTTAGACAAATTCAAAAGCCCTCAGTTCTGGTCGGTCATGGTTAGTTAAAGCGGCTTTTTGTTTTCCCCAATTATATTTCAAACGTGATAGATCACTAACAGTAGGAACAGTAAACTTTTCCATTTAGGCCGCAATTCTGCCATGGCTTAATTAAACGTAGGGATAACTTAGACAAATTCAAAAGCCCTCAGTACTGGTTGGTCATGGTTAGTTCCGGTTAGTCAAAGCAGCTTTTTATTTTCCCCAAATATATTTCAGACGTGATAAATCACTAAAAGTAGGAACAGTAAACTTTTCGGTTGGGTTGATAGTTAAAAAATGTATTATTATTAAATTATTTTAATATCATTATCCAAATAAATATTTTTTATTTCTGCATCTTATATGTGAGCAATACACATTTTGATATTTAGTTATAAAAGTAGTTTTAATTCATTTTACTATATTTTATGAACCATCAGAGACATGAACCTACCTCAGTTTTTGGTGTACAAAACGAAATGTCGAAAACTGAATAATTAATTATATATATGTATGAAATAAGAATATTTTGGAAAAATTTTTCAGGTGTACTAAACGCAAGTGTACGAAACAAGAATAAATCTTATTTATACTGTCGTGAATTGTAAAATTAATTCTAATAATCATTACTAAATGCATAGAACTAGGGATAAATATGCAACAGTATTTATTTTTATTTATTTATTTGGGCAATTTAGACCGTCTTCAACGGTTAAAGCTTAAAACTACTACTTGGTGAATTTTCACTATCCATCCGACCGGAGTCTTCCGAGATCTTAACCCTATGGCCCTCTAAATCGACAGACTGCTTTGCTAAATCAAGACAGTATTTATACGATTCTGCGTCACCTACTTACAATTTTTTAAATCCAGGAAAAAACGAGACTATAATATTTTAACAAACTGCACAACACACTTGTTGACACGATTGACACGAAAAACTGCAAGGTCACGCGATTCGTAAATTTATGCAATTCTATTAGTTTTTATTAATTACAAAAAGCGCGCGAGTCTTAAGTAGAGTAAAAGGCAGTTTATTTTACTCAAGAAATGAAGAAGCGTATAATGTGGGAAGTTTAGAGCTTTAACAGAAGAACTGTAAAGGAATGCATGAAAGTGGCACTTTGTGTTGTCGCTACTAGAGGTGGAATTATATTTGCAATTTTTGAAGCTAAAGCTATAATGACACCCATTAGGGTCATTCTACAAAGTTAAATGAATCTTTGTTCTTTAGAACCAGGCTACTCATAAGTAAGGGTTGAGTGCTGCCATAAATATTATGTCTTGTAAGTGTGTATCTGTAAATAGTAAAGATATGAATAAATAATAAATAAAGTAGTGTGTGCTGGATGTCGGAGTAAGATTTTCTGGCATAATTTCTTTCGCTGAACACGAATCTGAAGCCAAAATTGGAGGTCAAACAGCAAAAAATCGAGAAAACCCCCAAAAACCGACACGGTACATTTAACGGCAGAAACCTGCTACCACGGAATGTTTGAACTACGACTATGTAAACTGTAAGAGATACAAAAAATTTCATAGAATAAAAAAGATAGCTTTTCAAATGGTCTATAAAAAAGTTATATAAACGTGTTTGATGAGATAAATAATAAAGGTGATATAAACGAAAATGTAATTTTGACAAAAAATTTCAGTCCAAAACAGGTTTTTTTTTATTAATGTGATTTTTTTTAATAACAAATCTCACTTTATTCATTTAAATCCTAAATTACTCAAAATTTGCAGAAAAAAATTAAAAATAAAAAAGAATAATTAAAAAAAAAAATTTCAGAGGTATACCTTGAAAAAAACCTGAAAATTCGTTTTTTTGGTTATAACTCGAAAAATATTGCATATAGACAAAAAGTTTATATAGCCCAAAAAAAGGTCTTGTAAAAATACATAGTCTATGTTATATAAAGTATCGTGTATCTTTTATAGTTTTTACGATATTGAAGTTTAAAATTAAAAAAAATCCTTAATATCTGAAATTACGACTTTTCTCAATTATTTGCTGTTTAACCCCCAATTTGTGTTCAGCGGAAAAAAATACTCCAGAAAATCCTAGTCCGACACTCAGCACACACCACCTTTTTTTGGTGGGCCGGTGTAATTATTTACCTGTCAAGAAATTCACTCGCTTACTGTTAGCAAAGATAATACTACTACGGAAAAGATAAACCATTCAATGCTATATTTTTGATACCCCTAATGGACTTTGGCTAACGCGAGCCGATGTCCATCGAGAGATTTTCGCGCTAGGCATTTCAATCCTTGAACGAAAGTTAAACAGTGTTGCCGACAGGCCTTTACTATTGGCGTGATGAAACGCGACTAGAAAATACACAACCCGTTTAGCCGCCCGCTTTCGCTACTTCGTATTCCGAATAAGGTACAAGCGACAGACATTGGCAACTTCGCACATGGTTTCGTATCTCGTTTCGCTTGGGCAGGGGTTACCGACTTAATTTTATTCGCATTTACGGAAGCATTGATATTTCCGAATTGATTCAGAACGCCCCATTTAAATGAACCATCTATCCGTAGTAGTATTATCTTTGCTCTTAGTTACTGTCTTTTTTTCTTCATTGCAGTTTTCTTGTTATTTATTAGGTCCATACTATCCATCAAACCGTCGCTCTACAGATTCCTACGAAGACGAATATTACGAGTGTTACGATCGACCGCGTCGGCGCAGGCAAGGTGGTTGGCAGCACGGCAACCAGCAAACTGCCGGTGGACATTCGTCCAGTTCTCGGGATGTTAGTCCTTGGGAAGAGGAACCACGAAGACGCGAGGGCAGGCTGGGGTGGGGAAGACATTCCAGAGGTCATTCTTTTGATAGGCATAGGGATATGAAGCATGTAGATAGTTGGGATGATGAGGACGATTATGAGTAAGTCTAACAATGATAGCTGAAAATAGAGCAGTGGAGTTTGTCACTACGAATTAGAATTTTGATCACCTAGATGTTATTTTATTTTTAGATATGATGAAGAACATAGAGCTAAAGGCCATCATTTTCAAAGGCATTGTTCTAAAGATTCTGAAAGACATAGTAGTGCTGGAAGTAGAGAAATGGAGAGTGATAGATGGGATGATTATGGATCAGAGAGACGCTATAGAAGAAGGCGGGAGGGTAGTCGGGAATCAAAAGAACCAAAAGAAAGATGGTGCTGTCCAGATTGGGAACAAGGGGAACATGGTATGTATTTACATTGGGATTTGGGTTGGGTTGTAACTAACCTAGTATTAAACCTAAAATAACATGACATTAAATTTTCTGTCAAAACATATCAATACTATACAGTGCTTTTATTTCAAAACGAACCATCCTAAATATATTTAAAAAAAAAACACGTCCATTTAGATATATTGGTAGACGTGTAATTACGTACTTGTTAAAGTTTTATCAATTATCTCCTCACCTTCATCTAACCTTATTTTAATATGTCAAATTGCAACCGGCATAATGTGAAACAGCATTGCGCAATTTGCTGTCCAACTGTACCAGAAACTTAAAATCGGTGGACGTAAAAGCAAGTTAAAAGAAAAAATCTGTGTTAATAATAAAGAGTTTATGGAGTTAGAATAATTTAATTTAAATTAATTAAAAATTAATAAAGCCTGTTTTGAAATTTTTTACAGTATGGAATCAGTTGAATATTATTGTTAGGATTGTCATTTTGACATTGTTAGTTTAAAATTAAGAATCGTAATTTTGAATTGGTGTTTACTCTACTCTATGCAAAAAAATAAAAATAATTTTCCTTTCGGGGCTGTAAGTAAGTGGTGGAATTGGTAGGTAAGTTTGAAAAAACCGGATCTGTATGCCACAAGAAAACCATAATAGAAAGGGTTGTAGACGTGGTCTGCCAGGTTGAGGTACTAGGATAGCTCGCAATAGATCCAGCATTTTTTTTTAAGTCTCTAAGTTCACCAAAATTTCTACAGGTTCCGTCCACAAAGTAGCCCTAATTCAAATTTTACATGAACTCAACAAATACGATTATGATAGGAGAATACAATTTTGAGAATCCATGTGCCAGCGACTGACAAATCAATTTTCTTCTTAAATGGATAAGTTATCAGGCACTGTAGATACAGGGATAATGCAAATCGGCACCTATTTCAGGAAAATCATACTCAATTTTCAGAAAAGATCAACGTTTGGGCAAGTATTCATAGAAACGAAATTATCGGGCCATTCTTTTTGAAAGAAAATTCAACTGGCCAACTATACCTTGACCTTTTGGAAAATGTGATATACCTATATTAGCGTCCAATCTTCGGAAAATCAAGTGGATGAAAATGGTAATGTGGAACTCAGTGAAGATAATTTGCATTTCTGGCAAGATTAGCAGTTTGAGGGTGGCTCACTCAGTAGTGTCCAGGCAAATGAATTGACAGAGGAGGTGAAATGGAATGGCCCACTGAGATTATTTAAAAACTAAAATGTATTGAACTACACCTGCAAATATTTAAGAACTTAGAGATAGAATTTCACTGTATAGAGGGAAGAAGAAATAACTCATATGGGAGATGAATTGAAAAAGTATCCAGCTGTAAGTAGTAAATAAGTGGTGCTAGCATAAGCAAAGGGTATGGTATGAAAATAGTAGTGGTTGACAAATTTAAGTTTGACGAGTTAGGAAATTAAGTAAATGTAACCTAAAATAAATAACTGCTGTCAAAAAACGTGGAGGATTGTAAATACTGTGAGTGTTTACTTGTAAAATATTTTTTAAACAATCATGGGCAAAGTTTGTGTCATATAAAGATGTCCTAGTGGACGTAAATTGAAGATGAAAAATGATTTTTTTATGATAAAATGACTATTTATATTTATGAAATGACGGACAGATTTTTATCTAAAAGATAGTTTTCCTTCCCTCTACCCTCCATATTTCACTGAAATCCAGAAGTATTACCAGAAAAACTTACGCCAAAGGTCGCGAGGAATTTCAAAACAGACTTTATTATTGTCTCGCCAATAACGGCGCGCATTTTCAGCATTTGGTAACATACATTATTTAAACTATTAATAACACATTTTTTCTTTTAACTTGCTTCTACTTTCATCGAGATCAAGCAAACAGTACAGTTGGATAGCATATTGTTTGCCGTTGCAATGATGTGTCACACTATGGGTATTGCCATTTGACATATCAAAGTAAGATTTGCTAAAGGTGAGGAGGTGATCAATGAAACTTCATTAAATATGAAATTAAACTTCTCTTGTATATCTAAACCAATGTGTTTTTTTTTAGTTTTTTTTTTAAGAAAGATATTTGGGGTGGGTCTGTTGAAATGAAAGCATTGTATATGTATTAAGTGATTTTTGTATATTTTAAGGAAGGAAAATAGTATTGTATTGTATTGGAAGTTGCTTTTGTTATTTAACATTTTAATTTTTTAGATAAATCAGGAAGATATGTACCAAGAAGAAGTAATATACCAGATAGACGTGAAAGATATGATGAAAGGTATAGAAGCAGTCGGGAATCCCAGGAATCTCCTTGGGAAGATGAATACTTAAATGAGCCAGATGAATCTCACTCACCACATTATTTAGCATCTAAGAAGAATTGGAAACAAAGACCGAGCAGTGCCTCAGAAATGGACCGAAAGACTGGAGAGATTAAGTCTCGACATTATTTAGGAACAGGTAATAGTTATTATCGTTCTGATTACCAGGATAATATATCTTCTATTTAACGTCCTAATTTAAACAGTATATTTTTTGTTACAGGTGGAAGTGATGGAGAACGAGATCGACGATACAAAGGTACAAGAAGATCTCGAAGTAGAGACTCGCAATTTAATGAACCTTCTCATCGGCATAAATCCGAAACAGCAATAACTCGAAACCAGCATCGCTTAAAACCCCATAAACCATTAGAATCAGATTATTTAGAAATGCCTTCCAAGAAAAATACAACTGAAGTAGATCTTAGCAATAAGAAACTTTCAGCTAATAGAAAAAAGCCTAAAGATACTGGAGGACTTAAGGGTGAACCTTTGGTTAATACTTTTCCTAGGAAAGGCCCAAGCAGGACGAAGTCACTCTTTGACAACGATTTCGTTCCTTCAGATGAAAGTCCGATAATTAGGGAACAAGGCAATAAATTTACTTTTGAAAATGAGTTCGAAAATACCGATGCGGACTCACCGGTAGTTAATAGATCTCTAAAAGGTATGTACACAAAACAAATGCAGAAATAAGTGTAATTTCAAACGACTTGAGATATTCATTGTGTGATTCATAGGTCCAGGGATATACAGGATAAGTGAAAAAAAAAAAAGAAAACTTTTCAGAAGTAAAGTAGCCCTATTTCATAAAATGTTAAAAAGAAAAGTTATATAGAATGAAATATTATTCTTAAATATAATACCAAGTCATAGCCCTTTGTTGGAATTTATTTTTAATTTTTTTGGAAAATTTTTACTTACCCCTGTATGATACACATTTTAAGTATTCTGATTTAATGCTCTTCTTAATTAGCTACAATTAAACCACCTTTTAATAACTTTGATCAGATTGAAGCGTATTGGTCAAATGTAACTGGATTTACATTTTTTTAGCTAACCGCCAACCGCCAGGTTTTTTGCCACAATATTTAACAGAACTCTAAAATTTTACAAATACTCTTTTAAAAAATGCATATAAAAATTTTTTATTTAACATATACTATTTTTGTTGAAAATTTTTATAAAAGTGTAGAACAAATATTAACAAAACATACTAAAATTAGGAATGGAAATGGAAAAAAAAACGAGAAATTTATATTAGGTAACTAAACAAACATAAAATAAATTAAAGTAGCTTGCAACAACAATTTTTGAAGAGTCTTTATGTGTCCAACTTTACTTTCAAGTGTCTTATTGAGTTAGTGGTTAACTAAAAAATATAAATCCAATTAATTTTACAAAAACGATTTGGTTTAATTAAGGTTATTATTAAGGATATTAAGGTTGTAGCTTGTTTTAAAAAGTATTAAATTAGAATAAGAAAATGTATATGATACAGGGAGAAAGTAAAATTTTCTTTTTTCTATCGCACTTAATACAAACTCCAATAAGGAGCAGTCTGACTTCTGTATGTCTGGCAGTATTTTGTTGTAACTATTTTCAACATTTTGTTATGTTTTGAAAATTTACGCCTGAACAGTTTTTTTTTTAATTAAGTTAAATAATACTCCCACTACTTTTTTATTAAACTAACTGCTGCTTATACTTGGACATAAGATATGAAAAAAACATCTGACGAATGCGTAGCGATGCCAAATGTTCACCCATGGTTGGTTGAGTGCGATGATCTTCATGTTTTGCACATCGAAATTCGGGTATCGCCAATATTGACGATAACATCGATGTTGCCTTCTTACATGGATATTTTTTGCAAAGGTAAAAAACATATAATTAATTTTTTGAAAACAAATAATTTAATAAGGTTATATTAAGGATTTTAATGATGTAAAATCTTTCTTTGTAAAGTAAAGTTTGGTAAAGACATAAATGTTTTGACCATTTATTTTCCAAAAAAATAAATTGATGACGAAAGTAATTAAACTGTTATATAAGATTCAAGAAGTCTTTTTAAAAAAGTACAAAAATTTTTTTAACATACGTTTAAAACATTTTGTTATGTTTTGAAAATTTACGCAACTTTTTTTTTTACATACTACCGGCATATCCTTGTACTTTTAAAAACTAAGACCTATATTATTGGAGAATTGCGCGATTAAAACATAAAATAAAATCTAATATAATTAAGCGATGCTTATTGATGTTCATCGATGGTTAGTTAATTATTATAATTTAATATTTTGCCATTTATTCGGGTATCAAAAACATAGACGCCAACCCTGATATTGAATCTTTTAATTCATGAACAGATTTTTATCCTTGCAAAAACTAAAAAATATAATGTCAATGCTTTTTTGAAAACAAATAATTTGGCGGATATACTAAAAATTTTTATGATGTTTCTTTCTTTGTACGAAAGTTTGGTAAAGACATAAAGGTTTTGACCATTTATTTATAAATAAATAATAATTAAATGTTATATAAGATTCAAGAAGTCTTTTTAAAAAAGTACAAAAATTTTAAACATACGTTTAAAACATACTTTTAGCGAACTGAATCTACGGCTGCGTAAAACCATGCTTAGAAGCAGTGGGAGGGGTGTAAAAATATTTATAAAATTTATTTATTTTTCGTAAATAAATATATATAAACCTGGTCAGCACTATAAATGACCGTTGGATAACATTACAAGTGTCAGAATAACTTCTGGCTAAGTCTCCCAAGTTAAAACCGGCGGAATTTTAGGAATGGTTATACAATTTTGAGGTTATGTCAGTGGGGCGTCATAATTCAAAAACTAGCGGCTCCGACAAAAGTCGGCAATTAGCCCGATAAGTAAAAAATCACTTGACAAACTTACGAGCCCAGGGCTTTTCCAATATACTTAACACTAATATATACTTTACTTACTTAAAGGCTTTATAGCCATTTTCTCTATTCACAATCACAGACACTGTCAAATCTGCAGACACTCCTTGATTACTTAGTCTATTAAAAAGAACTTTTTTCTTTTTAAAACTCGCAAATCATTAAAAAACTTCAGGAAAAGACAGGAACAAACGGTACACGGCAAGAAACTAGTAATTTTTTCTTCTTGTTACGTCAAATTCAAAATTGTTCGGCTAAGCCCGAAACCCGAAAGTCGTTCGGCTAAGCGGGAAATTTAAATTCAACACCTTTTGTATTCGTGGATTTATTCATTTTTTCCTTTTTTCGAATTTCCAACTAGCAGTTTGAAATGTATAAAATTGCAGTTACTATTTCTGCCAGCATTCTAACATTCAACTACACAACAACTATACTGTATATGAAAAACAGTTATTTACTCTACCCTCTGGCCACATAACAACATTTTAAGCAAGATAAACTTCAATAATAAATTATATAATTACGTTTTATTTTAGGCTTAAGGCAACAAAGTTTATTTGATAAGTCTCAACTGCGATTAGAAAAAGGTCTTAAGGAAAGACGATCTGAATCTTTTCAAGAATCCAAGTTGTCTCCCAGATATCAACCTAAACCAAGAAGTCCTTTTGAAGACGATTTTTCACCAACTGAAAAAAATGACCCAGTTCCTGAAGGTAATGGTATTTCCAGCATAAAGGAAGAACCAGACCTTCCAGAAGAAGATGAAGACTCTTTTGGCGCCACAAGTTTAAATGTTCGATCAAATGGGCGAAAAAAAATTTTGAATAAGAATCGATTGTCGGGTTGTAGAACTGATGTCAATTTAAAAAAGTCTGGATCTGTAAATATATTTTCAATGGAGAATGATCCGTTTGATGATGATTTTTTTAGTGGAGTTAATCCTGAGCTAGAAACTGCTCAGAAAAATACTGAACTGAGATGGACTGAAGAATTTGGAGATTCTGATAATGATCAGAAGTAACTAGTGTAATTGAATATTGTCTGGCAGTTTGAAAAATTACACTTACTCTTTAGTATAGGAAATAGAAACAACCCATTTGTGATCAAAAATAGTGATTTTTTAAATTTTAGCTCCTTTAAGATCCCTTTAGTAAAAATAATGCCATTATGATATTCTCTGTTAGTTTTTCAAATTGCCATTTTTAAACTAGTTAATTTATTGTTGTTATAATTGTACACCTGACACCATATAAGTATAGAGATGTGTACTTAATAAATTTTTATGTAATTATTAATTCTTAAAGTGCGATTTTATATAGATGTTTTTAATATTGATTTTTAAAAACAGATTTTTGTGTGTATAATTTTAAAGACATTTTAATGTATTATTTATAGTTCTATACTTTTGTGTTTAATTCTAAATTATTGTGATACTACCTCTTTTTTTAAAGAAAATATATTACTTTGATTTTGTTAGTTTAGTCTGTTTGATGTTTTTTTTTAGTGTAGAGAAGGCTAAAATAAGCTGAAAACTGCATTTTTAAAATTCCTATCATCCGAGACACATATACAAAGTTTGCAAAAAGTACATGAGAAATGCAAATATTTTTAAATGCTAATTTAAGAAGTTTTATTATTTATGAAAATTGGTGCATAAGGAAATAATCTTAATGCTGAAATTTCACCTTAAAGAGCATGAAAAAAATTAGGAGGTTTTACAGTGGATGTTTGTAAATAATGGCACATATAAGATTTGCTGTATAAATTAATGTTTTGTTTTTGAGTTAAAGCTCCATATTTTTTGTTCTTTCTGAAGATTTTACTTTAAAGATATTTTTTTAACATACACTTTTGTGTTATCTTTTCTTTCAAAATATATTTGTCGTTTTTTATTTATTTATACAATTTTTGATGAAGTCATTTTCATTCAGGTTAAGGTTTTTTGTAACTATTGAACCTAATTATTCATGATTATCTTTATTACAATAAAATTGTACGTTTTTCTTTAAGTACTATTTAAAGAAAAAAAAAACACAAATTTAAAGTAAGAAAAATGTGATATGCCCTTCGACCGGGCGATTAAAAGTGCGGTTTATAATAATTTGCATTGGTGTTATAGGAACTGACAAGTCAGCAAGCGCATGTGAAGAGTGGAAATCATTTTTTTTTATTATCCAATAATAATTTATAAATACTAAAAACATAACATTTAGTGACATTGCCTATAAACTTTGGTTTAAACCTCAGAATATGCTTTAACAAGTGCTTTCTCGACTGGTAGGTAAGGGTCAAACCACAGATCTATAAATTAATCTCAAAAGTTTGCAGCTGACCACTGGTTATTTGTTTGCATGATGTTATTTGTGAAATTACTTCATGATTTATAGTTGACGCCTATAATACTATAGTGTGGTATCCACTTTCACTTCTGTGGTTTTAACTTTAGTTTTCTAAAATGTTTATTTAAACGTCTAGTTACGTTAAAAAATATGTTTAAACTTGAGATTTCCGTAACGGTACCAGAGATGAGTATGTATTTATAATACATTTTACGATTTATACAATTGTAATTTTATTGAACATATTGATAAAACAAATTTCGGTACGTCTCTTGGTTTCGTTCATGTAGACGCACTTTAGCAGGCGAAGAGGGGAGAAAGTGCGTGTAGTTCGGGCGTTGACCATGCCGGGGCGCTCTTTTTTCAATCTCGTTTTCATAACACGGCATCGGCAATCTCCCTACTCATCTCCAGTGTTGCCGTTTCGATACAATTGTACTGAATTCAGTACATAATGATTGGATTCAGTACTTCGGTACAACTTTTTAAGAAAACAAGAAATTCGGTACAATATACCGTATACAAATAAAAATTTTAAAGAATACTGGTAAAGATATTTGACTAAATAATTTTACATACATTTATTAATTTAAAATGTTTTATGGGATCTATCATAAATTATTATTTTAATAAAATATAGAATGCGCCATCTATAATCTTTATCTTGAAACTGAAAATATTGTTTGCTGCAATGGAAAATGGAACACGCGGTTTGCGGGTGGCCTAAATAATTTATCTTTGTTTTTCTAACATAAACAAAGTGAGATAGCAGTATTTTGAATTACCAAACTCGGGGAATCACCAAAAAGGTTTTTGCTGTATTCTTATAAATATTATTAAAAGCAAGAATAGAAACAAATTGGAAATAAAAACTGTAGAGGCACTATTATTTAGCAAAGAATCTTTAAAGGGAAATACCTGTTTTACATGGGAACCCAAAAAAGCGTTAATCGACTTTAAAGTAGATAAAAAGCTTAAGATAATGTTATATGTATGTGCATTATGCATTAAATAGGTAGGTTTATTCTTAGAATAACTCTTCTTTTATATTTTTTATTAATTTTTTTTAAATAAAATATGTTTTTTTTTTAATTATAGTTGCTTATAAGTTTTATATTATTTTTTGACTAGTTTTTTTAATTTTTTTTGATTTAGTACATTTTTTTCGATTCAGTACATTTGAAAACAAAATTCAGTACATATTAAAATTCCGCTGCGGCAACACTGCTCATCTCTGACGGTACGTTGGTACCGCTTAAATTAAAGATTGTAAACTAAAACGTAGATTTTTTTAAAAGACAGAAAAAACGCGATAGGTCTACTTATACTTTTTTTGTCATCGTTCTGCGTGCTAATTGGTCGGCCTCTGGTACCGCTCTCTCGCTACGCGTGCTGAGATGTCTCCAGTATTTATCGCGCTTTTTCTCTTGCTTGATGTTCGCGCGCCCGAGCGGCAAGGATGCCTCTAGGCAGGCTCTAAGATTACAGAGCCCTGGTAGCTCAAGCATGTTAAGTCTGAAGAGAGGTAGAAAAAAAAGATAACCTTAAGAAATTATAGGTTATTTTTTTAAAAGTTGATGCGTTTTTAAGATTTATGCTTTAAAATGCAAAGTGAAAATAAAAGAATTTTTATAAATGATTTACCAGAAACTTTAACGAAGGATGAATTGGAAAAGCATATTAGTAAATATGGGAAAGTATCTTCTGTAGAAATTAAGGAAAGAAAAAAGCTGGGTCCCAACAACAAATCCTTATTTTTTGCTTATATTAACCTTATTACAGATGATAAGGGTATAAATAAATGTAAGTAAAGAAATTAAAATATACAAATTTATGTCTGCAAATTGGATAAACTCTTTAATTTTTAGGTTTTCGAGAATTGTCAAATGTTGAACTGCATGGTCAATATATACAGCTGCAAATTGCCAGGGAGAGCTTTTTAGAAAGGTTAAAAAGGGAACGAGAAGAGAATTTGACATCTAACAATAATAAAATTGTTACAGATGTAATTGCCCAAACAGATGTAATACCTGACCAAATTAATTCAAATTTAAAGAAAAGACAACACTCAGCTGAAATATACCCACAAGATTATCAACTCAAAACAAATAAAAAATATAAACTCACTTCTGAATATGACAGTGAGTCATCCGAATCAAAAACCAGCTTTCATAATGATTCAAAAAGTGTTCAAAACAAAGAGACTAGTGCAAAAAATATTGAAGTTGAACCGGAAATACATCTCGATATAGTGATAAAAAACAATAAAAATAAAACTATGGACAAAGCTGGCCTAAAAATACCATCTGTTGGAAAAGAACCAATTATTACCATAACAAAAGCTAAAACTAAATCAAATGACAGTGAAGCAAATATAAAAAGATTACAGTCCTTAAGAGATATGAAAAAAAATTATTCAGCTCAGAAAACTCTTATAAAGAATTCTTTATCCTATGGGGTAAGAACAATTTACTAAATATGGTGGATCATAACCATGTTTTTAATTTTGATTATTTATACATTTTATATTTCTCTTTTATAGATTAATAAGCCCAACAACAAAATAGTATTTGATGATGGTGACGGTGATGACAGTAATGCAAAATCAAAACAAAATGGAGTACAGAAAAAAAATCTTTTTGAGGATAAATCAGATGATGATACAGACTCTGAAGTCAATTTTGAAGTTAAGGAGCAATTTCAAGGCAAAAGTGGACAAAAGGTAGTTAAAAATCTTAGAATATGGAAATAACTTCTGCAAAAAATAAACAGTTGGGTACCCTTACCCCAATCTGTAGGAAGTTAAGACTGATGATACGGCACTGGCAATAATAAATTTTGGTTAATAATGATGTAAATAATAATTTTAAAGGATTACACATTTGTATTAAATAGTTAATTATATAACAGTAAAATAATTTTTGGTTTATATCAATGCCGCTATTAAAGCGCTTCAAGCTGTGTAAATATTTTTTAATGAATTTTGTTATAAGGGGTACATTTTAAGGGTAGTAGCTTTGTATAATACCATAAATCAAATTCCACAGTAAATGTTTGAGTCTATAGTTATTCATTTTTTTAATAAAGTGGTAGTTTTTACTTTAGGATTGTGGAGGTAATACTCTATTTTTGCTTTCAGTGGTTGGACTAGACATCAGTAGTTTATTCTTAAAATTTATATATATTTATAAATATTTTCTGGGTACTCTTTATATATGTATACAGTGTGCAACATGAATTTTACTATTAAATATTTTAGCTTTTGGAGCTTCAAACTAAGTACAAAAATGACAAAAGATTTGCACTGGATAAAAGATTTATGGAAGACGATAATGAAGATAATAGTGAACCAATGGAAACTGAAGATGCAGCTATTGAAACTATTGAGGCAGAGAAAAAAGCTGAATTAAAAATTTTAGAAGAAGTTTTGGGCAAAAAGTTGACCTCTTCCAAAGATAAAAACAAAACCGATAGGTAAAAGTTTAACTTTTAATAAATGTTTATATCTCGTTTTTTTTTCTAGTAATTCATAAATTCTTTAAACAATTTGATAGCTATTTAAAAATAGTTTTAACTAAATTAAAAATTCAGTGGTAAAACAACTTTCCAAAATTTTTGTCAATTTTATTTTTAGTGTAAAGAAAAAAACTATGCTGAGGTTTGATCCTTCAAAACCAGATCATGTAAATTTTGAGGTAGCAGTAAATGAATCTGAAGAAAAGAAAAAGAAAACCAAAAAACCTAAGAAGGGTGAGGTACAGGAAGAGCAAAATCCAGAACCTGAAGTTTCTAAGGAAGTTTTCTATAAAGTAACAGATAACTTAAAAGAAACATTTGAAGAGAAACAACAGTTTAGTTTATTGAGCATGTTTGGAAAACTAGAAAATAAAGGTATGCCCAGCGAGATTTATACCTTAAACTGTTAAAGAGTCGGTGAATAAATTTTATAAAGTTTTATAAGCTTTTGACACCATTAGTTTGATTTTTCTCTAGCAAAAAATGTTTGACAAGGGTTAATACCCTTTTTATACAGAAAAATGCATTTGCCATTATTATTAACAATATTTAATACTACTATATATTGAAAAATGGACTTAATTTTTTATTTGGGCATGAAATACCATGTCCTCAATTTAGTTTTAAGAATGTATCATTCATCCTTTAGCAGAAAATAAATCTCAAGCTGCATTTTTTTTAGATGTACAAAAAGTCTTTGAAAGTACCTGGGTTGCTTTACAAACTAAACAAGCTTAACTCTCCCAAATCCCTATATTTTTTAAAAAACCACCTCTCAAACAGTCAACTAAGACCTCGTGTACACATCTCCTATTCTGAAAATTTTATACCCCACAAGGACCACAGGGCTCTCCACTATCTCTGTTTCTTTACAATATTTTTTTATTACAGCTTATACCATTACAGTTTTGCTATATCTAGTTTATTAATTAAAACTCCTTTATTCTTCAATTTGCTGATAATACCGTCATTATCTTCCATCTTAAAACACAAGAACTATTGCCAATATGCAAGAACTGTGTAACATCACAAGTCAATGGATGCAAAAGTGGCACTATAAGCCAAATCCACAAAAATTCAAATTGATTATATTTATTTCAGGGGGTGTATTCTTTAAGAATACTAGTAATCATTACCATTGGATCTAGATTGGAAGCATTTTTGATTTTGAGAGCATATTAGATGGTATTAACCCTGAGGTTTTATTTTAGTTCCTGGATAACAATTCTATGATCATTTTAACCTTTAATTTTTACCACTGGTTGGTGCTTTCTGGGTTGCGGGGAAGGTGTTTTTCATTCTGTGCCCGTTGGATTATTGCTTCCTGGTACATGGTTAATTATCTTACTAAAGAAAGTCGTTTCGTTTCTTTGATATTCGTTCTACTTGGCTTATCCTGAATGCTAGATTCGTTATGTTTAAGCACTATAAATATATCAGAGGAGCATTTTGTAGCTTCATCTAATGGCATTAAATCAATATTTTGTTGTGTTTCTTAGGAAAGAATCTACAACTTTATTGAATATATTTTCTGTAAAATAAATAGTACTGCTGCAAGTTTTGTCTTGAGCACTACCAACTTCCATACAAGTCTCTGTATTGGGTTTTTTAATTTTATTTTTTTCTATTGTTGGACTTGACTTAAATCTGAATGTTTTTTGGGAGTTTATGATCAGAGAATAAGCTGATTCTTTATTAAATATATCCTTATCATCTTTATTGGTGATGCCATTCTGCTGTTTTTTAGTGGTTGAAGTAATCTGAGGATTACGAGCAACGAAATTTCTTGGTTTAAAAAGAATATCTTGCGGTAAATCAACATCATCTATACTTGAAACCCAGAAGTTCTTGGTATCCTATTATTCTTTTTTATAATCTTGAGCATTTTTATCGCACAGATTATTTAAAGAAGTTTTTACAGGTCTGGGATATAAATTTGTTTCAATAATTTTGTTTATCTGGTCCTTGAAAATATTTATTGTACCCATTGAAACACATCTTTTTTTTAACTGATGTGCTGCAATTTCAAGTTTTTTTATTTTCAAAGTCAATATTACCATCACTGTTTAATTCCATGGTACAATTTAATCAAAAATTCTGTACCAACACCACTTATAAGAAACAAAATACAACGGAGCGAACTAAGCACTTCTTCACTCTTTTAATTCACTACTGCAAAGTTTATAAATAATAATATTAAATTATCACTGTTGTTGGTTCTTTATATCACAGTTGTTTTTTAATCAATATTTAGATTTCTTTTTTACAAGATTAAAAACAATATGCTTGCAACATATTGAAATAGCATTTTAAAAACTAGGTGATTACCTTTTTTATCATTTAGTAAATTATATATTGGAATCTTGTCTTTAATAATTTTGTCTACCCATGTTTGAAGGGTATTTCAGAAATTTAAAATTTTAGATCTGGAACAAGATGGTACAGAAAAAGAAATAAATAGAACTTCACTACTAAAAAATTCAAACCCGTTTAAGTACGATTCTTCTGATGATGAAAATGAGAAAGAAGATATTCCTCACAAGAGTGAATCAGAGCATACATCCCAAAAAAAAGTTGAGCATAAAAGTACCAGAGCTACATCAGCTGTATTTTGGACAGAACCGTTTTTCTTTAAACCTGACGATTATAGGTTACAAGGTAGGTTCATAAACACCTTTAGATTTTTTTATTTAAGACTAAAGGAGATAGAGTGAATAACTTACAGTCAAAAAAAATTTAAAAATCATCTGTATGATATTTTTAAATTTTAAGTTCTATTTACTAAATAGTTTATTGTTATTAAACATTATTTGGAGTTTTTTATAACTATAAAATTATTATTACAAAGCAATGTACTTTTTTGTACATTATGCCACTCTTCTCTTATAAAAACAAGGCTGTATGTTTTTTAAATTTTAAGAAAGAAATTCATGTAATTCTGCAGTTATAGAAATTACTACTTGGCTAAAATAATTGTACAATTAAAATAAAAATCCCGTTTTTAGTCTTAATACGTCCCCCCACTTCCACTTCACACTAAGGATTTTTTCGCGACTTACCGTTTTTAACTACTGGTTGATAGCAGTTCTTTCCCCCACCATTCTAACCGTGTTTAACCCGCCTATCCTCGCAAAAACGAAACGGTTTATGTATGTCAACTTACATACTAATCGTTTAATAAACTTTTAAGTTTAAATTTAAATGTAAGGTATTTGGAGAGTTAAGAAATAAGTCGAAAAGATAATATATAAACCAAATGTTTCATTTAATAAGATATTAACTGTTTCCAAGTCAACTATAACAAGTAAATTTTTCCTTTTTGATTTAAATATAATTGCACTAACTCATCCATTTGGAAATTAACTAATAAACCAAAAAATCTGCAATCCAAATAGTTGTTAAACCATAGCAAAAAAAACATCACAAGAACCAAAACAATAGAAAAGCCGCGATTCCTCCATTATTTTAAATTCAAACTTGACATAACCATTATTAACGCTCCTCCTGACTAGTGGCGATAGCGGTAGATACTGGGTACAAAGTAATGACGTAGATACTGACGTCAGAACACCTTCCCCTACGTTACCGCTTCTCGCGAAAATAAACCGGTATGTTAACTGTCCTAACAATGTTCAATTAATATGTAATTTGAGGCTCCTCCTACCAGTCATTCTTGAATTATAATATATACGTGTTAGCCAAAAAAAGTGTGACATAGCCATCTTGTACATTTTACAGAATACTTAAGAACATGCTTTAAATTGAAAAATATGTCATAAAACTAAAATTTTTTGTGGGACATATTATTTATTGGTCTATTTTAAATAGCTTCTCCATTTCTTAGTTACATTTTGATTAAAAGTATTTTATATTTTTAGTAACAGTTAAATTAATTTATTATATATAAGGATTTTGCAGTTTAAATTGAAAAATAGAAAAAGGTAACCGTAAATACCTGAAGGTAAGATTTGCCGTTATATATGGCATAGCAACCTATTGTTCTTCATGTTTACAATACTTTCCACATTTCTGCTTCTTAATAATGATTTTTTTGATCTTTATTCAGATAAGTGTCTTTATTATTAATAGTTACTAATATATTTACCATCTAAAATTAGAGCTAATTGAATTTTCCCAACTTAAATGCAAGAATATTGACAAAAAAATATGGAAGCATGTATGCAAATTAAAATAAAAAAACTAATAAGAATTTCTTTTTTTACAGAGGGTGTTGATTTCCTTGAAAAAATTAAATCAGAAAATAAGGAATTTTTGAAGATACGCAGAGACCTTAAAGGAATAGTTAAGGCTAAACTTAGAAATAACGAAAGGAAAAATAAAATGTTCAAAAAGAAGCTTGGTGGTAGTAAACGGCGAAAACATATAAGGATAAAGAAAGCACTAAAAAGATAGTAATGAAGAATAGGTTTATTATTAAGTGTATATAATTTGTTTTAAATATATGTTTAATTTTTTTGCATACCAAATATCTATTTTAATTATTAAACATCTATCAGCAAAAAATGTTTAACAAAATAAAAATATTTCTCTTATTTACCTCCAATTTTTAACTGCACATAAACCCTTTTTGGTTTTTTAAAATGCTGCAAATTTGCTTGAAAATCCTGGAAGCATTTTTTTATTAAAAAGTTTCATTTACAGGAACTTATTTTTCACATTTTTTTACATATCACTCTTTTCCAGTTTTCCCATAAATACACCAAACTTGATGTAATATGTAATATAACAGCGAAAAAAAATTAAATTCATTGTTAATTTAGTGTTTTTTCTAGCGGTCGTCCACAGGCGTAAAAGCCTAGTATAACTGTAAAAATTCCAAAATATGATTGGTTAGCGTAACGTCAAAATAAAGACAAAGCAATCCGGTTTTAGAGTTTTGACAGTTACCCAACGCAAATTACGCCCGTTTTGTGATTTAGAATCTTTGGATATGACATTTTACCTTGGATATTTTAAAATGCAATAATATTAATAAATAAAACTAAATTTTATTAAATCTTTTTATTTATTCAAAATATACCCATCTTATATTAAAAACCTTTTTTGACACAAGTGCACTTGTATTAAACACTAATACAATGAGTTAATGAAAAAAACCATTGTCACCTTAATTCTAACAAGTTATAAACCACCTTAACAATTTTTTTTTGCAAAAATGATGGTTTTATAGTTTTATTTAGGTTACAATGTTCTGGTAGTCTATTGTTTTTTTTTTTTTTTTTTTTTTTTTTTTTGGCCTTGATAGTCTATTGTAATACATTATTTTTTGCCATTGATGCAAAAAACTCAGTTTTTGCCTTTTCGTAATTTATGAGTTATCAGAATTAGGGTATCACTATATAATCTTAAATGGCTAAGGAAATTCGACAAAATATTTAAGCTATTAATTAAAAAAAAACTCTTATACTAAAAACTAGCATTTTATTACTTTATTAAGTATACACATTGTCATACACCAAAATTACAATCTAAAAATGATCCAATAATTATAAGAACAACCACAAACTTAGTATGCTTTAGTCATAGTTTTCTGATTAAAGAGGTCCATAGTGATAGCACTTAAAAATACTGGAATGGACTTCTGGTGAATTAAGTGCAAGTCGATCATTGGACCCAAAGTGGCACTAAATTCATTTTCCAATAAATTCAAGTCTCCTTCTGGATTGACTTCAAAGCAAAGTGTGTCTTCCGCTTGTTCAGCATACATGCTTCTCAATTTATAGATACTAGAGTTTGATGGTCTATCAATTTTGTAGCCAAAGAGCATATAAATTACATTTCGAAAGTCTTGCATTGACGATTTAAAATAATCTTTTAATCTTTGGCTTTGTTTTTCATTATTTTTGATTTGCTCCTTTAAAGCTTGAACTTCTTTGGGGCAGATGGAAATGTCTCCTGTAATGGAAAATATTTTTTAATACACTCACCTCTACAACAAAATTGCCTGGATACAAGTCGACTCCAATGTGAAAGTTACCTTCCTTGCAAACTGCCTATTTGATTTTTATGATCTTTTTTTGTACACTAATTTCTTAGTAACGATGGTATGTCAGAATTCTTTATTCAAAATTTAATTAAAGAATATATGGAGTGCAATAATGAGATAAAGTTTTTTGTCAGAGTTTGATTTAAAACAGTCTATCCCCAATAAAGTCAAGGATAATGCCATTATGAACAGAAAAAAAAATGTTTCAAAAAGATAAGCCTACAGGAATCAGTGGATAGCTGCTGGAAGCCACAGGGTGTTACAAATTTTGGAAAAGAAACTTTGTTTCATTTTTCGCAAGGAAGCCAAAAATTATTTTGTAGTATTTGTAGATTTGAGTACTTTTGTAGATTTTGAATATTTGACGATATTAATACTTTTGTTAGTCTTTTTAATGGAAATTAATAAATAAATAAATAAATAAATATGACCAGTTTGTAGTGGCCGGTTTTTTGGTGGCGACTGTTTTTCCTTTCTTAATTCTATTATACAACAGAGCTGGGATTTTGTAAAAATATAAGGAAAGAGAATGACAAAATGGAGATCACATGTCCTTGTTGCCATTAAAGGTAATTCATAGGTTTGCCACTGTTTCGAAAGAGATAGAGAAAAGGAATGTCAAAAAATTTGCTTACAGAATCGGGCCCCAGAGATCTTACTTTAAAACCTAATTAAAGTAAATTTTAGCAAAAAGGTAAATTACAAGAATGGAAAAACTTTGAGGCAGAAAAGCAAAAAATAAAAGCATTTTCAAACAATAACTTCTAAAGTAGCTATCATTATTGACAATGAAGGTAAAAATAAAAAAGTAGGGATTGTTAATAATCAATTTAAAAAAAAAAAGTTAAAGAAAGGAAGTTAATCTATTTTTAATGGAATTGGAGATACTGATATTCAGTTTTTGGGTCATCTTGTATATTTACATTATATCATTACAGTATATATGCTAAAACAAGTGTACTTACCAATTTTACTTGTTTCAATGCCTTCTTCCATTTTCTTTAATTTGTTTTTTAAGCGTAGATTTTCTTCTTGTAATTGTTCCAATCTTTGTTCTCTTTGATTAAGACATTCAGAAAGCGGATTATTAGCTAAATGTAGAACTTGCCCTCCATGAAGAGTATCATGACCTAGAAAATATACAATACAACGTTATTTAAAGATAATTAACCTTATATAAATCAACAAATCCACATTTTTTAAAGTTAAAACAGAGCTTATCAGAATTGAGGAATCACTTTCTTAAAAATTGTTCACCAAAAACGACCCATATTACTGAAATAAAAATGCAATAATAAACAATACCTTCCATCAATGACTCTATTTGAATTTCCAACCTATCTCTTTGTTCCCGAATGAGATTATTTTCTTCTCTGAGTTTAGTTACATCATCTTGAAGTCTGGAGATCTGCTCTTGTCTTACAGGAACAATATCTGTCAAATTAATAGAAGTAACATATATTATTAAAGTAATATTCAAACCCATTAAAAATAAACCGAAAATGTTCTGAAATGTCTATTTTTTTTTTTTTAACTTTTAAGAGCCTGTATCGCCTGTCTAACCAAGCGCTAAATTCATAATTTTCGAGGTAAGAGCAAAAAACGCCCATTTTGGAAATTATTTTTTATTTAATTTTATTCAATACTGTTATGTTTACGATGTATTGTAATAAGATTTCAAGTACACCCCGGTTAAATTTAAGAATATTTGTTATTGATATATAATTTATATTAAAAATACTTATTTTATTCTTACCCGAATGCAGTTGTGGCTGAGCTTCTTGTAAATCATTTTCCAACTTAGCCACCATGTCTCTATATCCTTCCACCACTTTTTCCAAATTATCAATCCTTTCCTTTTGGCTCTGTATAATATTAGAACCAGGACCACCACCAGTTGTGGTATTGGCAACCATAGTAAGATCTCTTTCATATGAATCAAGCTGTAGTCTATAGCTGTCTCTTTCACGACTTACCAGAAGGAGCTTTTTCTGCATACGATGGATAAGGTTCTGTTTTTGCTCTCCAGTGGTTTTTAGATCACTGAGGAGTTTTTGATTCTTTTCTAGTTCTGCTTTGGCAACTTTAGCAGCCTAAAATGTGAAGAGAACCCATTTATTATAGTTTACAAATTATTTCCAAAAAATACTTACATGTTGAGCTGCTTTAAATTGAGACTCAAACTCTACTTTATCAGCTGATAATGAAAGTTCTTGTTGTTGCAATCTTTCTATGGCAGAACGTAATAAATGTGGCAACGATGCATCACTCTCAGTAGTCTCACAAAAACCTCTTGCTACAGCTTTCCACTCACTGAGATACCTCTGATTTTGAGCATCTTGGGCCTAGAAACAAAACAGTTATAAATAAATCTACTTAATTATTTTTTGGTTAAAAAAGTTAACAATATTACCTGCAGCTCGGCAACTTTTTTTTCCAACTCCTTGTATTTTATAAGACGATTCCTCAAATCATATACTTCCTCTTCCAAAAGTAATTTATTCTTAATGTCACCCTTAATTCTATTAAAATCTTCTTTTAGCTTCTCATTTTCCTTTTCTAACTCAACATATCTTGCTAATTTGTGAGCTTGAGTCTAAAACCAAAACAATTTTTATTCTGAATTTTAACAAGTGTTTATTTAGGGACTGCAATGAAAATAAATTCATTGGTGGTAAAATAAGCATTTTTTTATAAATCATAATAATAAAATTTACCAACCCTAGCTTGCTGCTGAAACTCTAAATACTCTTCTTTTGCATTTTCTAAAACCCTGATTTGATTTTTGGCTTTTTGAAGAGCAACTTCTTTTAATTCCAATTCTCTTTCAATGGCATTCTTTTCAGATAGCTGTTTACCTGTAAATGTGTAAGAATACTTATAGAAACTGCATTCTTTTAACTTTGAAGTAACAACTTAATCAAATTCAGTGAAGATCTGCTTTATAATAATACAGTTATTTTTTTAAATATTATTATATACCTACTTGAAGATTCTATAAACTTTAAGATCAAATTTTCTGTAATCAACTACAAACCTAATTCTGTAGCCAACTTCTTTTGGGCCTGTGCATCTTCTTGAGCAGCTTCCAAAATGGTTTCTAGTTCCATTATCTTTCTCTTTAACTGGGACGATTCTATGTTGTCCTCCAAAACAGCAGTTTGTGTTTCACCTTTAAGAATTTCCATTTCCCTTTCCAAACTTGTAATTTTCTCTTCAGTAGTAGACTTTAACTGGTCATATTTTTCTTTTACCTAAAATAAAACTATTTAACCCAACCTTATATTGTAATATGAAAATAAGTATAAAAAACTAAGAACACATTCCACACCTCGACTAACTCTTTTTTAAGGTCAGCTTCCCTCTTTCTTATAGTTTGTAACTGGGTTTCTAGGTCTTCCACAGATTTTCTATCATATTCATGTTGGCTCTTTAGGGATTGAGTCTCATTATCAAACATAAGCTGAAGCTGTTTCCGAACATTGTGCATATGGCGAATTCTGTTTTCTAAATCAATTATAGTGTTTCTGGCCTCCAATAAGTCAGCTCTTAACCGCCTAATTTCTCTAGGAGAGCCTACATAAGATAAATTAAGAATACTTTCCCTTTTTAGTCTTTTAACTGGTGTTTGTTCTTCAATGCTACTTTCAAGTGAATTAGAGCTTACAGATCTTTTTAATGGGGAAGATTTATAATCTTCAAGATCGTTTTTACCAGCTTTTAAGTCGTTTACCATCTTAATGATTGTTTGATTAACTTTTTGAGCTTCACTCATCTTTTAATTGAGTCTCAATTAAAATGGCTGGTTTAGATTTGACTAGCCCTTATACTCATGTTTAGAAATTGTAATTAAAAAGCGCACAAGATTCGACACAATTTAAATACTTCTATGGACCAATACAGTTGCAAATATATGCGATTGCAATTAAAAATAATAAAAACCGCACAGAAACAACCAATAACCTCTAAAAACCGACGAAACAAGCCAAGCATAGAAGCCAAGGGTAACAAGCAACATTTTTGGAAACGCTGGCGGTGTTGTCAATAATATAATTACTACGGTAAATATTTCCCTAAATGTTTTATTACCTAGCAACATCGCTGAAATAATGGCAATGTCGTAAAGGGCTGATTGTTTACTAATATGGTCCAAATTTAAAACTTTTGTTTGGCATTTAAAGTAAGAACTATATAAATGAGTCAACTTAATTATATTAGTATACAATATTGCATCGAAAAAATCTTATTTCTTTAGTTTTTGACAAAAACGTTTAAAATATGTTAAATTTAAAAAAAAAAAACATTTTTTTTTTCTTACAAAAAACAAAATTATTTGGTAATATATGTTGTTAAAATTCTAATAATGCCATGAACAAAGTAGCTATATAAGAGTCAAACTCTTTGAAAAATTAAGCGTAATTTATTTTTGCTTACGCCATTCTTTAATAAAAATTAACATATAATCCTATGCTCTTAATGTGATTTAAATTTGTGGTTGGCCACTAGATAACAAATAATGTCGTCAAAGTCATTAATACTTTTGTAAGTTTTAAAAATGGTGTAATACAGATGATTAACATCAAGTAAAAAAAGAATATACTAGAATATACAGAGTAGTTAAAATTTCATATCAGGGGATAGAAAGTAAAAATTATGTGTTAAATATTGGCCTCGTACAATATAAAAGAAATGATTAAAGTTGAAATTTAATAAAATCTTTGCAATGCTATATAAACTATTTAGATAATTATTATTGAAACGTACTATGTATTAGATTTAAGCTTAAATTTAAAACACGATGCCGTTTAGTTGTTATTAATACATACATCAATTTAATTAACAATTGTTTTCTATTTGCACCCTTGCAAAGTCCGTCAAACTAGAAAAGATAGATGACAAATAAAAAAAATTATAAACGATGAATAAAGAAAACTTATATTATTTATAGCATGGGTTTATTGCTTTGGCACGCAACATATTTCTAAGTGTATATTTACCTTTAAACTCACTTTTTTAGTTTTTCTCGACGTTGCCTTATTGTTTGCTTCTGGCTAAATCCGGATGGTACTTGATCCTACAGTGTTGACATTCTGATATAACTTATTTAACTTTGGTTAAAAATTTGCTAAAAGACATTTTTGTTTTAAAACTTTATTTTTAACAAAACAAAATTTAATATTTTAGTTGTGATTGTTATTTAAAGATATGTCAAAAATAGTCTATAACAACGATATGTCTTTTTAAATAGTATATAAAATTAGTCTCGCCGGAATTATTAGAAAATATATGGCAACGTGGTCAAAAAATTACTATTCGTTCGACCTAAAATTTTCTGCCTTTTACTTCGTTTTACTAAGAAAGAGACCTTCAGAAAGATGTTTAATTAAAAAAAAAATCCTAGCATATTAAAGAAACTCAGATATAAGCGGCAATTGTAAGAAAAACCCATAATGAAAATTGAGAAAAGCCTTTTATTGAATATTCTAGAAAAACTTTTGGCAACCTCAAGTCGATAAGTCCAACCAATCAGATTGCACGATTTCCATCGAGTTTGCGCAGTTGTTTGGTTACTGCAGTGGCAACATACCAACATACGCCATTTTGCAAGCGTCGGGATTGTTTGAGAAACGCTCTTGTATACCCAGTGTTTTTAACACGGTAGTACGGGTTTAAATTTCGTTCCAAGTTAAAAACAAAACGCCGGTATGGGAGATTATCAAGTTGCTGGTGTACAACAAGATGCTTTGGGCGCCGTCCAGCTAGAACTTGGTGGAAATCCTAATGCCCTTGCACTACGCCGGCCGTTCGACCCTCTGGCTCACGATTTAGAGGCAAGTTTCAGGTTGACGCGTTTTGCGGATTTGAAAGGCCGCGGTTGTAAAGTTCCCCAAGAAGTCCTCAACAAACTCGTGGAAGGTCTCCAGCAGGATTACAACAGCGGTGATCATGAACACCACTTTATGCATATGGCCATTCCAAGGATTGGGATTGGCCTTGATTGCTCGGTAAGTCATCAAAAGCCGGTTGTCGGCAAAGATGCTCTTTGTTTTGTTTATAGCCAGGGCCACCTTTCCTGTATTTCTTTTAAATGCTAAATTGGATACACTATCAAACGTAAAAAAAAAATCAAATTTTCGGTTCCTAATTAAGTTTAATTCAAAATTTTGCGCGGTTTTTTTGATTGTGGTAAAACCCTTAATTTTATTAATTTTATTTTAGTTGAGTTACTCAATTTTTTTAAGATGTATTATTTTATTAGTTTGATACAGTATACGTTTGACACCAAATATTTATCCCATTAGCTAAAATATAGCTGTGACAGGCCTCAAGAAAATTATAACAATCAATTTCCCCTTGCACTTATCCTGGGTGTAGATTTTTGGGTGATCCTAAAACGCTTTTTAAAATACTATATTACATTTTCCTTTCCATAGGTTACCCCACTTCGGCATGGCGGCTTGGTTTTGGTGCAAACAACTGATTTTTTTTATCCTTTGGTTGATGACCCTTATATGATGGGAAAGATAGCCTGTGCCAATGTTTTGAGTGATTTGTATGCAATGGGAGTTACTGAATGTGACAATATGCTGATGTTACTAGGCGTCAGCACTAAAATGACTGAAAAGGAACGTGATGTTGTAATTCCCTTAATTATGAGAGGATTTAAGGACTCCGCATTAGAAGCTGGAACTACTGTTACAGGTGGACAAACTGTAGTCAATCCCTGGTGCACCATTGGTGGGGTAGCTTCAACTGTAGCCCAACCAAATGAATATATTGTGCCAGATAATGCAGTTGTTGGAGATGTTTTGGTTTTAACAAAACCACTAGGAACACAGGTAATTTTAAATATTTAATTTTTTTTTTTTTAATTATTTTATTTTAAGGGTAACTTGTTGTATGTAATATGTTTATCTTTTACAGGTTGCTGTTAATGCTCATCAATGGCTTGATCAACCGGAACGCTGGAATAGAATAAAGCTGGTAGTTAGCGAGGAAGATGTACGCAAAGCTTATCATCGTGCAATGGATTCCATGGCCAGACTTAACCGTATTGCTAGCAGGCTCATGCATAAATACAATGCCCATGGTGCTACTGACATTACTGGATTTGGATTGCTTGGTCATGCACAAACACTGGCTTCTCATCAAAAAAATGAAGTATCCTTTGTTATTCATAACTTGCCTGTAATTGCAAAAATGGCTGCAGTTGCCAAAGCTTGTGGTAACATGTTTCAACTTTTGCAAGGACATTCAGCTGAGACATCTGGTGGACTTTTGATCTGTCTGCCAAGAGAGCAAGCTGCAGCTTACTGCAAAGACATTGAAAAGCAAGAAGGGTATCAAGCTTGGATTATTGGTATTGTGGAAAAAGGCAACAGAACCGCTCGCATTATTGATAAACCCAGGGTAATTGAGGTTCCTGCTAAAGAATAGAGAGAGGGTACATTATTAAAGATATAAGTTTATAAATTTGTATTTTACATATGACTGGCTGTTAATTTTCTAACTGCTATAGTCATATAAAACCCCACAGCTTTTAGGTTTTCACTTATTTTAATCTACATTTATAGCATTTAAACAAAAAAATCTTTTGTAAAAATTTTGTTTTTTGAAGGTAGTTTCCCACATTTGCTGAACAGAAGTATGAGTGAAAGTGTTTTTCTTTTTGTTCTAATTTTAGGTTAAATTAGAATGTTAGAATAATTATTGTAAAAATTTATGTGTTTTTGATATTCTTCTTGCAGAAATAGCATTAGAAAATGATTATGGTATTTTGTATAATAATTTTTAAAATATATTGTTCCCTTGGCAGTATGTTAAGGTGAAATACAACCTATTTTTTGGTTTAGCATGTTGATTTTTTTTTCCTTGTATACAAAAATTTAGCACTAACAAATTCTATATCATAAATATCCAGGTATTTCAAAAAATTATAAAAATAAAAAACCAACAGCAATATTTTAGTCTGTAATGTAATAATATTGCTCCAAACATAATATATTTAATAAATCAATATTTTAATATATGGATCCTTTGTCCTCTGGATACAAGAAATATATTTTTACTTCACCTTTGCTAGTATATACAGTTTCAGTATGTCTTATCAAGTAAATAGCCGCAATTCCATAGGCTAGACAAGGTATTCCTGAAAAAAAAGGGGTTTTTGTAAAATTAATAAAAAACATTGGTTTTAAATAATTGGTTTAGCAAGAATTACTAAAATGTAGATGTAGGAGCTACTTGTAGATTTAAATGTATTTAAGTAATAGTAGAGGACTATATAGTTTGATGTCTTGGATGAATAGATTATAAAATTATTTCTTACCTAAATTAATTACTTTAATTATTCTAAAAAAATAATCCTCTATTTTTAAATCTTGTTCCCTTCTTTTTGTACAATGATATTTAATATATGGATAACATCCAGTCCTTAAAATATGATAATTTGAATTTCCTACTTTCCAGTTAAAATGAGATTTTCCCCAATGATCATCTCTTATACTGGAATACTGAAATAAAAAAAACCATTGTCCTAAACTTAAAAATAATTTAAATTATTTTTTAGTAAAATTACTTCAACTGGGGATTTTTCAATAAATTTAAATAAAAATATCAAAATCTGGAAGGTATGTTACCAACTATTTTTACATCTTTATTAGACATCATGAAAAAACAGACATTTATTTATCATCAGAATGCATGTTATTTTTTTAAATAAAGAAGTACTGATCATATATTTTATTTTTAATAATACTAAATTTGTATATTGAATTTCCAAACAACAATGAATTATTTTACCATAAACTTTTCTTTGTAAGCATTTAATACTAATTTTATACTTAGTCATAATGCTATTAACTTCTGTAAAAATAGTAAAATGCAAATACTGAAAGACCCACTCAGATCTGTATAATGTAAGTACCTAGTCTAAATTTTTATCAAGATGAAATAATTGCCAAAAATAATTAAAGTTTTTGTAAATGCTTTAAATAATAAATAAGTAACTTAAATAAAGGCTTATGACAAATAAACCCCAAATAGTTATCTTACTTTAATAAAATAGGAGGTCCAAGGAGGTTCATTGCATTGCTTTAAATATTGAGTTAAAACTTCTGATGAAGTAGGCAAGTTTAATTTATTTTTAAATATAAAATTTGCCTTTATTGGAAGCCTTATTACCATGGTAAACAATGGCTATAATTTGTTTGGGTAAAAAAGAAAAGTGGTCAGTTTTCAGTGTTTAAAAAGCAAATCTTAAAGCTTATTATTCGTAATTTGTTTACATCATTTAAATGTGATAAACGGTGTTGCCACAAAGGAGCAATAGAAATTCTTGATACCCTTCGAGAATATACCTGTAGAGGCAGTTTAATATATCATTGTCGGGCTTAGGGAATTCTGGGTATTTTTCAATTATGGCACAAAAGCGCATTATGCGACATAGTGCTCAGCATTAAGTGTTGAAGTGTGAAGCCCTATGATGCGAGGCTTTACGGTAGTTGAAACACTCAATGCTAAGCATTTGCCGCATAATGCGCTCTTGTGCCGTAATTGAAAAACACCCTCTACCACTCGTGACTAACAAAAGCATTTTTCGGAAATGGCGACTAGGACCAGATCAGCGAACGTTTGTTTGCTAAAGGGAACTGATAAAGCTTATTATCTCGAGAATCATAGTTTTTAAAAATCTCTAAAGTTTACCTAACTTGCTATAATGTACTTAAGCGGGAATAAGAGGCCATTGCCGCCCGTTTTGGTACCCCGTTTTTGGTATCGTGACGACGTCTGTCTATGATAACACCCTAATTTGTTCGATATATTTTAGGTAGGTGTTGATCAATATTCATTAAATATTTTTTTTACCCTTAATTAAAAAGGTAACACCTGTCTGTTGTTTCATGGCAAATTTTAAAATAATTTATGTAATCATTGTGTTCGCCTGACCTAGCGGCAATGCTGCCTGCAGAATCCCCTAAGCAAAATTTAAAAAAGAAAATTTTAGGAAATTCGCATATTAAGCAATATAATGTTTTTAGTTGAACACATGTGTTTTTGTTTATTAACGGCAACAATGCCGATTGCAAACAGCTGTTTTTGACATTTAATTTTAAATGGACTTGACGTTTCTAATTTTTATTTTTGCGCCATCTGCAAATCAAAAGCCGCAAATAGAATGAACACACCCAAATTGTGAGTTTTTTTACCGCAATACTAAAAAATGGAAATATATATTTTAAAAACCTATTACCAGATTAAAAAGTATATATTGTAGTAAAAGTAGAACATTAAATATAATAATTATATTTAATAAAATTCAAGCAGTTTAGGTTAGCAGTCATATTTACTTTAAAATAAATTAATTCGATTTTGATTTTTGGTTTTCGATATTTCAGATTGTAAACCGATACTCTTTCAAGGTAATGTAAATGTCAACATTAATATGGCCGACTTCTTGTTAAGGCTGTGTGAAAAACAGAATAGAAAGTTCAAAAACTTTAAGAGATTTTAATTTTGTACCAGGGTAATTTATTACAGTTACTTACCATAAGAAATTCCTAATATGGTGTGAAAAACAGAATAGAAAGTTCAAAAACTTTAAGAGATTTTAATTTTGTACCAGGGTAATTTATTACAGTTACTTACCATAAGAAATTCCTAATATGGTAAAATAAAAATGGCAAAGGGTAAAGATGGTTTTAAAAAACAAACTGTGATTCAAAAACGATCTGCATAGAATATTGTTCAGTGAACCTACCTATTGTTGAGAAAATTCCCACAGTTTTCGGAAGAAATCATATTTATCTTTAGTGTAAGTGCTTAGATTTTTTTTATAGATACCTAAAGAAAGCACAAAGTTACTAATGGAAAAAGAACAGGAACTATTGATCCCTCTATCATCTGGTAAGTACCTACATATTATTTAAAACTAACTGTACATACTATAGGTACAAATCAATAACAATTAAAATTAAACATTACAATTTATTTAACAATACGTTTTAATTAGTTTATGTTTAATTTTTTAAAGACTTTAAATAAAATAAAGAATATGTACAACTCAATTTGCAAATTTAAATTAAATATGCATATCATAAGTAGCATAACTTTATGTTCCCATAACAGTAACATTTATCTAGATACTCCTATGGTACTTACAAACCAGGTCTAGGTAGATCCTGTTAATATTATGATCTTATAATCAATTACAAGTTTTTCTGTGTAGTTGAAAGCAAATTACGTCAGATTAATTGTAAAAAATTAATTCCCAAGCCTCTAATTTAAAAAAGGTAAAATATTTTGTGTTAAATGATAAGTTTTCTAAATCCTAAACACATAGGTATTAAAATATTTTAATGTATGATTTGCAATGTAGGTAGAGACATGGTACTGATTTAAAATTAAACTCTTCACTGAATTAAATTATTCTTTTGATTTTATAATTGTGAGGAGACATGTAGCCTTTTTGTCAATTAAATTTATTGAGTAAAGATATGTAGATAGGGTTGCCAGATACTCCATAATTTATGAATTACCCCTTTTTTTAAGCTATGACAATACATAATTCAGAAAATAAAATATTGGGAAAATAAACCTGTTGTATTTAATAAACAATCGACATTCTGCCTCAATGTGACCCAAGAAACACAGGTCCGTTTCTGTTCATTTGTCATAAACCCACTTAATATTGATACCAAGAGATGATGTAGACTTACAAGTGAAATGTTATTTTAAGTTTATTTATTTAAGTTATTGGTGTCAATAATACATATTAGTACTTACACAGGTCAAAATATAAAAATATAAAATCAAACATTTCTAATAGAACATTATTACGTAAACACTTAATACAATAACATTTAAAATATTAAAACCTAAAAAAACAATAGGATTTTATTAAGAATACATCTACATCACAAGTTACATGTTAAAAAGTGCTCTTTCTAGCAAAATATTCTTTTTCTTGTTTTTAAATTTTTTTAATGAAGTAATGTCTTTAAGCTCATTTGGGAGCTTATTGTAAAGCTTGACTGCAAAGCATCCAGGGCCATCTCGACACCTGTCTAGGCGGCAATATACAGGTATAAGATTATGTTTGTTTCTGGTTTCATGGTCATGGAGCTCACCATGCAGTTTGAATCAATTCATGTTAGTCTTTATGTATAATAAATTTTCCAGAATATAGGTAGATGAAAGGGTCAAAATTTTATGAGATACAAAACCCAGTCTGCAGTCATCCCTATATCCCAGTCCGTCCAAAGTTCTTACAGCCTTCCTCTGCAAAACAAAGATCCTACCAGCACCCGCCGCATGCCCCCATACAAGTATTGCACAGGTCATTACTGAGTGAAACAGAGCAAATTATGCATTCCTCAGAACATGGCTCGACACACTCTGAGAGCCTTCTCAGTGCAAACAAGCCGCTCCCCAATCTCTTTGCTAAATGATCTATATGTGGAATTCACCCCAGTTTAGGATCCAGATGGACCCCAAGGAACTTTACTGATACAATATCATTTTTCAATGACTCCATATCCCTTAGTAAAAATATTATTTTGTTTGTTTTTTCTTTATTAAGAAGCAGCTTGTTTGCACCAAACCAGCCCTCTACCCTCGACTGTGCATCACAAGTTGGAGTTTTATACATTTGTTTAAACAACTAAACAGCTTTTATAAGTTGTTCCTACAGATCCTCAATGCAGTTTAAAAAATGAATTATCCACCAAAAACACTTATGTAAAATTTTTTTTAAGGATTGTGATTGTTAGTTTAATGTTTTAATAATAGTTGTAAGTCGACTTGCCATTTTAACTAACTTATTCTGACTATATATATATATTATTTATTTAAATGATTATTATTGTTATATGTTATGTTTTATTTTAATTAATGTTTGATGGATTACATGCCACTATTTTATTTTATTTTATTTTATGACGTTTGTAAATAACTTAACATGTTTATTTTTTATGACTATGTTTAATTTGTATGCGATTTTATTTGTGATATTTTATTTGTGTTAGCTTTTCACACATGTTTATTTATTAAAAGCTAGTAAAATATGTATTTTTTCAGCTTTGTCAATAAGATTGTTTACCATCTTCAGACAATAAAGCATTTTGAGTTTGAAAATAAGAGGCAAGTTACTATCCAAAAATATCGACCTCCAAAGTACTATGATCTAAAATTAGACCGAGTTTTGTCCACAATTTTATTTTAAATAAATTACATTCCCAACACCTTGTAGTTCTTGTCTCTAGGACTTTCCTATTATGTGTGTTGAATTTTAAATTCAACACTCATAATAGGTAGGTGGTATTCAGTTAGGTATCCTTGGGACAAGAAGGGTGTGTTGGGTGCGTAATCTATTTTAAATAAAATTTTGGACAGAACCTGGTCAAATTTTAGATCTGGGTACTTTAGGAAGCCGAGATTTTTGGATAGTAACTTGTGTGTTTTTGGTCAGATCTTTTCACTTTTTCTGAGTTCAATGAATGGAATAAAATCCTGACTGCACTTTAAATTCTAAGACAATTATGACCTCAAAAACTTGGGTTCAGTCAGATTGCAAACTTCTAAAATACCCCTGTTTTAGGATTTTCCAAGTTAAAATGTTCAGTTTTGAAAATTTTTAATTTACTTGTGTTCTAAGACTTACTTACATACCCAATTTGAAGTTTCTACTCCCTCGGGAAATGCTCCATAATTTTGATGAGTTAATGAGTGAGCGAGTGAGTCAGTCAGGCAGTAGGAAATGGGTAATTTTCAAAATTGAGTATCTTAAAAACTACTTGTTATAACTGTCTCAATTTTTTCATAGGTGATTAGAATAGCTATGTATATTTACATACCAATTCTGTTATCTTTATGTAAAACGATAATGAAGGTATTTAATGGAGGGAATATGCTTTTTTACTTTTTTAAGATTAACTTTACGAAAAGAAAGAGTAACAATTTATAACTGGTTTCATATCTTAAAGAGATGGTAAATTATGAAAGCTTGAAACAGCATGTACAAAATGATCAGAAAGTAGGAAAATCTATAAATACTCCAAGATAAAAGTAGTAGTTTTGATTATTATAGAGCAAATTGAAAAAAGCAAATTTTGCTTAAAATTAAAAGGTAATTCTAATTTAAATTAGTTGCATTCCATTTAAAAAAAGTTGATATTACCTTTATTATATTTGTGTAATTTGCAGTTTCCAATTGTCGTGTCTTGTTAGAGTTTTGTGTTAAATAGAACAAGAACACATTGGATTTAAATTTATATGTAAATTTTGATTAAAGTAAAATTTAAAGCTCTGAAAAAAAAAAATGGAATATCAAGATTAAGCCGGTTCAGTTACCTGGAGGGTTACAAAATCTTCAAAAAATATGCTTCTATAACCTAGGATATTGTTAGTGCTAATATTGTTGGAATCTAATTAGATTGAAATGGTTTAAAAAGAAGTCAGCAGATCAGGTGGTATATAATTACTAAGGAAAATATAAAAGTATTTGACAGAAGTCAATTTTTGTTTGGTTTCCAAGACGAACCATGGCTAACGCGACTTAACTTTGCCAAACTTTGGGTTGTATCCATGGCTAACTATGGCTTATAAGAACAGATTTTAAATTCAAATAACTTGCAACTCGTTTATCCGAACATAGATAAGTTATATATATTTGAAAAGAGGAAGATTAGCAGAATTTGAATTTTCAATCATATACAGGGTGTTCCATTTAAAACAACGAAGTTGATAGTGATTTGTTAATTTTCCGATCATCATTTGTTTTTCTATCTTACACCATAAAAATCTTCATGAAAAATCCTGCAACTTTCATATAAACTATTTTTTTTCTATCTATAAAAATAAAGATTTTAAAGGGGTGCGCAATTATACGGGAAAACCCTGTACCTAATTAACTAGAAAAATGAAATTAGCAGTTGTAAAAACAATATACATTTAAATGATGCTGAAAATTTTCCAGCACAAATTTTTGCCTCCTATTAGGATACATATTTTTATAAATGGAAAAACTTCTTTCCACGTCAACTGACGTAATGGGGGCGTATTTTAAGCTAGCCACGATTTTGGATCTATGTCTAAATCTATACAATCATCAAAATTTCCTATTAAAATATCTGCTACTTTAGAGGTAAATTGGTAACCATTATTTTTTGATAAAACAGTTTTAAATTTTTTAATAATTTCTTCCCCAATTTTACCCTTGATATTTCTGAAAGCTGATTCAGAGTCTCTTATTATTTGCGTGCTTTCTGTTAGTGGTAAACTAGATGCCTCCAATTGAGTTAGAGATTTAGAAAGAAAACCGTAATTGCTCTTTAGAAACGAAAGTTGTTGCTTAATCTGCTTATTTTCGCATATTTCTTTGGCTTCTGAAAGCGATTGAGAAGAATTATCTGCCAAAACTGAAATTATTTCTTTTACCTGAGAAAAATTGTCTGCATAATAAATAGCTTATATATATATATATATATATATATATATATATATATATATATATATATATATATATATATATATATAAATATATATATATATTCAAGACTCAAGTGGCATTTATTTGAGAAGATATGGAAATAAGTTACTAGGAATTTTTAAAGTTGTAGTAAAAAGTAAAAGATAGTTCCTAATATCATTTTCCAGAAAAAATGCTGCAAGTTCTACTTTTATTAATTTAGTAATAAAATTTGTTTTTTCCAATTATTTTAATTAATAATTATCTAATTCCAAATTAACAACTTAATATTGTACTCCCCATAGTAGGCGTTGATAGTGACAAGCATTATTGACACTTAGTTTTTTTATAATTCGTTAGCTACTCAGTAACGTCAGTTTTAAATGCTTACTTAACAGCAAAAAATTTGATATCAATTTAAATTTTTAAAAATTAATATTAAAAATTTATATTGATATTAGAATAAATTTATTCACAAAAAATAAAAAGTGGGCCGATTTTTTCGAAAAGTGGTATTAGAGACTACCTTTTAATTTTGAATAACTTTTCCTAGTAACTTATTTCCATATCTTCTCTTGAAAAAAAATAAATGCACTCTTGTACCATTTTAAGTATTTTTTCAATTTTCTGAACACCGCGTATAAAATATGTCAAATGTTTCTATCCCAATCTTACTCTAAGAAGTAGCAAAATTTTTTATCATCAAAAGTAGCATTTTAAGTTTTTTTTTTTCGATAAAATCGAAAATAAAAAAGTTTTTCTCTTCAACACCTTTTCCGTGGACATACTGTATAAATATATATATATATATATATATATATATATATATATATATATATATATATATATATATATATATATATATATATATATATATATATATATATATATATATATATATATATATATATATATATATATATATATATATATATATATATATAATATATATATATATATATATATATATATAATATATATATATATATATATATATATATATATATATATATATATATATATATATATATATATATATATATATATATATATATATATATAATATATATATATATATATATATTTATATATATATTTATATATATATATATATATATATATATATATATATATATATATATATATATATATATATATATATATATATATATATATATATATATATATATATATATATATATATATATATATATATATATATATATATATATATATATATATATATATATATATATATATATAATATATATACATATATATATATATATATATATATATATATATATATATATATATATATATATATATATATATATATATATATATATATATATATATATATATATATTCCAGACTGGGCTCTTAATTAGTTTATGTAGTTATTATTAAATTGTTATGGGTCTCTATTATTGTCTGTGTAATATTCAAGATCTATTTTGTACCGACATTGCCTATTTGTTTGTCCTTAAACTTCATTAAATCTAATAAAGGGTTGGAAAATTAATTGCATAATTACTGCCTTCGCCCGCGAGACTTTGATGGGAAAGGTCGAAGGGACGTAATATATTCGGAGTTAAAATATTCTATTTTGGTAACAAAGCCTGAGCAACTTCTTGAGTATGCAGACAAACAATTATCTACTGTTTCAAACTGTTGTTGTTGCACAGTGGTTCGGAATGCCGAAAAGAGGCGCATGGGTGTTTATTTATAATTTCCATTTTGGCGTATAAAAAGTTTACTAACTGACTTCTTCGAGCAGGAAACCGTACATTTTTCTTTAAATCTTATTCCCTTTGTGCAAAATAAATGCTTTGCTGTTTCTTTAGATCAAGAAAGTCGTGATTCGTAATTTTTCAAGTTACAGTGGTAAAGTATAAGAGGTGTCCAAAATATATATTTTTATTATGATCTTCATAGTTCCTTTTTATATATTTATATTACCCTGTTTTTTTTTTAGAGGATTAAAAATTTGTTGGGTATTAAAGATGGTTCGGTCCTGCTCCCAGGATAAAGGTCTCGTCTTTATAAAGAATCGATTAACCTTTGTGAATTTGCAGATTGCCTAAAACTATGTAAAAAAACAAAAAAGCCTTAACATTCGAAAAACTACTTAACAATCAAAGAACCCCTTAACAATTAAATAATTGTCAACGTTTTAGTGGCAAGTTTACCACTGTTTTCAAGATAAAGGTAATCTAAAAAAAACCCCAAAACATAAATAATAATTAAAATTACCTTTGCTTGGTATTGTAATTTCAGGAAACTTTAGATCAATTAACTCACCACAGAAACGTTGATTGTAGGATCTGCAAGTTTATAAAGGTCAATTGATTTTACGTCAGGTTTTCAGGTTTTTAGTTTTCCCAAATTTTGAACCTTTAAAATAATTTCACCGCGAACTATTTTATTTTTGTTTTTTTTGTGGAAAACACCTTTTATATTTCTCCCAATAGGATCAAACTTTAATGATTCCGATATAAAGGTCAATTGATTTTGTGTAGGTTTTTTTTTCTAGTTTTAAGTCGTGCCGCTACTTTTACGAGCACAATATGTGTTCTGGTGTCCCTGTCTCCTGGAAAGTATGACGAGCAGACGATTAGATCCGTCAAACCCTCCTCTCCCAGATATAGTGACGGGAGTAGCTCTTTTAGGTCCTTTTTACAGGAACCAGACAATATGTTCTGAGGCCGTATCTCCGGCCTTTCCTTATGAAAACGGTTCTATCCGCTTTCCCTTTAAAGCCAGTATACCCTTTTCACTATAAAAGCGGTTCTGTTCGCCTTCTGTACCTTTTCAGGCCGTATCCCGGCCTTTCCTAAGCACCTGCTTGTTCGGGATGGATTAGCCCTTCCCCGTGAAACAGGCGCCTGTGACTTCAGGGGCACCTTTCGAAACGGATTCACCCGTTCGGTCAGCGCACCCTTAAATATAAAAGTCTATACAAATAGGGGTCCGCAAGGCCTTCGTTTCCGAAATACAGGGTGTTAAAGTTTTTATTTAATTTTTCTATTTTTTAAATAAAATCTATGATAATGTAAATATTGGAATAAAATTTGGTATCCGGGGGTTTTTGGTATGACGGATTCGAACCTAATCTTAGTACGGCTCTTACTTGTAGGGGTGCCACCTACACGTCTTTTTATTATTTTGAACAATCACAACTTTTTGGTACGGCCCTGTATTACATTTTTAAGTAAATTTAATAACTGTTTTGTCATTTTTACGTCATAAAAGGTATACCTTTTTAAAAATTGATATGAGCAACCATTTTTAAGATATTTTGATTGAAAAAAATTACTACTCATTTGATTTTATTATAGCAAAATTTAAAAAATAAAACAAAATGTATAATTAAACAATATGTATTTTAATTTTCAATAAAATTATTGTTCTTAAAATATGTTCAGCAAAACATAAGCTAGGTTTTATTTAAAAAATAAAAAATAATAAATAAAAACTTTAACACCATGTCTTCGGAAACGAAGGCCTTGCGGACCCATATTTTTATAGACTTTTTTGTTTATTTTTGGTCCCTGACTACGTACCCGAAGTATTGACATTTCCTCATGAATCACCCTGTATATTATTAAATAAAGATAAATGTGTAGCATTAATATCTGTTGATTTAAAAAATACATAGTTACCTATGCTTGATGCTGAAGTGACTTCAGAAAAAATAAAAATGAGTTAATACACCACCCATTTCTTGTCTTTTTAAAAATACTTAATATACCCAGTTCTAAGAATCTTCCTAATTTTTCATCAAAATTCTTACAAATTTTATTTTAATTTCTATTTTATTTTTCAATCTTGATAACGGTGGCAGATTTGCCATCGAAACGTAGATGGGTATTTAAATTTTCTGGGTTTTTTATTATAGGGCTTTTTCTTTTTTTTTTTTTTTTAGTTCACATGGTCATTAGTGCCGAGCACACTCAGTCACTATACCCCGGGACCAGGACCGAAGCGGTTTCATTCTGTAAAAACTTTTCTGGCGAGTAAACCCACAAAAACTTATTAAAACATGAATCGGCCACAAAACTATAGAACATATCTACAAAGAAAATGCAGTTTAAAAATATCAAAGTGTGAAGAAACGCTCTTAAATCACATGTATTGTTTGTTTGTAAAGGATTCATAAAATTTTTATCCGCAAATATTAATATTCTAGCGTTGCAGTTCCGCAAAAACTCCTGTTTTAGTATGCCCTAACGACCTTCTCTGTTATTCTCAATAGCATCCCCTGTCAATCGCTCTACCGGTTGCTTCCTCGCAGGAGCAGCGCCCGTGTGGCGGAGCTAAGTTCCTGAAAGACGCCTGCGTCAACCACCATCGATCGGGCGCCGCGACGTCCACCCGGCCGGGAATCGGGATTCCTCAGTATCGCTCTGAGATTTGTCCGTGCCGCGTCTGGATTTCGAGGAACGAAAACAGGAAGACTTCAATCAGAGAGGGATTGTACAACAGGTACTGGCTTGAGAATTGCTGTCGCTCGTTGACCGCAACGATCCATTTGTTGCTGCTTTTGCTGTTGCGTGTTTTTAGTTTCAATAAGCATTTTATAGTTTTTTTGTTGCACTAGAATTTGTTGCTTATGAGAAAATGCTTTGTATTTGCATTTTGTTTTTCTTTTTGTGTGTTAATGTTTGTTATTTAGATAATGATGATGATGATGATAGACAAGTATAATTTAAATTTAAGTAATTTTTTCTTTTAGAATTATTACTAGAACTAATTTGGCCGGTCCAGCCATCTTAAATTTATCGATTTTTAAAATATTACTAAAAAATTAGAGCGCTAAAATATAATAGTGTCTTCTTTGTACGTGCTTGTGAATAATTAAAAAAAAAATAATTTTGATATAGTTAGTTTAAATTGGCACATTTTGTCCAAAATTTGGTTGAAACATGCTTTTGAATGTTGCAGTGGTCAATAATGTAAGCGCCAATAATGTAGATGTAAATCTTAGTAATTCTTTTACTTTAAAATGATATTTACATTTTAACATAACATAAACCTTCTTTTTTAAAATATTTTTTTGACTTTCGGTTTTTTATATTTTTTTGTTAATATGTATATGTATATATTATATAAATATATATATATATATATATATATATATATATATATATATATATATATATATATATATATATATATATATATATATATATATATATATATATATATATATATATATATATATATATATATATTTTTTTAAATTTTATAGCTTATAAACATAATCATATATATATATATATCAACTTTTAACAGGTATACCTTTTTGATGTAAAAATGAAAATGAATAAAAATTGACAAAATAATTATTTAATTTACTTAAAAATGTAATACAGGGCCGTAACAAAAAGTTGTGATTGTTCATATATATATATATATATATATATATATATATATATATATATATATATATATATATATATATATATATATATATATATATATATATATATATATATATATATATATTTTTGTTTATTATTGCGATAGAATGGTACAAGCATAGTTTGTACTATACTTGTGAAATGATAATACAGGAATCATACCCGTCACTTTACACTTGGCACTGCCTTACCATTTTAATTTATTAAAAGTACTTATACAAAACAGAAATTTATACAATTGTCACAAAAATTACCCAAACAAAAAATATTTAGACTAAAACGCCATATTGAATGTTTCATCTGTCGAGCGAAGCCATGAATGCTAGAGAGGTAAAGGATCAACCACTCTGCCAATTTTGCTATTAATAAGCGCCTAATTTAGGCTTAATTAAATTAAAAACGGCCATTGTTAAGTTCGAAGCTGAAGGTGGCGGATACCTTATCGAAAATATTTGTCGCGCCTTTAAAAAAGAGAAAATGTACATTACTTTTCACTTACTTATAACTTTATTCCCAGCATTTTTATTTTGATGTGATTTTAAATTAGTTATTCAATGTAAGAAACTAAAATTACAGAACAAGTCAGTGGCGTTGTGGATTTTATTGTTTCGAGAACAGAGTTTCATTCATCGCTAGGCATAATCTTAGAATGTGCGTTTAAGATGCCACTCTTATGCCAAATCGATGCTTTCTCCAGCTAAACTAACAGCTCATTGGTGTCCCCTGAGACGTCACTGGACTTTATAATTTTAGTTTAATTAGGCTTAAATAAGGCCCTTGTTACTAGAAATAACATTGACAAATTTCAAGAAAATTGGCTACAGGGTATTTAGGATAACTACAAAAATCTATTTAAAAAAAAGTTTAACACCCTGTATCTTAAAAACTGTGCATGTTCGGAGCCATATTTATAGACACTTTTTTCTACATTTTCTAATGAGGAGTCGCCTACTGAAATTTGGCCGTTCATTTTTCGAACACTGCATGTTATTTGTAAAAAAGGTTTAAAATATAACTTATATTACTCGATACATACGTTTCTACAAGATATCGTGGCTAATTTTTACATCATTTTAAAAAACAATACTTTTTTCGGGGTCAGAATCCCCCTCTTAACTACTTATTTTATTTACCCTAAATTTTTAGGTATTTTTTTTTTGCTTTTAAAAAATTATTTGACGAAGTATTTATGCATGCGGCTTAATGCCTTTTGTCTGATATTTTAGAATTTGTTAAAATTATTCGGTATTGGACATTGGTCATAAAAGCAAAACAGGTAATTTTTTGTTTTCGAAATATGAATTTACTTTATCTTAATTTTTGTTCTAATTTTTTATATTATTAACTTTTAGATTGATATTTTTTTACAAATAATAAAATTATTTATAAACAAAGATGGAACTAAATCCTTTTACGTTTTCCAATCGTTTTGACATCATAGTATCTAACAGAAAATATCACTTTTTAGAAAATAGCTAAAATACGAAATATATGTTACTTTTATTATTTATAAGAATAGAAACATTTTATAATGTACAGAATGGTGTATTAAAAAAAACTTTTTACTATGTACAACATACACGCGTCCAATTACAGCAAATATCCCTTATTTTTTATTAAGTATTATAAATACTTAGCAAATTAAAGTTGTGAAAGACAAATATCATAGGTACCCTGTAGATTTTCAACAAAAACAAAACTTGAATTTTAAAATGGAGTTGATACCTTTTTTTATACAAGTAGGTTTGAAAGCTCGTTTTTGAATAAAAACTACTTACTTGTTTGGGGTAAACCTTTTTTTATTTTTTTACATATTCCTTTTAGGCTTATACAGGGTCCAACGATGTTTCAGTTTGTTCCCTTCCAAATAAGTAGGATTTGTCCAAGTCTGATATTAATATCGATCAGTGTCTGCAATCACTTTTCGTTTGAATAGAATTTTTGTCCCGCCAGCCATTTTTCAAAATTGGGGAACAAATAGTTTCCGAGGGAGCCAAGTCTGAAAATAGGGGGATGTGAAACGAGTTGGGATCCTACCCAATATTTTGCGACCACAACTGCTGAGGTGTGTGCTAAGCATTTGTCGTGATGGAAAAGGACTTCTTTGGGCTAGTCGTGGGCGTTTTTCGAGAGCTTGGTTTTTAAACGGTCCAATTGATGAATAAAATACACCTGTAATAGTTTTACCATTTTCCAGATAGTCGAGGCCTGCTCCCAAAAGACAGTCGCCATAACTTTTCCGGCCGAAGGAACGGTCTTTCGGCCTTTTTGCAGATTCCCCTTGGTAACCCATTGCTTAGATTGTTGTTTGGTCTCAGGAGTATAGATAAACTATATCCATGTTTCATCCTTAGTGAGGCCATGGACCACGACGCATAAGGTCCTCCGGATTCTTCTTATGCATACAGCTGTAAACCATCCTTAGCAACACTTCACACATGATTCTGTTTTTGGTTAAAACGTGAGCAATCGTGGCATCCATCTTGCAAGTTTTGAGAAGTCATGTAAAATATTATGTACCCGTTCAGTCGAGATGCCTACAGCACTAGCAATAACCAGAGCTCTTGTGATTTATCCATCACCATATCATGGATTTGATCAATGATTTCTGACAAGTTTCAAGAGACCACAGACCGTCCAGAAACTTCAGCGTCACTTGTGCTCATATGGCCAGTCCGAAAATTTGAAACCACTTGTAAAGTGTTCTAATCGAAGGTAGAGTCACCATAATGTTTATCAATCTTCTCTAGTCTCCTGACCGTTTTACCTTTCATAAAGTAATGTTTAATCACCAAACGAAATTCTTTTTCGACCATTTCTTGAAAATCACTCGACTTCCTTGATTCACACGAATGCCAAACACAAAGAAATAGACCAATATGGCTGACACTGGTGTTCATCATCTCAACAGATGCTACTAACTAAACATGACATCGATGGTGCCATGAATCGGACTTTATCCGGACTTTTTCAAACCATCCTCGTACATAATGTAGTACTATTATTGTTTTTTTAACACACAAGAACCACGAGTTACTTTGTTTACTGGTATTTTTTAACCATTAAAGAGTGAATTATCATCAGTGAACTCTGTATATGATGAGTCTGATACTTTTTTACAAATGGCTTTATTACTTCGATTAGGCTTTTTAGTTCTTTCCTTAGAACTTCATTAGGAGATAGAGTTCTTGCTTATGGGAAATATTTCACGAAAATTATATCTCAAATATTCTTTCAATATCTTTCTACATGCAAAATTTTATAGATAATCTTCCTTTAAGAAATTTTAGAACTTTTTATCCAGCAAGATTTTTTTTTTAAGTAACGAGAACGGGGTTCAAATTAAATACTAATACTCAGAACCAAATGAGATTGCTTATAACACAATTCAGGTTCTAGCCAGGTCACATTCGGATTTCTTCTTTTGGGGTTTCTTAAAAAAGCTAAAATCTATTTAAACCGAGTCAATGTGAAAGAACTGAAAATTAATTTCTCAAAAACACATATTTTTTTTAAAGAACGAAGATTACCTTATAGATAATCTTGCCTGTACTCATTTATGAGGCCAGACATGAAAATGGTGGAAGAAGAATTGTGGACCACATCAAGATACTAATTTTGTTCTAAGTGGTTGCCCCAGATAACAATTCCTGTCAGGTGGCCAGCCAGTTGACCATAAGTGCCTAAACAAATATGCAGCTTGGAGCTTCTTCATTTCCTAGCTTATCAAAGATAAAATCAGAACAAGACCAAAAGTAAATCCAATAAGTTCAATGCCTGTAATGAAGGTTGCAAAGCAAAGCTTATTCCACATATTTCCAATATCCACATTTAGGTAACACAACGACTATTTCTGTGCTCATAAGATAACCATCTTTGTATAAAAACATTGGGCAAACGTTTGAACACTTAATGTAACATTTTGATTGAAATTTGAGTTGTGTTTGTTTCGTTTTATTTGTTAATTACATTTTGTATGTGAAATATTGTAATATTATAATGCTATTTGTTTATTTGCATTTACTTTACTTAGGTCCATAAAATGTTATTCAAAACAGCAAGAAAGCGCCACGTGCGGATACCATACTAAAACCCGAGCTTTGCAAGCCTGGTCTTGGAAACTACTGTAGCTCATCATCATAAATAAACCGTCCAGGCTCTCCAGCCATTAATTTTTTTAAATATGGTTTAAAAAAATTCAAAATCTGCAACAGTTAGGACTAGGAACAAGAAGTCTTTTGCATTATGAAAAATGCTTAGAATTCAACGTAGATTTTTTTTATTTAATAATATATAGGGTGTCCCATTTTATCTTGAGTTTATTACCTTTTCTCAATAGGAAACTATAAACAATGAAAAAAATCCGACGTACGCCACTGAATTGTTCATAAAAAAGTGCCTGTAGAGCTGCTTTTCTGAAGTTTTTTATCTTCTATAATTAAGAAAATACGGACTTATTTAAAATGGCCGAAATCGAGAATTACCCTGTAGCTATCAAAAAACAAATCGCGATAGCCTGAATGTTATCCATTATTATTTTTCCTCAAAAAAGGCTCGTGAGTGCTTGGTCAGATTTTCGATTAACTCTTACAGATTCCGATTTAGCTTTATATTAGCGACCAAAATGTTACAGCCCTGTACCCTGTATCTTTTAAACAAAACAAAACTTGAATTTTAAAATGGAGTTGATACCTTTTTATTACGATGGTAGGTTTGAAAAGTCCATGCAAAAATAAAAACTACTTACACTGTTTGGGGTAAACCTTTTTTATTTTTCTACATAGTGAAATTTAGGTTTATAAATTCGTTTCAACGATGTAAACTTTCAGTTTGTTCCCTTCAAAAGCAAGGATTTGTCCAACCTGCAAAATATTTTTCAGTGTCTGCAATCACTTTCTCATTTGAACCCTGTGTGGCCATTTCTTCAAAATCAGGGAACAAATAGTAGTCCGAGGGAGAAAAGTCTGCCCAGAATAGGGGGATGTGCAATAGTTGGAATCCTATTTCCAATAATTTTGCGACCACAACTGCTCAGGTGTGTGCTCGTGCGTTGTCGTGATGATAAAAGGACTTTCTTTTGGGCCAATCGTGGGCGTTTTCTTTGAAGCTCGGTTTTTAAACGCATCCAATAATGATGAAAAAATGCACCTGTAATAAAAAAACCCTTTTCCATTAATAGTCGATGAACATTATTTGCGCCATAACTTTTCCGGCCGAATTAACGGTCTTTGCTTTTTTGGTAAAGATTCCCCCTTGGTAACCCATTACTTAGATTGTTGTTTGGTCTCAGGAGTTAGTAATGAAAATGTTTCATCCACACTGAGAACGACGCATAAGGTCTTCCGGATTCTCTCTGGAAAGCTGCAAACCATCCTTGCAAAATTTCACATGATTCCGTTTTTGGTCAAGCGTGAGCAATCATTGGCATCCATCTTGCGAAATAAGCTTTCTCATGTCCAAATGTTCATCTCTTTTAAATATTATGTACCCGTTCAGTCGATTGCCCGCAACTAGCCATCTCAATGTACTTAATAGGTTCTGTCATCCATCTACGCCATATCACGGATTTGAACAATGATTTTTGAGTTGTGGTATCACAGACCGTCCAGAACGTTCAGCGTCACTTGTGCTCATTAGCCGGCCAGTCCGAGTAAATTTTGAAACCACTAGTAAAGTGGTCTAATCGAAGATGCAGTCACCATAAGGTTTATATATCTTGCCCTCTTTTAGTAATTTCCTGAGGCGTTTTACCTTTTTCATAAAGGCATGTTTAATCACCAAACAGAAATTGCAAAGTTCGTTTCTTTAAAATCACTGGACTTCCTTAAATTTACACGAATGCCAAACATAAGGAAATAGATATGGCTGACACTTGGTGTGCGTTCATTCATCAAGATGTTACCTAACTAAACATGACTGTCGATGATTGCCATCTCTCGGACTTTGCACGGACTTTTCAAACCATCCTTCGTAGATAATGTAGTACTATTATTGTTGCTTTTTTACTTTTGTTACTTTGTTTACTTTATTTTTAACCAAAAAAGAGTGAATTTTCATCAGTGAAAATCTGTATATGATGAGTCTGATATTTTTACAAATGATATATATTACTTGATTAGCATTTATAGTTCTATCTTAAGAACTTCATTGAAGGACTTGGTACTTATTTATTAGAGATTGTATTCTGTTATTCTTTCAATTCTTTCTACTGCACCTGATTATCGTAAGAAAACTAAAATCTAAACTTTTTATCTGTTTTTTTTTTAAGTACGAGCGGGGTTCAAATATAAACCTCATACTCAGAACCAAATGAGTGGGCCTTGCCACAATTCGTCTTAACATTCTTGCAGTGGGTATTATCTGGCTAGTAATAATTGACAGATCAGTTAGTTCCTATAATCAGGCAGAATGTTAAAAAATTTTTTTTAAAGAACGAGAAGTACTCTTTATTAATCTTGCCTGTTCGTTTAAAAAAGTTAAACCTGCATTTCGTTCAGAAAGGAGAAACCGTTCAATCAAGAGTATTATTTTGTTGCACGATAACGCCCGATCTTATACTGCCGAGTTGACTATAAATGTCTTGGAAATATGCATTGAGAGAATCCTCCCACATGCCTCTAAAAAGAACGAGATGACTAAATCCCATAAGCGCCTGTGTAATAAAGGTTGCGAAGCCAGTCTTATAGGTATTTTTGGAAATAACTTCTATTGGTAACACTACAAACTATATGTCATTTGTCAACTGTCATTGAGTTGATTTAGTCGATTTAGTTTGCAAATAGCGATGTGATGTATTCTTATTTTGTTACCAGTTTACATTTTTGCGAAATTGATAATTTTTGACTGCCTTGGGTGATATTTTGTATATTTGTGCAGTCCAGTGTAGACTCACCAATCCAGATTTTTCGTGTTTGCCAAAATCGTAAGAAAAAAATCCTTTTACGGCTGGTCTCGTATGAGTGTACCATTTTAAATTACTTGTAAGGATTTCGGGTTCTTCTTTGACATCTGTGGGATCTTCCACATTCACCTTATGATTTCCATTTCTTTGGACGCTGAACAGGAAGGTAAAAATTTTATCTCCCTAGGGAGGTAAAATGATGTTTTCTACCCTTATTCAATGGTTGAAAACGGTATTTTCTTAGACGGTAGTAGAAAAAATAATAACATTTCAGTAAGTTATACAAGTAGGTTTAAAATTTGGAGCCAAAAAGTGATTAGGAAATGAAGAAACTTTGTATTTCGTGCAAAATTCTTTAATTAAAACAAAATCCTAGCAGAGTGCTTTCGGTAAAACCATCATCAGCTATTCGCCGTCAATGTTGGAATCGTAGCAATTTGAGCATACATAATATGTAACAGGACATTAACAAACTATCACATAATTAAATAAAATTAAAAGTAAAACAACTGTAAATAATGTTGTCTTTCCACAAAATGAAATACTAGTGTGGTTAATTTTTTAAAATTCACCCTTAAAAAGGTGACAATATGACATAATTTACAGTTGTTTTACTTTTGGTTTTATTTAATTATGTGATAGTTTGTTAATGTCCTGTTACATATTATATGCTCAAATTGCTACGACTCCGGCTTGACGACAAATAGCACTGATGATGGTTTTACCGAAAGCGCTCTGCTAGGATCTTGTTTTAATTAAAGAATTTTGCACGAAATAGAAAGTTTTTTCATTTTCTATATTCTTAACACACACAGACACAATCAAGTTTCGTATCTTTGTAAGGAGGCACTTTCCTACACGATCCTGAAATTACGCTGTATACTTACCGGACACCCTGTATACACTAAATTAACCAACAAAAACGGTCGGTGCCAGCACTTAAGAAAAATACCTACCAAATAAAAAAAATAAGATAATCAAGAGTTGTTAAGTAAAATATCTTCTTCACTCCAATTGTATAAAATGTTACGTTTCTATTTTTATCAATTTTTTTATTCCCTGGCTTTGCTGCCACCGATCTCAAAAAAAATGTAAACCCCTAATTTTTTTGTACCTACTTTTCATTTAGTTTTTGTTGCTTAATTTAGTGTATAATATAAAAAATATTATTTTATAGAGTTCATTTTCTTTTAGTCTATTTAAATTTTTTAAATTACCTTTCAATTTACCAGGCTATTTAATAAATTTGTATAAATTAGGAGTTTAATGGGGTGAATTATTCATACTGTTTTTAGAGGACGCATTAGCAGAGCCCGCAATAAAAATAAAGTCCTATTAAAATATTGCTCCGTGAGCTGAAGAATAGAGGAAAATAACCGAAAATGTCAGCTAACATCACTGTTCAAATTGTTTTTTTTTTATATATAAAGGTCACCTTACACGTGAATACAGGATCTATCGATTGGGATAATATTTATATAGCCCGCGTGAAATACTAAGAGATGATGTTTTTATCTGCCTACGTATATTTTGAAGAATGATTAATAAAACTAAGATAAAACTATTAACTTAATAGTTTATTGAAATTCTGAACTAAATAAACACCAGGTAAAGTTTATGTAAACAATTGCTCATCGAACAAATCAACCTTAGTAATTTATTGTATGTTAGTTACAATTGGATATAGGTATCATTACTTTTTCGTGTGTATACTTTAAAATATTTTAAATAAGTTATTGCGTAGTCGTGTAATATGCTGAGTTTATTTTACTTTCAGGTATTAAATTTGCAAAATTTAAAATGTATTGAAGAATTAATTGTTATTGTGGCCAAAATAGAGCATTACGTATTACGAAAGTTTTATTTGTGAAGGTATTTTATGGAGGGTGCATTTCGCTTAGTGGCATGTCTGCTTAAAAAAATCATTTTGCAGCACCGCAGTGCAACCTTTATATAGTCCGAAAGGCCACTGTAAAAAAGCTGCTTAAGAAGCTTTATGAAAAAAGTTATACAGGATTGGCAAAGCAATGGCTTGGGAGCCAATTTTAATGTAATAGAGTAGGATACATATGATATGACCTCAGATTAGAAAGAGAACGACAACAATTTCCCCTATCCCACTTTCAATACAACGACGGTATATTGTCGACAGTGTTGTCATTTCGTAAAATATTTATTTGCAATTTTAAAACATTTTATTCGATATATTCATGTACTTCATTCAATCCCCCTCCATCTAAGTTATCGATTAGAACATATTTTTGCTCCCTCGGACGGATTTTTGTCTATTTTTTCTTTTTAATATCTTGAATGCAAAAAGTACATATATGTCAACGCATTTCCCCATTTCCAAATATTTTTCGGCATCCTCAAATCCATCAGATAATTTTAAAGATAATAACTTGTATATAGCCGTAGTGATGTTTAGTGTAGATCTCGAAGTGTTTCTGGTATGATTTTTTTCTTTTTTTTATCTTTATGACAGCTCACGAAGGATTATTATATATGTATATTATATCCTACGGATTATACATACATATATAAACCTAAGTACCAAAGTACCGTGAGTGCCGGGTTTTCCGATGTTTAACCCATTTCTCCTGAGTTGTTCCGTCAACGTTGTCCAAGCACTGAAACATGCAAATGTTGCATTTCACAGCACCTTTTAGACAACGGATGTTATTTTTAAATAACTACTACCTAAAAGTGTCTCTCCGGCACTGGGAATCGAACCCGGATCGCCGGGCCCGCGAGCCGCAACTCTGACCACTACGCTACCGGAGACACGGTGAGAAAGGCACATGATTAAAATTACTCTTTAATTAAATAAACACATCTTTAAGTCCCATGATGACTGCCTCTTACTTCATCTATGACACCCACGCTACGTTAGTACTTAGGCTTTAAACCCGTGTGCGCTGTCCTAATATTAAAAATGCTATCTTTTAGCTTACGCGAAAACTTGGAATAAATATAAAGAAAATTTTTGCTAGCTAACCATGTAACATATTTACTTGTGCACAGCATTACTAACAGGCAGCACGATCTCTCCCTAGCGGCGCTTTTGATATTTTTAAGCACAAAACACGAAAGAAACGATTACAATTCAAATAAAGCAGACAGATTATATCTGAGCAAAACGTTGGCTGAACTTCCGCAAGAAAAATGACCGTACTTTCCCGTCAATTCATGAAGTTAGTTATGCTGTGATACCTGTATGATACAGGTATGTTGTGGTTACCTAGAAAAAATTTGGTAATAGTGACGTATTTTAACTGTATTAGTACGCCATGCCCATTAGCCCCCATGCGCCGCTTTTTAAATTCAACGCAAGAATAATTGTTTAACCTGACAACACTGTAAATCAGTCAAATGAAGCCCGTCAAAGTCAAGCGCCGAATGCGACGTTTGATCTTTTATAAATTGCTATTTATTTACTTGTTTTTTTTAAGGCTGGTACACATGTTGCTTTTTGCTTTTCGTAAATATTGCATTGTTTCACTTAAATTCAGTTGGGACTAATAAAAAAGTTAATTCTTGACTAAAAAAACATCTTTCCCCCCATTCTTAGTCATCATCATTACCACGCTTTTTCCCCCGGAAAATCTGGCCACTCTACCCAAAAAATATATTTTTCGCCTCGTTGGAAAAAAATACCTACAACTTTATAAAGGATTAAAAATAATATTTTCTATTGCTGTTATTCCCAAATGGTCTGGTCCGTTTTTTCGGGTCCCTAGGCGCCTTAAAAGCCGGAAAACAAGCATCAGGAGTAATCTTGACCTACTTTTATTCCGAGACAGACGATTGCCGCCCTAAAACTTTCGGAAGAACGTCACGTTTGGAAAACTTAAAAGATCGTTCGTATAATAAATTAAAATAAAGGCATATTCTTTGTGTTTTGTAGGTAAGAGAAAACATTCACGTACCCGGAGATAAAAGCGCTCCACACTTTTCTTACCAGTTAAATTAATTTTATGTTAATAGTCAAGAAGTGAGTTTTCTGCGAAAAATAGTCACCGAATTTTAATGTTTTCGATTGCTCGTTCTGTTCACTAGTGAATACAATACAAACTTTAAAATAGTTTTCAGTATTTTTTATTTTACTCTACAGTAATTATTTTGTTTTCTTTTACTCGGTCACAAAGACTGTTAATTGTTAATATTATTTATCATACGAAAAACAGGTTATAACTCGAAAAAGTATACCATATATATATATATATATATATATATATATATATATATATATATATATATATATATATATATATATATATATATATATATATATATATATATATATATATATATAAGGGTAATCCCAGAATATGTGAGCAATCTTTCAGAATCTAACAGAAAACCTAAAAATATTATGATAAGTTCCCATAAATTATTTTCCTATGACCTTCTCTACGGAGATACAGGTACATAACGGACGCACCTGAAAATCGTTTTTGTTTAAATAACGTTTAAAATATTAGGCGTAATTTAATATTTTTTTAATATGATGGTTACTAGATAAGTCTCTTTAAAATAAACCCCTTAAATCATATTTGGCTTATTTAGTTTTCCAAAGACGGACAAGCTCTGGCACAATAATAGCAATTTTTTTAACTCCCTGTATTATAAAAGCTTAACAATATTATAATTTTGGATATATATTAATATATATATATATATATATATATATATATATATATATATATATATATATATATATATATATATATATATATATATATATATATATATATATATATATATATATATATAATATATATTTTTATTGTGTATCAGCCAAATGGAATCAATTCGATAAAAAATAAATGGGGGCGTTTACGAAAAAACACTCGGACACTTCTATTGGTATTTTTAGTTGCGCATTTTTTTCAGTAAAAACTATTTATACAGGGTGTGTTATGTAACAGTGGCTAATACTAACTTTCCTTATTTATATGCAACGCCCTGTATATTATTTAAATTCTGGATTCTTCAGAATGTTCTAGACATATTTCATGTATAATGTCCTATACCTATCTTCAACCGTTTCGGGAATATTAGTAGCTTTTGGATGGATGTATTGTCATTGCATGCTTGCCACTTACTTAGGGGTTACTCTGCGGGCATATACTTGCTGGAGGCAGCCTTGTCAACAAGCGTGCGAGAGAGAAGGAAAAATTGGTGTATAATCTCTCTCTCCCCCTCTTAATTTGTCGGCGGTGTATATAACTCTCCCGCCAATCAATCAGTACGCGAAGCGAGAAAAATGTTATACATCTATGATTCTTTCTCTCTCGCAAGCTTATTCGCACAACCGAGCGGCAAGGCTGCCTATAGTAGGTAAGTATATGCCTCAAGAAAGTGGCAAGCATGCAAAGGTAATAAATGCAATAAATCTGAAAACGCCTAATATTTCCAAAATAGTTGAAGATAGATATAGGGCATTGTACATAAAATATATCTAGAATGTTTTGAAAAAAACAAAAATTGAATAATATACAGGGTGTTGCATTTAAATTAACAAAGATGATATTGGCCACCGTAAAATGATACACCCTGTATAAATAGTTTTGGTTTCTCTTTTTAAGCAAACTGATGCAGAATTGGTTGAAGCTTTTGCTGATGTTATTAAAATTGTAGCTTATTTTGGAGAAAAAAATAGGTTTTTAAATTTAAGTTGCAGTTGCACCATTTCACATAGTTTTAGAAACTCTTGGCCATTTTTAGTAAAAACATTCTTTCCCCAACGCTGTGAAATAAATAGTTTCCGAGGTACAGCCGGCGTACTTTCTTATTTGGACACTCGGTACAAGATAAAAAAACACACCTGGCTGTGAAATAATCGCCAGAACGCTGTCTCGGTTAATTTCAATTTAAAACGTCAAAAAATTGTTCGATTTATTTATTGCTAATTTAAAAATTAAGATGTATACTAATTTTGCCTTAAATTGTTTGATAGTCATGAATAAAGTATAGTATTTTACTGGAATATAATTGCTGGTATTCACTCGGGTGGTTTATGACTGTCACCCACGGCTCGTGCCATTATCCGCGTGAATAATAGCCATCATTATGTGCTTGTTGAAGAATATACTGTTTTACTGCCGGCTCACGATAAGTAAAATAATAAAGTGAAACTGTAACGTTATACATCAATAATCTTTATGTTTACTGACGTTTAAAAAGGATAAAGAATAACGATTATAATATAATATATGTATAAGAAAAAAACGTAATGAAACAAAATGGTTTGTAAAAAAATATGTTGAAATAGAAAACCAATCAAAACCCGTGTAAATTGTTTTTTAATAGAAGGGAGTTTTATCCATCTGAGATTGGCATTTTGAGTTAGTTATTAATTGGGTAAAGTATATTATAGCTTGATAAAGCTTGGCAAAAACGTTTTCTTTTTGTTTAACTTTCCATATTTACTGGTTGTTTATGAACTTTTTGGCTGAAGTTTATAAAATTTTTACTGTTTATTGTAGCAAAACTATAAATTTCTCACTTAAGACGGAAGTTTGCCAAAAACTACTTAAATAAAATTGTTTTTTAAAAAATACCAACTTTAAATGCGGAAACATAAAGTTCAACACGAATAATGCTGGGGAAATATACTACTCACAAACCTTGAAAAAACAAAATACTTTAATCCATTCACATGTATATTTATATTTTTTCTTTCTATTTATTATTGTATTCAGTGTATTTTAATTATTTCTGACACTTTGAACTGTATGGTTACTTTTTTCTTACTTTCTGATTGCTGATTTTCTAATTTTCGTGTTTTCTGGAGGAGATACACTTTCCGATGTGTTAAATCTGTGAATAGCACACGGAGGTTATATAAAGTCTAAGTATCTACTAAATACCATGTCAGGTATTTAGATATATTACTCATATTCTCTTCAGTTTCGTCAACGATGTTCCAAAAATTGCAAATTTTTGTGATTTTGTTTAGCATGCCATTTTGTTATTCAATAAAGAATATTATTTTTAGCTCACAATAAAAAAAGGCATTCACGTATGTGCTGCACAAAATAGAAAAAAGTAGAATCAAATAATTTCTGTTTTGTGTTTAGTATTTAAAAAATCGGAAATGTTTTGTTTTTGTTTTGCATGCCATTTTGTTATTCATTAAAGAGTATTATTTTTAGTTCACAATAAAAATGGAATCCATGTATGCGCTGCACAAAATAAAAAAAAATGTAGAATTAAATTATTTCTGTTTTCAGTGTTTAGTATTTAAAAAACTCGGAAACTTTTTGTGTTTTTGTTTTGTATGCCATTTTGTTATTCATTCAAGAGTATTATTTTTAGCTCACAATAAAAATGGCATCCACGTATGTGCCCCACAAAATAGAAAAAATGTAGAACTAAATTTCTTTTTTCAGTGTTCAATATTTAAAAAACCTGAAACTTTTTGTGTTTTTTTGCATGCCATTTTGTATTTTATTGTTATCTTTAATAAAAAATGGCATGCTTTTGGCACTTGCATTTCGTAGGATAAGCAGATATCAAAGTTGCAAACAAAAGTGATAATTTTTGTTATTTTGTTTTGCATGCCATTTTGTTGTTACCGGAAAATATTATTCCAAGTTAAAAAAAAATGGCATGCATGTAGCTACTGCAAAACATAAAAAAAAAATGGAAAATGTTAAATTATATAGCGCTTATGTGAGCATTGGTTGGACTGGCATCAACAATGGAAGTGCATATGCAGCACGCATGCCATTTTTTAAACTTTAATTAATGTTTATAATACGAAGTGCATATGCAGGATGCATGTCATTTGTGCATAAAAATAATTCTTATATTATAAAATGATTATTGACCATTATTTGCACAAATAATTGCTCATAATAAAAAAAATTAAATCGTTAAAAAACAGTCTCTAAAGCTGCAGTTTGTATCTAAAAAAATTATATGTTTTTGGTTATTTTTTTAAGATAAACTCTCGGATATATTTGGTTCACCCTAGTATAAGTACATTAGTAAATGATTTTGAATCAAGATACATTGTTGGCTTGCATTCTGTTTGCTCAACAAATTACTATTCTGTCCCGAAGGACCTTAATAACCTAGTTCTAAATTAATGTGCATACCGACGCCTATAGTACGGGTTTAGGGATGCAATGTAAATTCCAGGAGGACTATGTTGTAGTTAAATAAGATTGGGAGTCTTATGTATTATAGATATGAATAGACGGTGACCTACTATAAATCCGGATAATTTTTGGTGAATATGTACGTTTGGACAAATCTATAATTCAAATCTATCAAAAATTTGATAAGGATTTACAAGAAAAGAATAATTTTGCAAAACTATTTTAGAGTTGTCAGGTTACTATTGATGGACTTTTTCATTTTAAAAAAAATGGCATGCATGTAGCTACTGCAAAACATAGAAAAAAAAATGAAAAATGTTAAATTATATAGCGCTTATGTGGGCATTGGCTGGACTGGTATCAACAATGGAAGTGCATATGCAGCATGCATGCCATTTTTTAAACTTTAATTAATGTTTATAATACGAAGTGCATATGCAGAATGTATGTCATTTGTGCTATATAATTCTTATATTATAAAATGACTATTGAACATTATTTGATGTAGTTCAAGATCACCAAAAGACGCTAGTAATTTGCACAAGGTTTTCCGCCTATTCTTTTGACGAAAACTATAATTCTTTTCATTACCATGCAATTCCAAATCATTTTACCTGACCTGCCACCATCTCATTGCCTATACCGTGCGCCTAGATATTGTGATATATATATATATATATATATATATATATATATATATATATATATATATATACAGGGTGCCACAGATTCGAGTGCATGCATAGAGATCTGAAACCGTAAGAGGTAAAGTCGGTTAAATTATGGCAAAGTTGCGCATTTAGGTGCCTAACAACATGCCGATTAGAAAGTTGTAAAATTCCGAGTACTTCCGGAGATATCCGGAAAAAAACGAAATTTGCTGATTTCGTTTTTATTTTTTCTGACGTTATTTAAAGAGATATGAAAAAACAAAATACACTTTCTCATGGCTACTTCTTAAGCTCTACAAAACAGCGTTGAGAGATTTTCCGTACGACGTTTCGTTTTCGTTAGACCATCATCAACTTTATTTTTTTAAATACGGACCTAGGTTTTTATTTTATTTTTTGAACCTCTTATCCCAATTACAAAAATGTGTAACACTTAATATTTATTAACAAATATGGAACTCCCCTATAAGAAGTTATGTGCGTTCCTTGTCTTACTCATTGTCTCTTATGGAAAATATGTTTATTTAACAGAAAAATATTAAGTGTTATACATCATAGTAATTGGGATTATAATTGCTTTAAAAAAATGCAATAAACAATTGAGTGCCGCATTTAAAAAAATAAAGTTGATGATGGTTTAAGGAAAACGAAACGTCGTACGGAAAATCTCTCACCGCTGTTTTGTAGAGCTTAAGAAGTGGCCAGAGAAAGTGTCTTTTGTTTTTTCATATCTCTTTAAATAACGCCATAAAAAAATAAAAACGAAATCACCAAATTTCGGTTTTTCCGGATATCTCCGGAAGTACTCGGAATTTTACAACTTTCTAATCGGCATGTTGTAAGGCACCTAAATGCATTTGCCATAATTTAACCGACTTCGTATCTCTTACGGTTTTCGAATCCCCCAATACTGCACTCCTGTATATATACAGGGGTCAGGTATAAATTGGGATAATAAGAGGTTCAAAAAATTAAATAAAAAAAACCCAGGTCCGTATTTAAAAAAAATAAAGTTGATGATGGTCTAACGAAAACGAAACGTCGTACGGAAAATCTCTCAACGCTGTTTTGTAGAGCTTAAGAAGTGGCCATGAGAAAGTGTCTTTTGTTTTTTCATATCTCTTTAAATAACGCCATTAAAAAATAAAAACGAAATCAGCAAATTTCGGTTTTCCGGATTATCCGGGAGTACTCGGAATTTTACAACTTTCCAACCGGCATGTTGTTAGGCACCTAAATGCGCAACTTTGCCATAATTTAACCAGAAGCTTCGTATCTTACGGTTTTCGAGATCCCCATGCATGTACTCCGAATCTGTGGCACCCTGTATATATATATATATATATATATATATATATATATATATATATATATATATATATATATATATATATATATATATATATATATAAATAAATAAAATGTGTTTTTGATTATTTTATATTACCAAATAAATTTTTTAATATAAACTTTTGGTATTATATTTGACCTAGTATACATTAGTAAATGATTTTAAATTAAGAAACGTTGGCTTGCATTCTGTTTGCGCAACAAATTACTATTCTGTCCCGAAGGACCTTAATAACCTAGTTCTAAATTAATGTGCATACCAACACCCATAGTAATGGTTCAGGGATGCAATGTAAATTCCAGGAGGACTATGTTGTAGTTAAATAAGATTGGGAGTGTTATGTATTATAGATATGAATAGACGGTGACCTACTATAAATCCGGATAATTTTTGGTGAATATGTACGTTTTGACAAAGATAAACAGATCTATTATTCAAATCTATCGAAAATTCAATAAGGATTTATAAGGAAAGAATAATTTTGCAAAACTATTTTAGGGTTGTCAGGTTATTATTGATAGACTTTTTCATTTTTTAAAAATTATACCAATGTATGCTCCAAGGAATATATTTATAAAAAGGTCGTTTTGATTTAACTTTATTCACTGAAAATTGATTTTCAAATAATTTTCGTTCTAAATGTATTTTTCATTTAAATTTTATTTCCTTTCAATCTACGGAAGTCTAAGCTTTTTATCAGTTTCCAATACCAATTTCTATGTTCAAGTTATATTCACATTTTAATGGAATTTTCGTATATTAAAAAATATTACTAAGGCCTGGTTGTACAAACAATGGTTCAACACAAGTTTTCTTAAACTGCAGTTCACTGTTAAACCCAGTTCAGAATTTTGAGTGTTGTACCACTGCAGGTTTACTTGAACCATCAGTTGCAAAGCCCACAATAAAAAGGAAGAAGAAAATTGTCACAACCTAACACAATCAAAGATTTTATTTAAAAAAAAAAAACTTAATAATTATGAGTATGTATTTGTATTATTGTATTTGTTTTTATTGTTTTAATTTATTTCTCCCTCTCCTACTGAAAAATAAATCACAGATAATAAATATAAATTGTATGAAAAATCCTTGTTTGGTTCCTGTAATTTTCTGCATCTACCCCTCCAGGAGATTGAATTTTGTTATGCATGCAATCAGGCTTCAATGTTAAAAAATCCTCGTCTCACAATGTTAATTTCAGATTCAGTTCTTGGCATTTCTATCAATTTTAGCCCCAATTTGGCAACTGATTTTTAAACCATAAATATTTTTCGACTTGCTGTTGAGTTGTAAATACCTCCAAAATCTCCAACAACTTGCAAAAAACTCCCAGTGGCTAGAAATCGTAAAGCAGTGCACACCATTTCAGTAGGTGGTAGTGCATGGTTTCTAAAAAAAAATAAATAGAATATTTAAACTTAAAATCAAATGTAATTAAACAATATAAATCTTACTTGTCTGTAACAAATGAAATTTGTTAAAAAATGTCATCTATGATAAATCTCACAGCTTGTTTCTTCAACCTAACTCTGGTTTTAAATTATATGTCATTCCAAATGATCTGGTCTGGTTTTATTTCTGTATACTTATGGGGCTCGAGATGCGAGAGAGTGCAACATTATTAAGTTATTCTACAAATCCTTGTGGTCTGTCATATCTTTCCATACAAGATCCATTTTTAATTATAAAACCGAATAAGTATCAACTTTTAAAATATAAAAACAAAATATTTAAAACACAAGATGATCTGTCAAAAGAGTATGGTTAAAAATTACTTAAACGGAGTTGAACTCATCTTGAACGACCAAATTCGTACGTTCAAGATCAGCACAGTTCACCGTCTGAACCGGCTTTGTACAACGAGTTTCCGTTGAACCGATGATCAGCGTGAATTTCGGTTGAACGTCCATTGTACAACCGGGCCTAAATGGTTTTTAAATTGTCTGGTTGTAATTCCCGACTAGTGAATCTCGCAGAACTGGCGTCTTCGACACGTTAAAATCAGGGTCTCAAATTCCATATTATTTTAGTAAATCGGTAGCTCTGTTGTCATAGTTACAGGAGCTGTTTTTTACCTATTAATTTACATCGTTCTTTTTCTGTTAAAAACTAATTATGGGAAATTTTAAAAATGTTATAATTTTTTTTAAAATAATTTTAGTAAAGTATATAAATATTAGTGTTGTAAACAGAAATTTTCATGGAAATGGAATTATTAGAAATTTTCGAACGTGCCTCGGGAATATTGAAAATTTTGGAGATATTGAAAAAAAATATTAACGCGTTTTAAACCAGTTAAAATAGAGGTTTATATATGTGAGCGTCCAACATTTAAATCTGTCATTCCCTGTAATGCCTAGACAGACAATGAATTTACAATGATTATTACTCTGTTTTCCTAAAACTGATTCTAGCATTGCAGGAAATGACTTTTATTTATATTGATGTATTTTGCGCTCTAATGTTTGGATGACAACTCCACTCATGTATAAATGATCTTATTTGAAATGTCAAAAATCGAAATTTGTTGGGATAAGAAGGAAACTGTAGCTACTGTATTTTATATTGTTAATTAATTATTATTTGGGTTTTAAGTTTGTTTTAGTCGCGGAATTGTCTTACCAAATACCATTCGTCCTCAGATTTTTTGCCTGGTTTTGAATACTTGCTTTTGGAAATTTAACTCGACCTGTTTCACAAAATCACTCAAGCAAATCTCAGCACTTACGGTATTACCTATGATAATCGTCCATGAAATGTTTAGTTTTTTGAGTTTTGTCGTTTTTATTTTAATATTTTCAATATTTCCAATGTTTCCTACTATAATTCCGGAAATATTTCCTAAATATATATTATCGGAAATTTTCTATCACTGTATGTATTTTACTACTAAATAATAATTTTTTAGTAGTTATGGTGACTGTTCATGAAAATGAGTTCTGATTAGAGATACGTCCATAAATAACAAAAGTTTTTTACTATTTTCAGAAACTTAAATACAGCGTAGGAGGCGATCTTAGTAGGCATTTGGCTGGTTAAAATAAAGAATAGGCCTCTCACTGGTTAAAATGAAAAACAGGTGTCCCGCACATATTTTTCATATTGGCTAAAAACAACCCTTTACACCTAAATGCATAACACTTCTGCCAAATATTTTTTTTAATACGAAACTTTATAACAGAACTATAAACATTTTAGATTCAAATATAAAACACCCGTACATCGGTGCGCCTTCACCAAATGTGGCAACGTATATTGGGGATTATCTGTTGACTAGGGTACATAGCGCAGTTAGGGAGATGTGAAAGAAACACACACACACACACATATAATAGATAAAAAAATGGAATTAATTATATTAAGTCCAAGAAGTATTCTATTTCACTCAAAGAATTTGGGCAGTGTGGACTAAAAGCGCCTACAACTCTTCAAATAGCTCCATAAAAAAAAATCTGTTGGCGTTAACTCGGGGCTCCGGGGTGGCCACGGAATGTCACTTTTCTTAAAAATCAGCTTTTCTCGGGAACAGCACTTTAACTACCAGCAGAAACTCGTTAGAAGTGTGACAAGAGGCTCTGTCTTGCGGCAGCCACGTGGTCAGATTATAGCCAGCAAATTCCTGTAGATGGTGGTGCCAGAAACTTAAGTAACATTCTTACATACCTAATTAGTAGAGTTAACAGTAAAAATCTTTAAAAACTAGGGCCCAATTATTTCTCCACCTGAAATTGCTGCCCAACAGTTAACTTGGGAAAATGAGGAGGCCTTATATGTTATCTTTGGGATTTTATTATTGAGATGGAAATGGACTAGCTTAACGTTGCTAAACGTTGATACAAATATTCAGATTCGATATTACCATACTGGGTGCTTTTTATTTTTAGTTCACAATATTTCAAAAAAATCGAGTAAACTACATCTTACAGTCATATTTTTTTAGGAGTTGGCGGAAGCAAAATGATAATTCAAAAAACTGTTTTGAACACAGTACAATGTGGGATATTTTTGAATGAATAATAAATAAATTATAATTAAAATTCCTATATACTTAGTGCATAAGAGAAGCCTAGATATAATTCTCAGAAACAAAATCTTTATCGCCATTGTTTTGCAATTCTTAAATTATCATTGGCTCATTCTTTTCATATTAAATTTTTGATATTGTTTCATATTCATTTGGTGACCTGATTTTAAAACGAAAAGTGATAGAAATATTTGCATTTTATTAAATCGCTCATTAAAGACTCTATTTACGTACTTAAGCTGTATTTGAAACAGGGATGTTGCGGATGCAGATTTTTTCACATCCGCGCACGCGGGTGCGGATGTGGTTTTTTGAACGCCCACATCTGCGGATACGGATTTTGTTTTTTTTTTTTACAACAAACTATATGGGTGCAGAAGTAAAATAGCAAGAATAGTATTTATTTAATAATTTTATTATCTATCTAGTTACTTAGTGTGGAACTTACAAAATTGAAGCATTATATTTAATAAAAAGCAATATTGCCGCCTTCTCGGGTCAACTCTGTTAAGCAAAGGTTCGTAAATTAAACCCCCGCTACTGAACAATTGTTCGAATGAAAAACTTAATAACCGAAATTTTCATAGAGTTCATCCGCATCTGCATAAAACTCCGCATAGATTTATTGCAGATGCGTAAGCGAGTGCGGATGTCCAAATTGATGTGGAAGTTCCGCAATTGCGGATGCGGATGCAATGCAACATCCCTGATTTGAAGTTTAAAGCCCCTTTCTTGGAGCTACGTCGTCGCTGACGACACATACATACTCCTGTGTTAAAAGGGTGTTGCGGCGACAAATACCGGTGGCCGCGCAAAGCATCCATTGGCCTGTCAACTACTATGTTAACCTTTAACGGATCCCGCGGTGTGACAGACCACTTCAATAAAATAATTTCTTCTTATTCCTAAAATGGACAGCCCTCGTACCCTATTTTTTTTTCCTGTGGGTCGACAGTAGACTGTCATATTTTGGCAGATTTAGTTGTATCCTTCTGCAGCTTAGGGAGAAATAAAGTTGTGCGATAGTCTGTCAGACGATGCTGCACTGTATATGTGACATTTTCACTAAAAAACCATGAATATACAAAGAAAATGCAAAAATTGCGCCTTAAAACACTAACCTTTGGCGTTTGCTGGCATCAGGCTTTATATTTAACTTTTGTATTGATATGTTTTTTTGGGTTTATTTAAGGTTTTAAAAACCTTTTTTAAAAATATTATAAGTTAAAGATATGGTGTGTGCTTTTTCAAGATTTGTTAAAAAAATAGTGTTTATTACTACCACTATATGTTCAATAAACTTTTCTTTGACTTATATTTTTTTACAAATTTAAGTTAATTTAATTTATTTTTACATAATCTGGTTTAATTATATTTATGATTACAATAGTAGATAAAACGGTTTCTCACAGACTACGCCGTACCATTTATCTTTGTGATAGGGTTCCAGACCCGTTGGCTGTTAAGCCAATCTAACTTTGTTGGATTTATATTTTTTGCGAGTTAAATCATATTTTTTTCTGAACAGTTGTGTCTGCTTTTGTATTTAATGATCGCCGGTATAAAAAGACGTTATTTCCTGACAGGATGTTATGTTTGATAAAAAGCTTAACTTTTGAATAATACTGTACAACTAGGTACAAATTCAGAAGACTTATAATAAAAACATAAAATCAAAAATAAATAAATGTAAGAAACAAATTAAACAATAATGGCTTAGGGCGCTGACAAATAGAGTGCACAGATCAGAATTTACGAATATATGTCGGGAAGCAATTATTGAAATAACAAAAACCGTCAGAGTCACCCTGCAATGGGTCCTGGACACAAAGGGATGGCGGGAAATGAAATGGCTGACAAACTTGCCAATTTGGGAGCTGAGGACAATGGATCTGAATATACCGTGGGAATCTCATATAAAACGGATATGACCGCACATACCAACATGAAAAAAGACAAAAGCCAAACAATCAAAGGCTATTATTGGGGAAAAACTATGGAAAAACCTAGCGATGAGCACAACAGACACTACCTCAACAAGATAGAAAAAGTGAGATGGGTATATGTAGATGGTGTGGAAAGGGAAGAGAAGACGCCATACACTTACTTAGAGATTGCCCAGCACTAGGGCACACCAGAGGAAAATGTCTAGGAACGGCATAAATGAACTTAAATGAAACTGGGGCTCTAGTAGACAAAATGATGGCGCCAGATCAGTGCAAAAGGGATGCACACATGAGGGACAGGACAGGGTTCCGAAACCTGTGTATGCTTAAGGGTTGGTGTGAAGCTTAATGGGCTTAGGCTTCAGTGTTTAGGACTCCGGCCAGGGAACTCATTATGCTTTGATACGATACGATACGGTATTAGCTTAAGTAAAATAAAAGAATTTTGCATCAAAATATAAAAGTAGGTATATAGAGGTTAAAAATTTCGAAAAATACAAAAAACAACTTTTCAAATAGACTTTTTTAAAATTTTGATAAATTAAGCCAGTGTACAGTGCGTTTTTGGTTTTGAACAAGCAATTGTGTTATGTTACAATAAAAACAATCTCATTTAATGCAGACTTTTTTGCGGACACTGTATATATGTGTTTTTTAAATTTAATTCTGTTCGATGGGAAACATTTAGACTTTTGTTAAATTAAAGAGCATGAATAAGCACTAAATAACAAAGTTGACACCTCTGCCTCAATCTACGTAAAACAGCGCTGTCCTACCTTATTAAAAATTTGGAAGTACTCACCGTTTATTTTTAAAATAAATCGTTTTTCAGGCACATTTTCCTAAAAGTGTTGTCAATTTTATTTTTATGTTTCAGTTTTCGTTTTGTTTTGCTAATTGAGTATTTAAAAATAACTTCATTCAGAAAGCATTATTTTACTTGCGTCGATGGTTACAAATTTATGGTCACCCACTTTAAAACACACTTTCCCGAACAATAAAATTTCAGGTTTTTAAATTCTGTAGATTTATTTTGTTTATTTTCTTAGTTTAGATATGTAGGTTTTCGAAATTTAAATTCTGTATTGAAAATCCGTATTAATCATAATTTCCAAAAACTATTATTAATTAAAAAACAAAAACATTTGATGCTTAAAGCTATGTTTAATTTTATTTTCAAGAATATTTCTAGTAGCGTAAAAAATAAACTAATTATTCTAAAAAAATTATTTCATACTGTACTGTAAAATCCACTTTTAGATACTTGGTTTTAGTCCGGAAAATGAACCTTTACCGGACTCAATACTGTAAAAGTTAATAATAAGGCAAAAGCTGTGGTTATACCGTTCTGCCGATTTTTTTGGTAATAGCTGCCCTGTAGCCTTATTAGATTTTGGCAAAATTTCATCAGGAATCTTCCTCCATTTGGTCAATTTTACCAAAAATGATTGTAAAATACCACTAATTTTCACTTTATTTTTCACCTTGACATAAATAAAAACAGGACAGTTGCGTTTCCTGGATTTATCAACGTAATCTTTTTTTTTGTGCAAATTTAAATTTTATGTAAGTACTAACAATGTTTTTACCAGTAAACAAAAATCTTAAAATCCATTTCTAAAGCAGACAATTAATTAATTTGTAGATATACGAAGCAGGTTAAAATTACGTTATTATTTCAGAACATAAATTTCAACAGTATGGTACGTTCCACAATAATTCGTTGATTTCTCGTTTTACCTGCTACTGTTAGCCGTAAAACTCAATATACTTTGGGTACCCGCATGTAGGTCCGGACTTAAAATTTAGTTTATTTATTATTGTACCTACTTATTGGTATATTATGTAGGTTAAAGGCAAATTGCAGGTGTTGAATATAAAGCACAGTCTTTTCGTCTTAGTTCATCAGTCGTTTGGAGTTTGTCAAGGTATTTTCGTGTGTGTTATTGAGCATCCAGAATAGCTAACCTAAACTTTTAATATTAGTAGGTAATCAGGACCTGTACCCTTTCAAAAGGTGCGGTGCGTACACAATAGATATTTGTCAGGCAACTTATGGCAGAGTTTTCCACTGAGGGTCTACATTTAAATCTTATTGCGGTCGAGAAATCAACGAATTATTCGAACAATATTTTATTTCATAGAGTATGGTACAGGGTCTTTGATTATATTTACGTGGCTTCTGGAGCCTTTATTTTTAAAGACAGAAAAAAATGCTTTATATAAAAATTGTAGTTTTTTTCCATATTATCTTTTGAAATTATCAGTAAAAAAATATCGCAATAAAAAATGGAAAAATATAGGCAACTTCAACTTTTTTAAATGGAACACCCTGTATATTATGCACTACAATAAAAGATCTTTTTTTCTGATTTCAAATATATATACATTGATGATATTTGGATGAACCATTTTTGAGATATTTAAGTCTAAAATATAAATAAATTGAAAAAAAAATCATATTAGTATCAAGAAAGCTATAAAAACAATAAAATTATTTTAATAAATTTGACGTATTGATATTGTAAAAAGTTGAAATTTATCATTTTAACTATTAAAAGTAGTTTGTATTGCTTTTTTGTCGATGGGCTATTCAGAAGAACAAAAATTCTCTATTATGCGTCTTTTTTATGGTAACAATAATAATGTGACGACAGTACAAAGGAAATATTACTTATTATATCCTTAACGGGTACCATCTATAGATACTATTAATTACATAGTAAGAAAGTTTATTGAACGAAAAAGCTTTAAAATGAAGAAAAGTACTACAGCACGACATGAAAACAAGGTTTTGGATATCCTCGTTTTTTCAGGATAATTATTATACTTTTTCTATTGGACTTGCACCAACTACTTTTAATAATTTTAGAAAATCCTGAAATATCAGTCTCGGATGCGGCATCTGAACTTAATAAAACAGATTATAAAATTTATTTAACCTTAAAATTTTACAAATTTTATCCTTATTAATTTATGTCCGTTCAGAACCTTCCTGAACAAAAGGTGCAGGACCGACCTAAGTATGCATTGGAAATAGCTAGGTTTATGCAGCAGGATCCAAAGTTTTTAAATAAAATTCTATTCACCGACAGGTCTTTCTTCACTTTGGCAGGAATTTTTAATCACAAAAATTAACATTATGGGTCCAGAGAAAATCCTCACCAAATTCAGCAACATAACAATTCTATTGTTTCCATAGCTTAATTAGCTTTCTTGATACTAATATGAACCTTTTTTGTGGCTAATTTATTAATAGGGTGATTTAACCTAAAATATCTCAAAAAAATTGCTCGGTTTACAGCTTCAAATATCATTAATGTATACGCCATATATATATATATATATATATATATATATATATATATATATATATATATATATATATATATATATATATATATATATATATATATATATATATATATATATATATATATATATATATATATATATATATATATATATATATATATATATATATATATATATATATATATATATATATATATATATATATATATATTTGGTTTTTTCGTTTTCTTCAGGGTGATTTAAATTGATTATATCATTTACCACTGAACAAAAGATAATATGGAAAATCCTACAATTTTTATATAAAACATTTTTTCCTGTCTTTAAACATAAAGGCCCCAGATTCTGATCGTAAATATAATCAAAGACCCTGTACATTTCACAATAATTCGTTGATTTCTCGTCCGCAATAAAATTTAAATGACAAACCCTCAGTGGAAAACCCAGCTATAAATAAGTTGCTATGACCAATATATATATAGTATATATACCTATGAAAGGGTACAGGTCCTGATATACCTACTATATATATATATATATATATATATATATATGAAAAGATATATATATATATATATATATATATATATATATATACCTATATATATAGATATAAATATATATATATATATATATATATATATATATATATATATATATATATATATATATATATATATATATATATATATATATATAGATATATATATAGTATATATATATGTTCCAGTATATATGTCGGAATACCCAACTAGCTTAATTAGCCGTTACCTTATCTCAACAGCCTAGCCTCTTTACTAAAATTAGCGCCGTTCAACTAGCGGCCTGAATTATATTTAGCCGTAACGTTTGTTACAATATTTAATAAACTTATTTCAGCTGGCTATGGTGCTTCGGCCAATCATACCATAGGGTGACCATGTGACAGAAATAAAAAAGATGAAACATCTGACCGATTTTAGATAGAAATTCGCTTTAAAAATTAAATTTACTAAAACGAGTCAGCTACAGCTAAATATATATATTATTGTCACTACACTCTTCCATTGTACTATGGTACAAAATTTTATTTCAGCAATAAGCTAAAACTTTGGATAACCCCATCAAATTTTAGTTTTTTGTCGACGCCATATTGACAGTTTGTAGAGTTTCGGAGCTAGGTGTCAGGTGGAGCAAGAGCTTCCTCCGATTTTGTAAATTGAAATGAACAGACTAGGCATTAAAGTGAGTGATGAAACGTCTTCGATCCGCAAGTCATTCGAAAATAGTGTCTAGCGGTTTAATCAAATGGCTGAATATTATTCAGTCCGCTAGTTGAACGGCGCTGTTGTTAGTATTCGTAAAGAGGCTAGGCTGTTAATTAAACGGCTAATTAAACTATTTGGCTGCGACAGTTCCGTAAAGCATTTTTCGACGTTTAAAGTTAATTTCTAACGCCTTTTTTCCCAAGTACGGAGGCGTGACTTTGAGGTGGTCAAGAATACGTATTCCGTGGGACCAAAAATTTTACTGTATTAACCGTGGTAATAATTGATGTTAAACGACAGGACTTGGTGATAACTTTGACATAAATCATATAACTAAAGACATCATAACCAAAATTAACCGTAAATTCTGAAATGTTACAACTAATACCAAATTGCGTCTTACTCCCTCTAACCTAACCTAATTAACTAATAGATCTCTTAATTAGAATATTTTTTCTAATGTCTTAAAGCAAGCAGTAGTTAAGAATGCCAATTTACTACTTAGGCAAAAATATACGATCATTGACTTAGGCTACACCTATATTGGATCCGTATTTTAACCGATCCGACGTCGTGCGACCGTCGGACGATGTCCGATTGAAAACAAACTCAAAGTTTTAATGCGTAGTGCCGACACTGGAGTAGGAAGCCTGAAGCGACAATGACCGATTATTGTCCAGTTATGTTGTCTTTTATCCCTTCAAGAATATAATAAAATTTTTCCTTACTTATCCGGTGGTACTCCTTGAATTTATTAGGGTATTTAAGTAAAGTTTGGAAAGTTTTATTAAACTCTCCTGAAGATCTGTCGTCGTTAAATTTATGTACCCATATACGTTTTCTTTTACATTTTTTAGGAACGTTGTTCTCTAACAACAGCCAATACATAAAATCTTCATCAGAACTCATTGTCGGTGGTCGGTGGTCGGGCTTTAACTGAACCAATGTAGGCACTCAGGTCGGGCGACGCGACGTCGGTTAAGAAAATCGGTCTACATCGGATCGGAAGAAATACGGATCCAAAGTAGGTGTAGCCTTAAAGAACCTTTTACACCGGCTTGTTAAAGGACAAATTTTAATTTAATTGACAACATCGATACTGGTTTGGTATGTTACTACTTGGCTTTATTTTTTTCTCTGAGTCTTTTCAATTTTGATGTTTATCAGTTTTTCTCTTTTTTTTTAGATGAATGCGGCGCAAGCGGAGGCGAGGCAGACAGTGACGAAGACGTCGTCACCGACTACCCGCAAGCGTTCGACGAGGTCGCTGGCGACCCCGTCATGTTGCCGGCAGCTGCCCCCCGGCCGCCGGCGGGGCCTTTGCCCACTATCAGCGTGACGCCACATTCGCCGGCAGCGGCGCCCAGAACATATGCCGTGCTGGAAGATAGCCTGCAACAGGTTCGAGAGTTGCACGAGTCGGTGCAGCTTATGAGGAATGCGACGGCAGCAAATAGTGGTAAGTTGCCTTTAACAACAACATACAACCTCGTTTTAACAATGATTAATCTCAGGAATGCTATTAAATATCTAATCGTTGCTCTCTCACATCTTCTTTTAATCAGAGAGGTAACGGTAGAATTGTAAAAGTAAAGTGACTGTCGGACATATGTATTAATGTTCTTTTTTCAATTTCTTTGAAACTGCTGAATATCTTTGCCCCTTGCCGGGGCTTTGTGCAACAAACTTCTTGCGTCTGCTGCAATCCCTTAAATGTCTTTAGCATTCCCATTACTTTATTGTCATCTTCATATGCAGTTTTTCTAAGCTTAGTGACTTTAAGAGGGTGCAAATTATCAGCTTACGTAAAGCAGGTGCGTGAATTAGAGAAATTGGGATAAAGCCAAACTTATTCTTATGTACCATCTTAAGGCATGGATCCAGGAAGGCCGAGAACACAGTGCTAGGGGCCCCGGACGTCGTAGTGGGACAACAGACTAAGATTTTTGGCTCTTAGAGGTCGCTTTAGTTCGACTTGGATAATTGTGAATTAGTTTTAAGAACACAGAAGGGGTAGCTGGATGCGTACAGTTTGTCGCCAAATAAAAAATTTTGGGCGTTTTTTTACTGTCTCCAATGGGTATTACCATTGACTCCTGAGCATCGACGCAACCGACTGTAGTGGTGCAGAGACAGACTTCTTGTGATATTAGAAATTGAACCAGGCTATCTTTAGTGATGAATCTCGCTTATTCTTGGGTAGGCATGATGGTCTAGAAATGGTACGAAGGTGACGTGGTGAAAGACGTAATCCACAGTTTGATATGGAGAGATATGTTCATCACACTATGGGTCTAATGGCATGGGGTGCCATCGGATTTGATAGTAGGACACTTCACTGTCACATGACGACCCTTTAGTTCATTCAGCAAATAGTGAATCCACATGTTTCTCCATATATTGAGATGATCGAAAACTCATTTGGTAAACTAGACAGCGGCAAACCACATATATGTATAGCCAGAGTACCGGTAGACTTTCTCCATCACACACACCACATTAACCGTTTACTATGGCTCCCTAAGATCGCTCGATATCTGCGGTGAAACATGTATGGGACATTCGAAATCGCAGCTTGTGGAACTTATAGCACATCCCTCAGATTCTGGGAGCACTTAGATATGAGTTAGAGGAGAGTGAAATGAGATACCCCAAGAAGATATAGAGTATATAGACTATCTCGTCAGATCAATGACCAGATGTGTCAATGAGTAAAGAAGAAATGGAGGGCCTTCAACACTGTATTGAAATGAACTCTATTATTGATCATTTCATTTGGGGGAACACCTTATTATTTATTAGCTACTGTCTGCTATACATGTAAGCATTAAATTAATGAAATATATTGTATAAATATTGGTATTTACCTTTCTTTCTCACCCAGTATGGTATTATGTCCCAAATAAAGAAGTTTTTTGGTAACGGCGTTTTTGATTTATTTTTTGTCTAAGTCTTCTAAAATTGCTATTTGTGTTATTTTGATAAATGTTAAGATAAATTCTGTTTGACCATTTAAGATTGTAATTGTTTCAGTCATGTCTTCTTTCAGTCGTCGTTCTTCTATTCTTGGCAACTTAATTATGTTTAATCTTTTCTTTTATGACAAATTTATGATTTTAAGCTTGATCTAATGTTTCTATATTTTTAATAAAATAGAAATTTCGGACAGAATTAGCAATCTCCAAAATCGGTCTACTGTGTGATTTGTTAAGTCTGGTAATCTTTTGCACATTGTTGTTCTTTAATGTTCCTGTTATTAGAAATATTAAACTATTTGCTTTATTAACAGTTTTCATGATATGAGATTGCCAGTTTGTATTAGCTTTTACAATACCCAAATCATTTGTTCTTTAATTGTTTTAAGGTTATTCTTTTTGATATCAAATATTAATGGGTTGTCTTGGTTTAACCAGCTCAGTGACTGTTTTCATATTTAAAATTTCGTCTAAATGTTACGTTAATTACTTTTGTATGGCTGTTTAAAGTATTGTTAAAAATTACTAAGCTCTTAATTTAAAATATAATTATAAATAACTACTGAAGTTTTTGTTTCAGGATATTCCCATAATTCCAAAGAGTTTGCCGCATTCGCTCTAAATCCTCTGTTGGCACAAGTAGCTAGGCTCAGTGCTAGTTGTCCTGCACTTAATGAGGCTGGTCAAGATCCTGACGCTTTTGGCGGATCGTTAGGCTCTTCACCGCTGCACCAACCACCTAGCCGAAAAGGAAGTGGTAAGTTATATGAAAAAGACAACCTCTAACCAACAACAAGTCACTGAACTTCTAATTGGATAATTCAGACCAAAAGTTTAAAACCTACTGCCAGCCCCTAAAGCTAACTGTTATTTTGTTAATTAGGGTTAAAAAATAAAGCATAATTGCCAGATTGGAACCGGTATTATGTTCCACCAAGATATTTTTAAAATATAAAAGCCATAAACTGGTGGAAACTTTAACGAAAAATACCCATTACTCAGACTGTTTCCCATAGCACCATTTGGTTTGATTCATTTTAAATACAGATATCGGACTGAAAGAGCTATAAAATTATTTTTTTATTAAACGCATTTGTTTTTTTTTCATTGCCCCCTTTCTAAAATACATTACAGTTTGATTTATTAAATTTTAAAAATTTTAATATTAATGTATTTTTTTTTACATTAGCTGTTTTAAATAAGTTAAATTCAGCACTAATTATAAGTTGTTTTTAGGAGCTCAGGATTGGTTATCTCAACCAGAAGCACATTCCCAAAGAAGAAAATCATGGACAGCACTGGAAGACTTATCAAGTACAGGAAAAATAAAACATCAGCGACAAAGGAGGTAAAGGTTATTTTCTATTGACATCACAATATTAATTCTAGTAGTATGTATCTCATTCTGGGCACTTCAGCTAATTTAAAAACATCTTATTTCTGTTTTTTGACCAATACTATTTAATCTTACTTACACAAAGTATTTTTTTAAGTATATCATTGAGTTCTATGGAATCCGAAGCGGACGAGTCATCACTGATTGACAATGTGGATGGAAGTACGGTTAGATTGCTGGGACCTGAAGCTCCTGTTATAATTAGGCACAGAACCAGGACCTCCACTGGAGCTGCCAGCACTCATTCCCTTAATGAAGCAGATTTACAGGTTAGTAAAATCGGGTATTTTCTAAAGTACTTGTACAAGTTACAGTATAAAAACTGTAAATATCCTTTCCATTATATAGTCACAGGAATAAAAAAAATAAGTTTGCTGCGTTTTTAATTTTCACTGCTGAACCTAAGAGTCAAAATAAAAAAAAATTGCGTTTAAACTTTTATTATATAAAATTAAAACAAAAACCAAAACAAGTTGTCCATGATAATTAAAAAATTAATTCTGCTTTTAAAAACTCTGTTATAACTAACGTGGTTTGTGCTAAGTACAGGGTGTCATAAATTCGAGTCTGATTATTGGGATCTCGGAAACTTGAAGAGATACGAGGTTGGTTAAAGGGAGGCAAAGTTGCGCGCTTTGATGCTGATTAAAATGCCACGTTTAAAGTTTAAAAATTTCGAATACTACCAAAGACTTTTGAAAAAACCAAATATTCGCGATTTCATTTTTATTTTTTTATGACTTTATTTAAATAGATATAACAAAATAAATTTAACACTCTCATTGCTATTTTTTCTGCTCTACAAGAGAGTGTTATTAGATTTACACACCGACGTTTCGTCTTTGAGCTACCATCATTAACTTTGTTTTTGTAAATACGGCTTTGGATCTTTTATTGCGGTTTTTAAAAGCTTCTAAGGTTCCATGTATCGTACTTATTTAAAAAATTCGTATTAATGGCTATTTTCATAAGAAATTATGTGTTAGAGAGAAAGACAGAAAATAGATATTTGATAAAATCTTACCAGGAAATCATTAAAATGATTTTTTCGAAAGAGCGATATATAAAAACTGATATAAAAAAATCCAAAGCAAAATTGCCATTAATATAAATAGTTTGAATTAGTGCGATACATGGGACTAGTATTGTAAATGACAATATTCCCAGTGGAAATGTTTCCATGGAAATGAAAATATTGGAAATTTCTGAAAGTGTCTCGGCAAATATTGGAAATATTGGGAATTTTGGAAATATCGAAAAAAAAATAAGAATGTGCTTTAAACCATCAAAACAAAGAATTTTATATATTTCTTATCTTTTTGTGCAGTATAAATTTCACACTAGAAAAATAGTTTCCGAAAAAGTATGTATATTATTACGATTACGAATAATAAAATCTTGATCTCGCAGATTCTAGAAGTTTATTTGCTTTTCCATAAAGACGGCATTGAGGCTGAATACAATATTCAAAGTGTGAAAGATATACGTCTTGATCAAGTTGCACAGCTTGTGTCTCGTGGTCGTGTGTAATTACTTTTTTAAAAATTTCAATGTTTTCTTTGTAATTTACGTCGTCCATTGTTACCTTAGTAGCGAGCGTATTTTATATTGTTGATTAATTATCATTTTGCTTTTAACTTTCTTTTATTCGCTTAATTGTCTTACCAAATACCATTCGTACTTAGCCAAGATTTTTTTGCCCGGTTTTAAATCTTTCCGAAATTTAACTCGTTTCTAAAAATCATTCGAGCTACGCTCTCATATCCGGCCAATTCTGACCATGTATTGTATTGCCTATGATAAACTTTCATTAAATGTTGTTTTTTAAGTTTAGTAGTTTTTATTTCTATATTTCTAATATTTCCATATATTTTCAAAGTTTCCTGATATATTTCCAGAAATATTTCCAAATATACAGGATGGCCCACCCCATTCTCCTCGGTTTTTTTACGAGAAATGAAATGAGTTGGGGAAAAACTTTTAGCACGGTCATATGTAGGTCCATGAGGAGCATATTTTAAAATTATTTTGAAATATAAAAAATATTTTTAATTACAATACAGGGTGTTCCATTTTAAAAAATAAATGATAAGTCAAATATAAAAAGCCTGCCAAAAAGCAAAAATGGAAAGGGAAAACCCCAATATGGTTTTTAAAAGGGGAAATTTTGTTCCGCGTCAAAAGAGGCCACTAAATACAGGGTGTTCCATTTAACTTAAGGAAGTTATTTAATAAAAAATTTTGTCCCAAAATTTAAGGCATTTTTCAACACTCTGTATAATATTAAGGTAACACCAAAGTTTATAGTTAACTTAAACCTTGAGCTAAGCAATAAATTTAATGACGACAGCTCGTTTTGTTACAGGGTGTAAACAATTTTTAAATTATGGTCTTTTTTTAAATTTTCTAAACTCAGAAACGGTCGGGTTTTTGGTATAGGAAATATAACAATAACTCACCTTTATTTGGTCTATAGTATCTAAAAAAATAAAAAATATGGGGGGGTTTTCATAAGAAAAAATATAACGATATGTACTTTCTTTTTTGGGGCACCCTTGTATATTTCGAAAAAAATTTTAAAATATCTCCTCATGGACCCACATGTGACCGTCCTAAAAGTTTTTTTCCCAACTCGTTTCATTTCTCGTAGAAAAACCGAGGGGAAAGGTGGGCCACCCTGTATATTTCCCGGGAAATTTTTTCATCCCACATGGAACTTTAAAACTTTATCCGTAATGAAAATCCAGGACCGTATTAAAAAAAAAAACAAAGTTAATGTATGGCAACTGAAAAGAAACGTCGGTTTGTAAATCTAATAACACTTTCTTGTAGAACAAAGTAGCAAATAAAAAAAAATAATAATAAAAAAGAAATCCGAATATTCGGTTTTTAGACTTCCTAGACTATCGAAATTTTTAAGGGTTTTAAGATTTAAATTTTATCAGAATCAATTGCACAATACCCTGTTCGACATCGTATCTCTTCAAGTTTCCGAGATCCCGATGATAAGGTGAATTTGGGACACCCCTGTACGAATCTTAACTTTTAAGTGTGTTACGCGATCTTGCCTTATTAGTTTTGTACAGCACCAATGTTTTCTGACACAAACCGATTGATTTTAGACGGCCTTACGATGTTCGTCGATTGGTAAAAGGGAAAAACCACGATTAAATTCTAAATATCAGCCTCTCACAGTGGAAAAGGGAAGAGACTTAGGGGTATTCTAGTCTAAAAGGCTGAAATTTCAAGCGTTTTTAAACCCTCGTAAAAAACAAAGAATATTTTTACTATTTATTTTTTTTTGCTTGTTTATTGTATTTCAGAAATACATAAAAAAACTTCAAAAAACTAAAAAAAGTTGTAAGTGGGGTGCCCAAAATTAGGGGGGTGTCTGGCTTTCAAGGATTCCAACCCTTCTGGTTATTTGAAAGAAAAAAAAATTGAACGGATTCTTAATCAGGAAGGATGTCGCTATTTCCTTAAGCTCGAAGAAGTCAAAAAAATTTTTTTCAAAATGGCGACCATTTGAAACAAAAATTCACGTTTTTTAGCAGTTCCTATTTTTTAAAGTAAAAATCAAAAATTTGACTTGAATCTGCTTGGAATGTATGAAAGCTTCTCCAAAATTTCAATAATGGTTCAGTTGAAGGATATCAGGCACGCAAGCGAAAATTAGTTTGAAAAAACACGTTTAAAGTTTAGGTAGTCTAACAGAAGAACAGTACATATTACCCATTTCCTTAACCAGCGATTTCGGCTGCATATATCGGAGCTTTCTTCTACCTTAAATTGAATATTTACCTAATTTCTCTTCGAAAGACGAGCACTTCTTCTTTCTTTTGAGCACTTGAAGCTCAAAACTCTTAACTTTCGATTCTAGCTTCATTGCACCAAACAACAATTTTAGCTATAACTTTTAAAAAAATAATAATTTGAATTTCGAAAAGTCTTTTAAAGCAAATATTCTTGAATATCTAAACTATCGAAATATGGAAAAAAAATTAACTGTCTAGACCAGAATACCCCGTTAATCACCAAATGTGAAAGTAAGTTGATCAAAACAATGCTGTCTTGATAAATTTCGCGAGAGTCGTAATACATTTTTGCAAATCGCACCGAAACAACAAAACGTTCTCCAGAAGGTTATAGGCCGTAATGTCAAATTTTGTAGTGGGTTGTTGGAAAAACCCAAAGGCTCAAAAAAAAAGTTATGCCCATGGCGAGAAGAAATCTCCCAAAACAGCAAAGATCAGGCTTTTCACAATGCCTGAGCGACAGAGGTCACCGAGGCTAAGTCAATTTCTTAAATTTTATATTTTCGATTTATACTCTTTTACACGCGCAAGAGCGAATTATTATTTAAATTTAATTTGACTTGTTTAAAAGTACATTACTATTAAATTTGTTATGTTATGTTATATTTTAGAAAGACTTTAACAAAATCAAAGCAAAACGCGGGGGGCTGAACAGTTGCGTTTGCTTCCTCAAAAACTGCCATTGCAAAAATCCGTTTCTACACCTTCAATTATCGCCGTTAGGGTTGGGTCCTGAACCTGTTTTTGGCGCTCAGCCCACTCTTCCTATGTAAGTATTCCTTAAATCATAATAATTTTGTTTTGAATTTTTTTTTTTTAAGCACCATTTTAAATTTTTTGGGCACATTTTTTTTTCACCTCAAATATTTTGAGATCGTCTGAAAATTCAATTTTAAGTGAGTACAAATTATATGGTGTTAAGTTTTTATATTTTTCAGTGCAAAAAACTTTGTTTTTTAATTTATTCTGCCAAAAAGTTTGCAAAAGGCGTAGTATAGGGTCCCAAAGGGGAGGGGGATACGACACAAAATTAAATTTTCAAATTTATTGATTTGTGTTTAAAAAACATCATATTTTTTTAAAAGTTAAATTAAAGGATTTTGTGTCACAATAAATTAATTTAATTCGATTTAAAGAAAAGGTAACAGTAAATGCGATGAAATGCCAAAACACAAATTCAATAGTCTATTAAAGTTTAGGCTACTGCTACTTTCAATTCATATTGGTAAGTGAAACAAATAAATTAATTAATTTTATTGTTACTTAGAATAAATATAAAATCATTTTTTTATTGAGAGAGAAAATCCACAATTATGGTCCTGTTCAGTCCTTGTTGGATGCCCTTGTACTACATAATTAATACTCCCGTTTTGTGGACAATTTCCCGGGCGACTTAACTCTTCGGACCTTTTTACGCAGCAGTGCGTTACTTTTTGCTATAAATATTTACAGTGACTTTTTAAAGGGTTATAGAAAATTTTATGTATAGTATTAAATTACTTCCACAAATATTTAAAATGACCAAAGTTTAGGTTGAATTTATTTTTCCTTTGCATTTTTAACGTAAATAAATAATAGTCCCAAACGGCAAACGTCATGAAAGGATATTAGACAAATAATAAGAAAAGCTTTTTGGGATCTGTAATTTCTTATTAATTTTTTTTTTCTAATTTTCTGTAAAATTAATGTATAAGACATAAGTATGATGCTTTACTATTCGAGGAGTTTTTATCAGTAGAACATAAAAATTTTAGTCTGGTACCCCTTTTTCTTGACACAACTGTTTTTCCAGAGCCCACTTAAAATATTTATTGCATGATAAAATTTCTATATAAGGTATAAGAAAAAAATAAACGTCAAAATTTTTGGTTTTTATACCACGCTAAAAAAGTCCTTTGTTGCTAAGCTCAAGTTTTTTTGTTTTTAACATAATGTTTACATTGAAATATTAAATTTTGTCAAATATGTCATGTTATTTTTAAGTCATGAATATTTATACTAAATTTTTATTGGTAAAAAATAATAAAATGCTTGTAATGAATTTTCTAGTTTTTACCCCACGTTTCGTACACTGAGTTATTTAAAAATTTTATGCTTTCTTTTTTTACAACGACCATTGGGACGACCCAAATAACCAACCAAATAAATATTGAAAATTATTAAAATTTTGTTAATAACCTCTACGTAGGATAATTTAAAAAATCTCAAAAGCCCTCAGTTCTGGTCGGTCATGGTTAGTTCTGGTAAGTTAAAGCGGCTTTTACCCCTTTTATTTTTCGGACGTGATAGATCACTAATAGTAAAAGCAACTTTTCCATTTAGGCCGCAATTCTCCACGAACAATCAAACCTAGGGATAATTTAGACCAATTCAAAATCTCAGTTCTGGTGGGCATGGGTTAGTATTGGTTAGTCAAAGCGGCTTTTATTTTCTCCAATTATAATTCCAGACGTGATAAATCACTAAAAGAAAGTAACAGAAAACTTTTCCATTTAGATGAACATTTTAAACATACATTATTATTGGTTATTTTAATATCACTATTATCCAAATAAATATTTTATATTTCTGCATCTTATAGGTGAGCAATAAATATTTTAATATTCGGTTATAAAAGTAGTTATAATTCATTTTACCATATTTTATGAACCATCAGAGACACGAACCATACCTCAGTTTTTGGTGTACGAAACGAGATGTCGAAAACTAAAAAATTTAAAAGGTGTAAAAAAAATAAGAATTTTGGGGGAAATTTTTGGGGTGTAAAAAACCTTGAGTGTAAAAACAAGAATAAATTATTTTCTTATACCTTATATATAAAATTTATCATTGCAATAAATATTTTAAGGGTGGTCTGGCAACTAGTTGTGCCAAGAATAGGGTTGAGCTTAAACTATGCTACTTTTCAAACTCCTTTGAATAGTAAAACCATTTTTTATGCATACATTTTTTACACAAAATTAGAAAAAAAAATGGAAAAAGTTTGGGATCCCAGACCGTTGGTTTATTACTTGTCTTGTACCCAAAAAAGTCATAAAGTCTATTTTTGTACTTATTCGTTCACCCCTTTTTCGTCGGTCCCCCCTTTTAGGACTGGCTTATTAAAGAAATTGAAAAACTTCTAATTTTTTTTGTCATTTAAATATTTTTTTAACGTTAAAAAAATTTCAATAAAACAAGATACAATATTTTCTTTTTATTTGGTTACAAAAAATGTAGAGCTTTAATTTGTTTTATACTGCATCACAATTTGCCTTATTTGTACGAGTAAGATAACCAGATAGTTTAATTTTTAATACATTTTCAGATGATCTCTGCCATTTATTTATTTTGGTTATTTTTAATTACTTCATTTTCACCCATTTTATGCACTCACCCATATCTTTTTTAAATGCCTAAAAAAATATTTTGATTAAAAAAAAAACCTAAAAAAACCAATTTAAAAATACAAGATATCCATTTAATTAAAACATCCCGATAATAAAAATCATAAATCTAAATATATCACCAAATATTACTTATAGATAGCATTTTGCCGACCGGGATTCGAACTAGATCTTAAAAAAAAAAGTTTGGTTTTGATTAATTAGCACCATCTAAATTTTTTAACAAAGTGCTCCTAGTAGTGCCAAAAAAAAAAGGTACAAAAAAACTTTTACAAAAGGTATAAATGTAAATTAATGCTAATTTAAAAACTTTTTTATCATACTAAAAAACAAAAATATAGAAAAATGTTTTAAATGGAATTTTCCTATACAGGATGTTTTTTTAGTAAATAAATATTTAAAAGTGATTTTTTAATTTTTTTGTAAAAAAAAAACCCCATTAACATTAATAAAATGTCTCGTTTCTAAAATAAAGGGGGTTGAATTTTATTATTTTGTTTCGGTTTTTTTTTAATTTTGGAAAACCCACCGTTGCCCGGACGGCGTTGTTCTAGTTCATCCAAATTCATTTTCATACCATTAATAAATTATGCCTACTATAAATAGTTTTTATCTTTTCATAATGGCGTTATTCCCGTTCAAAATTATAGTGCAAAAAAATAATAAAATTTGGTTGATTTTTTATAAATGACATTTGTCTATAAACGCTTTTTTTTTTCTTTCCCTAAGAAGCTAGATTTTTGGGTTATTTTGTATTTTATACTGATAACTTCTAAAAAAAATACTGAACAAAATCAAAATTTTGAGGCAAATAAAATTAATTTAAGTAAATTTTGAATAGTATCCCCAGCCCCTTTCGTGATGACACGCATACTCCTCTATTTTAAATTTTTGGGTTTTTATCCCCTTAAAGGTATAATCAAACAGCGATGTGTTGATTTTATGAAAAAATTTTGGGCGAAAAAAACATGCAACATCCAGGTATCTAACCAAAATTAATTTACCTTTAAAAAAAACTGATTTCAATATCCCAAAAATAAAATCGTCAATATCGTTTGATTATTCCTTGTAAACTAAAAAATAAGCAAGAATTCCCCACTACCTTTACCATAAGCTAGTGCCGAGTGTAGTGCATGTGCTTAGCTTGGTGTGTAGGGGCAGACCCAGTGGCACCGAGAGCGAGACAGAGGAAGAGGGCAGCCGATCCAGTCATGCGCACTACGACATCCACTACAAGGAGCATCTACACCAGTAAGTATTTTTCCGCAGTATGCCTGGCATGTGTTACCTTAGAGCAATAGATTTTTTTTTTTCTTTTAGATATAGCGTATTATTTATACATATAGCCACACGGATACTTTTACAATACAAAACATCTGTAAATGCTCTTTAAACTGTGTTGTTTATTTAGGTATGCAACAAACCAATTCCGAAATTCAGGGTGTTAGGGAAATAGTGTAATGTATTATAACATCGACGCTTTTGTGTGTGACTAAAATAAATACAAATTGTTAAAATTAGCCGAGCACCACTAAGAACTGAGATAATGGACAGTAAACTTTGTAAGTAGAAATAAAAAATAATATCGTTGACGTCTCTCAGTATCAGGCACAGCTGGGATCGGTGGAAGGTTCAAACGATCTTTATTGAGATCAGAAAATTAGTTTAAGGTTGCCAAATTTGTGTAATTATTTACTTAATGAGTAGCATCGGATAAAACATAAATCAGCCATTTTTACCTTTACCATCTTTCATAGTAATAAAACATGTGAAAAATAATAATTTAGGGTATTTTGAAATAGCTGGAGAAATAATTACTACTACTCATATATGTACTAGAAGGTGTATGATGAGTTGCCTATGCATGTAAGTAGAGACACGATAGGTTGGTGATTTATGTGATGTTGGTAATTCACGCGAAATAGTTCTGGAATCACAACCAGGCCATCGTGTTCGGGTAAATGCATCGTCTATTGTATTTAAAATTAATAGTTTTTGCGTAGTAACTATTTAAATGTAAATACGTGCTTATTTCTTAAGTTGGAAAAATTAGGTTCTTGTTTTTGTTTGGTTCGATTCCTTTATTAATCTTTCAAAAAGGTCCGTCCAAGTGTATAGGAGAATTTACAAAAAAACTTGTGATTGAATTTTTTAAATTGCAACATGTTATAAAATTTATAAATTGTGATTTTTTTTGGTAATATAAAAAAATCAGATATCATTTCGTATTACAAATAAAGTTTTTTTGTTAATTTTAATAACATCAATTAATATCATTACCCGTTAAATGTATGGCAACGTTGGAGAGCAATCTTACGTGGAAAAACATGGCGGCGTTGGGGGGAAGGGAGACGAAAAATCATTATTTTAAAAAAATTATTAAGGATAAAAAAAGATGCAAATTTAAAAAAAATATATTGTTCATGACATACACTGTCTGATAATGTATCCATTTTACTCTATTAAAGTATTTCCATAACACCCTGTATAATAATTAACAGTTTAGTGACATTATTTAGTTTATCACCACCATATTATGTGTTAATGATTGTGACAATGTATCTCTAAAATAAAAGAGTACCGAAACTGAATATTTCTAACACAGAACTTTTTGTGATAACTCGTACACTTTGGCTTGGTCACAACTGTTCAAAACATTTTATCTTGACACCAGTTTTAGTATTTAAAATGTTAACCCTCCTTGATATCCTTTGTTCTTCTTACTGTCATAACCAAACCATGATATTAGCTTAAAGACCTGTAATTGTGAAAGTAGTGCTGAGACTTCCCGCCAAAAAATAGATCAAAAACACCAATGTTTGCTTAACGTGAATGTTACACATAAAACAAAAAAAAATGATAAACGATACCTAAATGTTGCTATGCTATTTACTGATCGCCGTGGCTGCGCCATTGTTACTTTCGTTAAATTTTTAAATAGATCAGAAATATTTAATTTATAAATAATTCTAAATTCTTAGATAGTAATTAATTACACAACCACAAAAAATTAAAAAGTGGTCTATGTTTTACATGCGATATATGTATGTATCCCGAAGTATTATTCCAACACTAGCCAGGGGTCAAATTAAGCTCATCATCACATAAACTTCCTTACTTCATCAAACAAGTCTACAATACCAATGTGTCACCAAGAAATACCAGCAAAATACAGATTTTTTTAAATATTAAATGTATATTTATTAAAAAATATATCATTAAAAATTAAAATTTGCCCTCAAAATTGATGTCACATGACTTTTTTTCAACCTCAAAATCAAAGTTAGAAATTATCATTTTCTAAAAATGAACTGGTTTACGCCAAATTTAACGTAGGCGCGACCCTCAAAAAACCCATATGACCTAAATCGGAATAGTTTTGAATATTTGGTTTGCCTTATCCGCCATCTTAAATTTGACAAATCTGACTTGATCAGCAACCCTCAAAACCCCCGTACACCAAATTTGGCGTAAATCGGTTGATTTTTGAAAAATGATAATTTTTAACTTCGATTTTAAGGTTACAAAGGAAATCTTAAAATTAAAACATGTTTGTTGATTTTTTTGTAATTTTTGGTATAGCCTTTTTTTTTTAGATGAAAATTTTGTGATGTGAAGCTTAATTTTGACGGATTCGTGTTCAGGAGGAAAAAATACTTTGGCTACACGTACCTCATGTAAAGGTATAGACAATTTTTTGTGTGGCTGTGTTATTAAAAATAGCTTTTAATTACTATTACTATTATGAGTGAACCAATTAAAAAATAGTCTATTTTGTTGTACAAAGTTTTTAATTTACAAAGTTTATGATTACGTTTTTAAAACAATTTAAGAACTTGTCCAAATATTTTGAATATCCTAATTGGATCATCATAGCACGACGTTACACGTATGGTATATTCCACAATAATTCGTTGATTTCTCGACCGCAATAAAATTTAAATGACAACCTACAGTGGAAAACCCAGCCATAAATAAGTTGCTTAACAAATATCTATTGTGTAGGCACCGCACCTTTTGAAAGGGTACAAGTCCTGATTACCTACTAATATTAATAATTTAGGTTAGCCATTTTGGATGCTCAATAACACACGAAAATACCTTGACAAACTCTAAACGACTGATGAACTAATACGAAAAGACTCTGCTTTATATTGAACACCTTCAATTTGCCTTTAACCTACATAATATACCAATAAGTAGGTACAATAATAAATAAAAAAATTTTAAGTCCGGTCCTACATGCGGGTACCCAAAGTGTTTTGAGTTTTACAACTAACAGTAGCAGGTAAAACGAGAAATCAACGAATTATTGTGGAACGTACTGTATATCTTTTTAAAGCAGTTAAAATTTCAAACTTTACTATAAAACAAATTTTGTTAATTAAACTTAATGAAAGTTTAGATAAATTATTGGAGTATAACAGATGAAAAGTATAAATTTTCTTTAAATTTGTTTGTTTTAAGTTGTAGGAAATATCCGATCTTAGATTTTAAATGTTAGGTATGTGGGATTTGTTATATGGTTTATAGGATTTAAAAATATTTTAGGCTTTAATTAGGTGGTTGGTACTTAAGTTTGACAATTTTTACCCTTTTATAAAAAGTTTTATAAATAAAATAGCAAACTACATTGGCATTTTTTGGTTGATTCTAAGTTAGAAGGCTTTCTGGCCTTTATGAAAAAGGCTTAAATGTATGACTATGGCAGTTATTTTCCTCTTATCTCAGTAATTAGTCTTTCCATATTAGTGTTTTATCTGTTGTGGGTTGTTAAACAAGATATTTAAAGTTTTGCTATAAATTCCTGATTGTATTTGTTTTTTTAGCAAAGACAGTGCTGAAAATTGAAATTTTGTAAGCAGGGCTTTAATGTTTTTTTGTCTATATTTGGGTACATCATTTTCTCTAACAATATTCAGGATTTGAGTTTCCAAACATTATTATTTCTTCTTTAAGGACACACAATTACAATATTAAAAGAAAAAAAAAACAGAGACGGAGGTCGATAAAGGCAAATATTCATATAGATATTAACCCAAACCAAATCGATTCTATTACCTTGTACTTTGTTTTGCCGTCAAGTGAAATAAATTACCAAAACATCCTTTTTATCTCCTCCTTATCTGTTAATATTTATGTACTTTTTACCAATAAAATTTTTAACATCCTAAATAGAAAGTAACGAGCAGTAAAATCATATTACCGTCTCTTGTAATAGAATAAGCAGATCGGTGCCATTGTGCTTTGTTTTATATACTCTGTCACTAATTTGTTTATTTTTTGATTGCAATATCGCTGTCATCAAAATATATTGTATATAAATGGACATTTAATTGTTAATTGATAATAAATCATGTTTTCGCCAAGTTTTACAATAGCCGATACTAAGAAATTAGTAAAATATAGCATCTTAGCCCAGAAATTTGTTATTAATAATAATTATTTTATTTTCAAACTTTGTAGTATTCCCTACGATCGACATTCCGAGAAGCGACGGAAAAGAGGGAGTTTATTTTTCAGGAAAAAGAAGGTAATTTTTGATTTTAGTGAACGATTTGTATGTTATTTTATTTCGCTTAATTTTTAGGATAAAACAAAGAAGTTAACGCATCAGTGGGTGTCAGCATGTTATGGTTCTTCCCAAATTTGTGATGTTTGCGCCAAACCTTTAAGCAATAAACCTGCACTATACTGTGAAAGTAAGTAATCAACCATTTACCGCCATATTTGTAGCATGGATTATAGGTTTATTAGATTTTGGAATCAAGATGAGTGAGATAACATACTGTATATTAAATTACTCTTTTTATTTTTAGCATGTGGAACTACAGTCCACCAAAATACCTGCAAAGATAATATATTGGAATGTGTCAATGTGAAGATAAAAGGTGCCAAAGTAAGTTGTAAATTATGTGCTTATTCTTTGTCTTAAGCGGGATTACACCAACAATTTCTTCGCGAATTTATTCATCAAAAATTTGTGAATTTCTTTAAGGCCGCATTTTGATTTTACACTTGTTCAGAACTTTGCGGAAATGTTTAACCATTTAACTCCCAGAGTTCACAATGGCCAACCTAGAAATAATTTTAACATTTTAAAGCAAATTGTTAATACCAATTTTGCAATCTATGAATGGAATTAAAAAAACTTACCTTTTTTTAGCAGAACACATTTTTGATAAAGTTGCAATCCAAAATCCAAATAAAATTATAGAACAATAATCATAAATTAAAACAAACCAAATATCATAACCTTACATTTATGCATTTTGTTGAGTTGGCTTTACTGAATTCACGTCAAAGTTCACGCAAAATTAGTACACGTTCTTATTCGTGAAAGAAGTTTGCAAAGTTCTTCATAAATTAATTTGGCATTAAAGTTTTGGTTTTACATTTGTCAGTTACTTCAAGAAGCAACTTCATGAATAAATTCGCGAAGAAATTGTTGTGGTAATACCCGCTTTACAAAATATGTGTCTTAAATCAGATTGGAATATTGTTTATATGTTTGGGGGGAGTGGCTCTTCTCTTAGTACTTCTTATTCTTCATTTATCCAAAAAACTCTTTAATGGCCCCAGTCCCCCAGTTGCAGTGCCCAATAGGGCATCATAATGTTTCACACTGATGCATCCCTTTGCTGAGAAGTCTCAAACCACTTTCTTTCTCCGCCGCTCCTTTCTCCCCCAAATATCTAGATTGTGGTACCTGCTTCCTACAGGTCCTTCCTAGGAATGTCGATAGGTCGATAGCACTATCGATAGTATTGAGCTCCCAGATAGAGTATCGCTTGGAAAGACCCCTGTCGATAGTTCGAGATGTACCTTTGTATCATACATCAATTTTCTCTCAACAAATTGACCTTCTGGCATTATTGATCTGATTTTTTAGAATTGAAATCTCTCCCCAATATTATTTTTAGATATAAATATTTTGTTGTGTTCTTCAAGCGAAATCTAAATACAGAGACTTTAATAAAATTTAAAAAAATCAAAAAACTGTTTAATGGCCCCAGTCCGCCAGTTGCAGTGCCCAATAGGACAACATAATGTTTCACACTGATGCATCCCTTTGCTGAGAAGTCTCAAACCACTTTCTTTCTCCGCCGCTCCTTTCTCCCCAAATATCTAGTTTGGTACCTGTTTCCCTACAGGTCCTTCCTAGGAATGTCGATAGGTCGATAGCCTATCGATGGTATTGAGCTCCCAGATAGAGTATGCTTTGTAACCCCATTATATTCAATTTTTCTCTCCAACAAATTGACCTTCTGGCATTATTGATCTGATTTTTTAGAATTGAAATCTCTCCCCAATATTATTTTTAAATATAAATATTTTGTTGTGTTCTTCAAGCGAAATCTAAATACAGAGACTTTAATATGTAACACATTTTAATAAACTTTTAATATTGTATAGAGCACCAGTAAGTTGACGGGATTCACTGGACCCTTGGCTTCAGTAAAGAACCCTTCAAAACGTGGTTCCGGATCTGTGCCAAATTCTATTAGTACTTCGACAAGGTAAGTAATCTTAGTGACATCTGTGTATTTAGACTTGTTAAATAATAATAATGTTAGTATATTTTATATTAAAATCAAGAATCGAGGACATTTATTATTGTTCTTTAGCTATATTCATTAATGGTATACAGAGTCTTTGTAAATGTTGCTAGACTTATAAATAATAAGACGCTAGTAAGTCACCAGAATTTTAATATATTCTGATTGAAACCCCAACTGATACAGTTTTATTTTCAGTCTCAAATTTTTAAAAGTAAAACGATATATTCAATAAAAATAGTCGTGAGTTTTATCAGGTTATTTATATGGCAGTAGGTAATCAAACATTAAATCTTAGTTTTTGTTTTTATTGGAGGAAAAACGTCGAAAATACCTAGAGGTGTGACTTTTTACCTTCAAGTCTTAGAATTCTTTGTGCAAATAGCCCCGACGCTGGATTGAAAACCCAATAGTCAGGTATAAATTTTTCCAGTTTACGTATGGCAGAATTGCGGACCAAAAATTCTTGAAATAAATTTAATTTGATTAAGCCATGGCAGGATTGCGGTCTAAACGGAAAAGTTTATTATTCCTATTTTTAGTGATTGGAAGTTATTAATAAAATTTTAATAATTGTCAATATGCTATAAATTACGTCTGAAATATAAATGGAGAAAATAAAAAGCCTCTTTAACTAACCAGGACTATCCATGACCGACCAGAACTGAGGGCTTTTGAAATTATCTAAATTATTCTTCCGTAAAGATTATTAACAAAATTTTAATAGCTTGTATAAGTGGAAAAAATAAAAAGCCGCTTTTAGTTTAAGATATTTATTTTTATGATAAACCTTAAAATTATTAATACATTTGACAAATGTAAAACTCGACGAACTGAGGGCTTTTGAATTTGTCTAAATATTTTCACTATGGTATTTTTTACAGTCCCCAATAATTCCATCCTATTTGGGTCAAACCAGGTAATCATTTATTGCCTGGAAATTTTATTACAGGCTAACCCTTATTTTTGGTAGCAATACGGCCATTATTTTTACCTACCTGATGATTTGATCCGCAATCGACCTGTTCCTTTTAAAATCGTCTACGGAAAGAAACTAGCGACTTTATATTTGTCTGAGCCCATTTTATCCCGCCGTACTCAGTTGGGTACATATAAAAAAATTCTGTGGTGGTGACATGTATCAAACTGCAACGGTACATCGCGATTTTTAGAATTTTAGATTATAAATGGCTCTTATCTCAGTAATTTACCAATCAGCTATCAAGATAGGCAAGTTGATTCCCGTTTACCCGTTTCAGTATTGTTTTTTTGTATTATTTGATAATTTTTTTTGTTCTGTTTGGTGCAAAAGTTTAAAGGGTATATACTAAAGGCAACTTTGCACAAAGTATTCATAAATAATCGTTAAAGTTAACAAATCGGTACAAAATGAAAGTGTACTCATTTAAGTACACTGGGTTTATTGAACATCGACCACAAATGGATCCTGATGACTATCAGGATATAAATCCAATTTAATTTTATGGAAAACGCTTTAAAACCCTTGGGGCAGCTTCAGATGATGTAGCTTAGTCAGTTCATAACATAGATGTTCTTACTATTCCGCCAGATTTTGACTATCAAACTGATAACGAGGATATTGGTGATGATAATTTTCAGCCTCAGCTTTTGCCTGCCGACATATCAGGTGAAAAAATTGATTTGTTCGCTTTTTAAAGAAACGTTGCTCAACATTACCTACGATCCTTTAGAAAATCTACACTTTCTAAAAAACGGCCTTCTGGATCAGTTCCAGCAAAGGAAACAAGAGATAGATTTGGTCATTTTCCCAAAAAATTGTCCAACAACTTCTTTGACGGGTATGCCACTTCAGAGCGCGATGGACATGTACAAGTGCGAAGTAACACTTTGTCTGGAAAGTGAACGTTTCATAAATGTTTAATGTTTCATAACTTATTTTTTTAAATCATATGTACCCACTGTACTCATCTAAGTATGGACATTTTTTTCTTAGCTCGATATTTTTTCAAAAATTTAACTGTTTCATCTTATTTGAATTTATTTTAAACAAAAAAACTTAATAAATACGAAATTTCTTCGGGATCAAATGGGTTAATGATGCCAATTGGAGCCGTGCGAAATTAAATATTTAAATATATAAACACGTTACTTTTTATAAACTTAAATAAACAAATATAACATTTTTCTTAAAGCAAGAATATAAAAAAATATTTTTAGAGGTCAAGATTTACTGTTTTATGGTAGATGTTTTAAAAAGCTGTTGATTTTGACCTTAAAAAATTTGTTTTACTGGTCAGTTTTCTTTTATAACTCCCCAGTTAAACGAATATTTCTAGTTTTGCCTTATGTGCAAACGTCAAAAAGACACATTATTGTATCAATTATATGTTATAGATATTTATTTTAGTATAAAAAAAGCAAAAGTAGCGGGTAAAACACTCTACTGTAAAAATATATTTCAAAAATAGATAGGTTTTTAACTGTATATAGAATAATGGAAGTAGTATGCCAACATTTTTCTTACTTATTTATTTAACATGATACTTCGACTGATAAATATAATTAGCATTTCAGATCATTTTTTCTTAGTATATCAACGCTTTTTAAAAGAAATTGTAGTTTTATTTTAGTAGTAGGCCAAATTTAGATAAAAATGTACTAAAAAAAGGTTTTCACGGGTAAATTTTAGAAATGTTTATTTTGTTTAAAGCGGGGTTATTTCACTCTAAAATGTTCAATCTGCATTTAATAATCTTCAGTGAAGATTTGTAGAGTTTTTATGGATAGCTAATATTTTATACACTCAGAGACAAAAATATCAAATAATCTTGAAATTTGCTAAAGACGCAATGCTAATTGTCTGTATCAAAAATTTTTATATTACCACTTAGAAATCATCAAACGAGGTAAGTAAAATGCAAAGTGTTAAAAAAGGGCAATCTTACAGTTATGTATCATTACAAAATTTGCTGTATTACTAATAAATCCCACAGAGTGTTACACATTTTAAAATCAATAGCGGCAATTTAATTTACTACTCCTTTTTTTTAAACTTGGTATAAAGTGTGGGATTAAACTGTAACACAACAAATGTTGTAATGATACACAACTGTAAGATTGTCCTTTTTTAACACTTTACGTTTTACTTACCTCGTTTGATGATTTCTAAGTGGTAATATAAATATTTTCGGTACAGACAATTAGTATTGCGTCTTAGCAAAATTCAAGATTATTCCATATTTTTGTCTATGGGTGTATTATTTAAATATTGGTAAAATTGAAAATGAACAGTGCTTATCAGTTTTAAAAAAGCTACATAAAGTAACAGGGCCAGTGTAAAAATTAATTAATAATAAATAGTATTCTAAATATCTGTCAAAAATACCTCAACAAATAAACGACGATAAACTAGAGTAATCATCAAAAGCATAAGACTAGATTTGTCTGTTAACGTTTAAAATATTATTGTTCTTTACTAATAGTTTCGCCACCTTTTATAGAGATATGGAAAAGGATGAAAAAAACTTAAAAAAAATATAGTACAAGATGTGAATTTCTGCCTCGTCAGTTTTACGGGCTTATAGATATATCCTATATTCCATTATATAAAGTTTTAAAAAGATGTAACTGTTCAGAAAACAATATAGATTTGTTCCTGTGACTAGCTGTATGTGAATCAAATATGTTATATGTTAAAATGGCAGTTTAGGAATATATCATTAAAATATATAATAAAATAATATGTAAAAATAATTTATAACTGTTGTGTAGATTTTTGACATTTTGTGTTTTAATTTAGATTTTTGTAGAGTTGGCAATTGGCATGTAAAACGTTCAGAAACTTTCGAGGACTACTCGTACTTTTTATTGTACTACTTCAAAACCTGCATTTCTTTCGACACTTTTAGAGGCTATTTAAAAGTATTTCTATTAAAAGTGTACAAATGTCTAACTTGCGCTAGAAACTAGTTAATTAGGTGTAATAGTTTTATGTATTAGAAAAAAAATAGGACGTTAAGAAGTAAAAAATATGTATATAAATAATTTATTTGTCCCTTTAAATATTTTAAATGTACTTCATAGGTTCTTTTACACTTATGTTTTGGACATATTTTCGTACAGCGAATGTTAAAAACTATTTTATCTTATGGATAACTGAGCCATAAGTGTGAAACCTCCAACTACATGTTGTACATATACTCACAATATACTCTACTATACTATTTTCTTCCTTCCTTCTTTATCCTGCCCAGCTTTGTAGCTTCTCTTTGCTTTTTAAATTGTTTTTAATGTTTTTTTGTGTAGTTTGCACAAATGGCGTCAGGAATGTTTATGTTCAATTTGGTGATAATTTTTGGTCTGGTGATTTTAAATTTGTGTCATCTATAGTTACGTATAGAGTTCAATGGTTTAGGACTAACCGTACAAGGTACTATATATTTGAGGTAATTTTATTTTCTTTAGCTTTTATACAGAGTGACACAAGTCTATACTTTTACTCAGTTGTTTATTATTGGAGATGCGTGGTTAATTAATTAGACAATTAAGAAGGTATTTTTCTATTTAAAACATAAAAGCTTTTTTACGACCAAGGGCGTAAAATGATCCTTTTACGCTCAAGGCAATAAGTCACTGAGGGCTTATAAGGGCTTTAAGCCGTAGGGTTAACAATATTTTTATAACTACTACAATGAATAAACCGTTAAGAAAAAAAATTATTTGGTTGTGAATTTTCACCAATTTGTTAAAAATTTTTGTTTTGTTTGCTATATCCACTTTTTTGATTGGTCAAACTTAAGTCCAATAATAAAAAAATGCAAATAATAGCCAAATAATTGTTTGGTTGCCAAAGTAATATTTACACGTGATATCATTAAAATTCTCAAAAAAGCGTGGATTTTCCGATTTTTAAAGTAAATGTTATAACTAACTGAAAAAAAAAATCAAAATATAATTGTTTTATTAAACTTTTTTCTGACAAATCTAAAGATTTATCCTAGTTTACAGTTTTTATGTGAATTTTGCCATGTGGGCTTTTTACTTAATTTTACGCTCTATTACGGTATACTAAGTTTTAAGTAGCGTTTTTCCTCTGAGGCATATAAATGCTATTTTACGCACTTAAATGGAGAAGTAAAATTGCATTTTACAAATAATAAAAAAAACCTAAAATTACACTTTCCATTTATTTTCTTTAAATGTTTTTTTAATTGAATATAAATATTGACAAAACTGGTTTAACACTGGCAACAGCTCACGCGCTCAGCGAAGCGCCATTTGAGGGGCAGATGTACACCAATGTTGCCAAATGTAGTCTTTTCATAGAAGAATAACAGTGGTAAAAATACTAAATTTAATATTCTTGTTTGTATACACAAAGCATGCAGTATGATTTTTTAAATATTAAATCTGCGTACGTTCATCGCACAGCGCATTGATCTGCAAACAATACTTTAAGAGAAATTACCAAATGTAGTTTATGCTTTTTTTTAAGAATTACAAACGTTTTTTTGTTTTTGTGTTATGAAAGTAACCTATGGTCAAGGACAAATTTCTGTCTGGAAGATTATTATCTTATTATTACTTGTCAGCAATGTTTTAAAAAAAGGTTTTTACAAAAAAACGAAACAGAAAATTAATATTTTTCAGAAATAAATTAAGAATCTGATTGGACTTTTTATTAAGTATTTTTTGATAAGGAGCAACAAAATTCTTTTAAGTACCCAGTTCTCTAGAATAGCAGTTGCAACGGTATTTCGTAATATACACTTTTTCACTAAAATAAACTAAATTCCGAAGTTTATATAAGTTTTAAACATCTTTATTTAGTTTTAAGTTTTTATTGTTTGCTCTTTTTAAAAACGAATTTTGATTTTTAAATACAAACAGTGGGTAACAAAGGATTAAGGGTTTAAATTTGGCAACATAGGTTCGTCTGTGACAGCGCTTGTATTTGACGTCTCACTGTCAAATGGTTATGCTTGGCGTCATTTGTATCACGTGTACCGTGCAATTAACTATATACATTTGTTTTCCATATGTCTCTTTTGCCCTTATATCGTAATAGACGAGTTGTGGTGCCAGTTGTTGATAAAACCAGCTATGAATAGAATACCTGTTTGTGTTTTCAGTATCAGGAAAAAAAATATACATATCTAACACATGGGTTTTTAAAAGAGTTTTTGATAAATTGTAAAAAAATCATTAATAATAGACCGGCCACTTCTCTTTATATTCATATTTATTCGTACATATATAAAAAAACTCATTTTGGTTTTTTAAATAACCACAAAGTGATGAAGGTATTTAATTTTTTTTCTTTTACTTTTTCTATTAATCCTAAAAAAATTCTACTAGATGACCATCTCGTATCTCTAATAATAAATATGTTAGTAATAGTGCAATTACTCTGTATATGCGTATATACTCATAAGGTATATTTCTGCGTTTTAAATGGTTTGAGCTAAATCAACCAAGTAAAAACAGTTTTCCTACAATTGACTTAAACCAAAAAATAACTTTACCGGATTTTAGCTATTTTAACTTAAACCATTTAAAAGTTATCCTTATGTAGAGTTACTGATTGTTTATTTCATTCTTCTTTTCTTCTACCATTTGTGTATATAGTTTAAATATTTTTGCATTATCGATGATTCCTTTATTACCGACTTATTTATCTTGCACAACCATGGAAAACAATTATTGTATTGTTAGTTCATTTTTCTCCTTTCACATATTGACCAAAAATTGTTAACCATTTTATAAGTGTGATGTGTATGATAAGATATGATATGTCATTGGGTGTGGCTAATACATATGTTCCCCACCCCTCCTTTATAGGAGGAGCCAGCTGTGCTATTCGCCATGGCGCAGGGTCGCCACCAAACTGGGAGTGAAGTAAGTTCCCTAGCCTAACCTCATTCCTCGACCATACTTTGCACGACTTCCCTCTGTCTCTTTCTCTCACGCTGGTTGAATCCATTTCAGCTTTTTGGAAACAATTTTCTACGACTATGATTCTTTTAGACAATTTTTTTGCTCCACTTTTTCTATTCTATTTAAAATTTGAACTTCGGCATGGATCAATAGCAATCCAAAATATTATAGAATAATTAGAAGGTATATCAAGATGTAATGACTTTAGCCAATGTTTCCACGAAATAAGAAATTTAAATTATCTAGAGTGTATTGCAAGTGGTTAACGTTAAGCCTCACAAATAGCACTCTTTTTAATGCTTAAAAAGCAAAGACCATAATTTATAATAAATAGTTTAGAATCAAATAAGGTTAGGAGATTTCTTCTAATAGTTAATTGGTTAACTTTATTTTTTGCTAAATAAATTTGCAGTCATTAACAAATAATTGGCCAAATTTTGGTTTATACATTGTGATTCCTAAGTTGAGATTTTTTTTACTGTGTATAAAACTCGTTAAAATAAGCAATTTTTTAAATAATTTTTTTTTCAAAAACCCAAAAATAACAAAGCTACATAAATTTATTTGAAAGTGTGTTTAGTGCGGGCCTGGGCATAAAAAAATAGTTTATTTCTTATTTACGCTTATTTTTTGTTTTTTGTCTTGTTAATCACGCAGTATGAGTCAGTCGCGTTGCTTTGACCGGACGAGGCAAGGATTAATTTTAATTTTAAATCACTGTTAAATCGCAAAAATGGCCCAATTCAAAAACAATGAATACGTGGATATGTTCCTCATTTATGGATAGTGTCGTTAATCTGCAAACGTTGCTTCGAGATTGTATGCGCGACGGTTTCCCTTGCGGGCTCATTCTGGACCCAAGTAATCGGATGATTTCAAGTCAGGTAGTCGGTTTAAGTAAAAAAAAAATGTAGACAACATTGCGGGAAAATACGTGCAACCTGTCCAAGCACTACTGTCCAAGCACTACAGTCCGAAGACTTCCTGGGTGGTGACAACTTACTTAAGACAGGACCGTATTCGACACACTAAATGAATGTAAGTTCATTATTTTTTAGTATTTTGAAAAAAGTTATTAAAAAAGTTGTTTATTTTAATGAGTTCACTTAAAAAAAGCGTCAACTTAGGAATCACCCTGTATATGTAAATAGATGGCTGGGGAAGTATGAAGGCGGTTACCTCATCACCTCTTAATTTTAATTTATTATCATTGATTTGAAATACTATTCTTGGAGGAAATATCCTAAAAATGATTACCTATTTATGCCTTTTTGGCAACATCGGCCACTCTCAATATTTTTTACTATAATTTAATATACTAAAAAAATTGACGTGTTAGCCAGTTTCGCTTTATTAAGTATAATGAAGAGTAAAGTTTACAAAAAAATGTAATTTTCTGACAACTTTTTCAAATATTGACATAATAATAAATATAAATACAATAATATGTTAACAAACAATTTCATGCGAGTAAGTTTTTTAGCATACTTTGCAGTTTCAATTGTCTACATTTGCTTAAAAATAACGATATTCGGAGTTGATATTATTTCTAGTTTTTTAAAGTCGACGATAAAATAATAGCTTGCATTTTAAGAAAAAAATCTACATAAATATTTGTTCTAGGTGTTCGAAAGCTATTAGGTCGCTTTAGTAACGCTACGATCTTGGACTATGGTTTTTTCTTTCAAATGGTAAACGCGCATTTTAGTTAGGGATGTCGATGGGTCGATAGCACTATCGATAGTATTGAGCCATCGATAGGGTATTGCTGGGAAAGACCCCTATACTGCCCAACTATGGAGAAAAGCAGTATATGCAAATTTTCAGTTTTGTTGGAAAACATCAAAAACTTTTTGTATTTATTGCTATCCTTATATTTATCAAAATGAAGTCTAGTAAACTCTGGTTTAATTTAAAAGCGAGGTTACTACAGAATAAAATAAAAATACTGAATTTAAGCATTGATATTTAAATAAGTTTTTTTATGCATTGCATTTTGTCAAAATTCCGTAATAACGGTAAGTGATTTTATGATACAGAGGTACTTCTCGAACTATCGATATGGGTTTTTCCAAACGATGCCCTATCGATGGCTTAATACTATCGATAGTATCGATAGTGCTATCGACCTATCGACATCCCTAATTTTAGAAGCTCTCGGTTTCCATTCGAAAGCGTCTTAGAAAATTGTGTGGATTTCTCGACTTTCACTTGTGTGTAAGCCTTTTTAATTGTTTAGGGCGATTTTTTACGCCCGTGGTTTAATTGCAACTAGAAAACATATTTTAGTTATAGAACCTTCGTGGGGTCAATCGAGTTCACGCCATGTGGTTTTGGCGCGAAATTTTGAAGAAATTAACAAAATAATAATACATCAGCCATTGTGTAAAATTTTAAGATATTCTAAATTTTACAGAAATCTGAATAATTCAGACTGGTGTAAAGTAAATATTTGTTATTAAAACAGGTTTTTACGTAATTATAAAGAATAAATGTAGTTAATTACCTATAAATATAATGTAGTTCTTCAAATTTGTAATACAGTAAAAATAATGCAATTTTAACCAAATTTTTAGCAATTTAGCGGAAATTAATTGTAGAAAATATAATGTTAAATGAGTATTAAGGAATTCTAATTTCACTGATGGATGCTTGGGTTGTTACCAGAATATCCTTCTAATGTAAATCGTTTATTAGCAGAAAAAAATTAAGTCAAAATATTGTTATTATACTTAACCTAATAATATTAGATTTTTCTAATTCTTGTTCCTATATCATTTAATTGTTTCTGAAATTATTTGCTAGTGACACAGTAAAATAATATTTTGACTTTACAGAGTGTTGATCCATGTTTCGTCTTTCGTTTTTAGTTTGCAAAGTTTTTTTTGTTACTTAGCTACAGCACGTAATAGTCGCCATCTAATTCTTTATTTTTATTTTTTGACGCAACCCTACACACTTAAATCACTCACCTAATATTATAAAGTTTTTTTTTGTTAACTTTTATGTTTTACCCATATCATAAGAACCATAAGACTTAAAACTATGTAGCACAAACTAATAACATTTCGTTTTTCAGCCAAATTCTTTATGATGATAAGGATACTGATTCGCATCATGGTCATCATGATTCAACAAAGTAAGTAGTAAATTTTAAAACTTATAGGTCAAAAGGTTCATTAAAAAAATAGTCCGGCATTTAAATTAACCTTAACTGATTATTACATCCACCAAAAAAAGTGATCTGCACTTGATATGCGATTTATATGTATCTTAGTATTTTTCTCTCCTGAACACAAATCCGAGGTCAATACTGATCTATCACACTACGGAAACTTGCAAACCTCAAAAAACAGGTCCGAAATAGCAAAGATTCTTGAAAAAATACCATTAAAAATACAGTTTTTTTTATAAAAAATAAAAATCCACCTTCAGAATTAATTTGTCATGTGACGTTTTTTTCTAACTTCCAAGAAATCATCAGTTTTCAAAAACTAACCGATTTACGCTAAATTTGGTGTATTGAGGGTATTTGTGGGTTTTGTGGGTGATTGTTTATCAAAAACATCATTGTACAGGGTGCAAAAAGTATGATGCTCACGATTTTAATGGACGATAGTAGAGCTCAAAACAAGTCGAAAAAGCCAAGAACATATGGATCAAAAGTTAATTGTTTTCGAAATATGACCTTTAAAGTTTAAAAAAGTTGGCAACACCGCGCCTGTTTCATCGCAGCGAGTCATAAGGTCGAACGTTTTTTGTATATTTACACTTTTTTTTTAAGGAGATGTTCATTTACATACAAATAATAAAAATTACTTCTTGCAATTTATTTTCATATTTAATTTGAAATTAAATTTAAGTAAAAATCAATAAATAATTATTGTTTGCTTTTTATTTAGTAATTAAAAAATAGTTGTACTTACCAAAGGAATAGGCTAAATATCCATTTTAAGTACACAAATTATTATGTTTTAAAACAGCACTTTTTTATTTTACTTAAAGAGTAAGATTTCTCGGTTGCCCACTTTCTGTTTTCAAAAATCTTTGGTACATTTAACACTACAGATGTCGTAAATTTAAAACATATCGGCATATATTTTCCCTACTTAAAAACAAACAAAAATATGGCGGCCGGGCCGTGATCATCTCAAATATATCGTATCTGGCGTAAATCGTAAGAGTTTTGAATATTTGGTCCGCTATCTTGAATTTTGCAAATCCAACTTCGGATTCGTGATCAGCAGATCAACGACCCCCAAAACCACCGTATACCAAATTTGGGGCTTAAAAATGATGATTTCTAACATTGGTGTTGAGGTATCATCATCAAAAATCTGTACTTTTTCTGGTGCTTGTGTATTTGCTTGCAATAGTTATTTTCGAGCTATTATTATTTTTAAATTGTTTTTGTTCGTTATTCGTCACATTGGTTATCTTTCCTTTTTTTAAAGATATTAAAATATAAATAAAAACATCTTCGTCAGAAAAGTTTAGTGTTTCTATATTTTAATTATTACTTTTCATCTTTTAGCTTTGCCGATGATGTAGCACTTGTTCAGTCAGAGTTTTTGTCAGACACCAGTGTTACAGCGTCTGATCTATGCTCTGATCCGAGTTTAAGATTACACGAACCTGAACCTGATTCATGGAGTCCACATGTCGGAAAAGAAATATCTCGAAAGCTCAAGGAGAAAGAAGTCAAACGACAGGAACATATTTATGAGTTTATTTTAACCGAAAAACATCATTGTATGACATTGTTGGTAATGCAAAAGGTAAGAAAAATACTCTCCCAGTCCTTTGTTAAACTCAAGAGTTTTAGTGTTAGTCCTCTAATTACTTAGTAGAAAAATTAATTAATGGCAATTTAAGCCATATAGAATTTAACAGAAAACAGTAAGCATGATTGCTACAGCGAATAATCTAATTGAATTAGACAAAGAAAACTTGTGGTATTAAAAAATCAGTTAGGTATAAATAAATGCATTCTTTTTTATTGTTACCTCTTGTATATTTTTATGTGTTTGCAGAAACCTTCTTCAGAGTGCTGTACAGTGCAAGAGTAGAACAGTTAAACTCAAACTTATTTCCAGCTTAGTTAATATATTTTTTCTGTTTTAGATTTTCGTGGAAGGATTACAAAAATATTTTAATTTGGGACCGAATTTGGAAAGAATGTTTCCTAGGTTGGGAGATCTTACTGAACTGCACTTAGGCTTTTTATCCAGGCTTCGTCAGAGACAAAGAGAAAGCCCAGTTGTCAGCTCTATAGCCGATATTTTGCTAGAACAGTTTTCCAAAGAACATGCGGTGAAATTAAAATCAGCTTATGGTAAGACATTCTGTATTTTCTTACTGATTTGAAGTGTAAGTGCGGGTGGGGAGTGGGGAGATGGGTGGAAATATTTTTACTTTATTATACAGGGTCATCCAATGAGAACTAAATAGGGAAATATATGTGGCTTTCTTTGTGTTAAAAAATGTAAAATAACTATTAGGCGTATTTATATATATATATATATATATATATATATATATATATATATATATATATATATATATATATATATATATATATATATATATATATATATATATATATATATATATATATATATATATATATATATATATATATATATATATATATATATAAAGAAAATAGTTTCTTGGGCATATGGCTCCCAATTAAAAACAATTACGTAGTTAGAGCTATGCTTTTTGCTAATCGCATTAAAATTACGGGGTTTCCAAAAGGATGGAAACCTCGGGTGTGGCTAAGTCGGCTACATGTTTCACCCTTGTTGAGGATGGTCACATCCGCTGTATGCCAAGACACGACTGACGAAGGCTCACCAAGTCTTCAAATATATCCTACATAAAAGTAAGGAAACATTTAAATGACTCTAGCGCCATCTAACAGACTAATCCCAATGCAACCAGTAAAGCATATTAATACAAAAAGATGTTAAATAGTAAACAATTTAAATAATGTTAAAAAGTGCCATCTAGGTAGGCATGGCCATAATATTCAAAAATCGCAAAACAGACACCTTTTGACAAAGGAGAAATGGCCACTCATTAGTTCACGGGTTTGTGAAATTCGAATGAGTAGTTTTGCCATACCACGTCAGGCGGCGCTGAGCGAAATCTGAAGTAAGAAGAATTAAAAAAGCAGTATTTTCGCCCTACTGCAAATATAATATTATAATGGTAAAGTTTCTTGAGCCTTGTTATATAATTTAATAAAGAAAATAGTTTCTTGGGCATATGGCTCCCAATTAAAAACAATTACGTAGTTAGAGCTATGCTTTTTGCTAATCGCATTAAAATTACGGGGTTTCCAAAAGGATTCACCCTTGTTGAGGATGGTCACATCCGCTGTAAGCCAAGACACGACTGACGAAGGCGAATTTCACAAACCCGTGAACTAATGAGTGGCCATTTCTCCTTTGTCAAAAGGTGTATATATACATTTTTATTAATCACTATAACATATATGGTTATTATGCAACCCTCAAAAAATCGCTGAAACCATAGAAACGTTAAACAACATTAAAAGATAAGCGGATTATTCCCTTCTAAATTTTAATTTAATATAGGGATATGATATGCTAAATAAAAAATATCTAGAATTTTATGCAGAAAATAAAAATGTAACAAAAAATATTAAGTCATTTAAAAAAATGAACTTTGTTCTTGTACGGACTTTTTGATGTGTACATAAAGTTGTTTGCAAAATATAGAGCAGCAAAAACCAAAATATTTTTGTATAAAACATTTTTTCCCAATTTGAATATTTAAAACAATAAACGGGGGGTCTCACTTCACAGACTTACCCTGTATATACAGTATGTCTCAGTAAGTTGGAACCATATGGAAAACTTTTTTATTATTAATTTTACGAAAAAAAGTTATTCTTCATAAAAAGTTCTGCATGGTCTAAAACCTAAAATGCAACTATCAGATATCAACTTTTTTGAGGCGTATACGAGTATAGTCAAAAAGTATGAATTTTGCCCAAGAGTAAAGTACCTTTATTTTTGACAATTTCGAAAATTGTTTTTAAGAAAAGTTGATCAGAACTAAACACCATGCTTAAATATGCAATTATACCCATTAACCATTCTATGTCAGAGCATTCTAGAATACATGTAACTACAGTTAAATTTGCATTGGTATTATAGACAAACGTTTCAAAAAAGAAAAATATTTTTTTATCGCAAATGGGTGTAATTGCATATTTAAACATGGTTTTTAGTTTTGATCAACTTTTCTTAATAACAATTTTCGAAATTTTCGAAATTGTCAAAAATAAAGGTACTTTACTCTTTTGCAAAATTCATACTTTTTGACAAAACTCGTATACGCCTGAAAAAAATTAATATCTGAGAGTTGTATTTTAAGGTTTAGACCATGCAGAACTTTTTATGAAGAATAACTTTTTTTCGTAAAATTAATAATAAAAAAGTTTTCCATATGGTTCCAACTTACTGAGACATACTGTATATATAAATACTAAACAGAATAATTTGAATTAAAACTTAAGAGATACCTGACATAAAATTAACATTTCGTTAATGGTTCGTTTTTAAAAGTGTCTCATTTTTTCCATATATGTATGAAAAGGATTTCATATTCATTTTTAGTAATACAGAATTAATTTACATTAAAATTAGCAAGTAGTATCAATAAATACCTGAAATGCCAAAAAACAAAAACTTAAGTAATTATTCTATTGATTAATAAGCTGTTTTATGTTGTAGGTGAGTTTTGTAGCAGACATCGAGATGCGGTTGAAATTTACAAATTTTATCTGCAAAATGATGCCCGGTTTGGCGAATTCGTAAGGCATTGTCAGACTAACCCACTTTTGAAAAAGAAAGGCATCCCAGAATGCATCCTGTTTGTTACCCAAAGACTCACCAAATATCCACTTTTAATTGAACCTCTAATAAAGACTAGTAAGGAAAATAGACAGGAACAAGAAACGTTACAGAAAGCACTTTCTCTAGTAAAAGAAATTTTAGTTGAAGTTGATGCACAAGTGGCAGAAAAGGAAAAAGAAGATAGAAAGTTAGAAATATACCACAGAATAGATGCCAAGTCATTTACAATTCATAGAGGGCACAAATTTAAAAAGTCAGATATACTGCAGGGTAATCGATCTCTTAAATTTGAAGGTGTGGCTATGTTAATGCAAGGCAGAGGAAAAATGCAAGTGGTACTTGTTATTGTTCTGTCGGAGGTTTTGTTTTTTCTGCAAGAGAATTCTCATAAATATACGTTTTTTACTCCAGATAATAAGGTAATTACTTAGATATTTTTTGATGATTTTAAAAAAATGTACAATGCATTACAATTTTTGCTAAAAAAATATTAACTTTTAATAATGTGTTAAATTAAATTGTAGTTACTTAACAGAACAAATATAATAAATAAAAGCACCATATAAAATTAAGACACATTTGTAATACCATGCCTTTCCAACTTGTCAGATTTTCTAGTTTATACATAGTCAATCCTAATACACTACTGCAAACCATTAAGGGAGTAAGAAAAAATTATGAACTTTTTAGTGATCTGTGAAGGGCTTTATTTCTGTGAAAAATGGTCGTATCGAGATCGTAAAAAAAATGCACCTTAAAGCTTGATGATACTAGTTTTCAGATCTTTTGACCAAAAATTTTTAAGATCGACAGTTATCGAGTATTTCGAAGGAATACACAGTTACAGCTACAAAGTTATTGCGGCCGTTGAATTTTTTTATCCTCAATTTTAACCTCAAAAAAGTGAAAAAAGGACTTTTTTTCTTGAACCGAAAAATCCTTCGCTTCTTTGCGAATATTGATGAGGCGTCTAATGTTGGGACGAATTTTTATACGCCAACTCTGCGAATCGGCAGATCAAACGATCGAGTGGTTTTTCTAATTTTTTCTGATTAAGACTTTAGAAAAAATTAAAGGAGCACAATTTACATTTTTTGCTACCCTCTAACCCTCCTTTAAGAAATTAGGGTTTTTAATTTTTTTTCCCCTTGGATCTTTTATTCTGGGTGAAAATTCAAAATCACCTCCACCGGGGATGATATTTCGGGTTTGCCTTTTTGGGGCTTTAATCAGCGTGTTGAGAACTATCACTGTGCAAAGTTTAAAAAATTGACCGAAACCCATTTTCCATAAGAAAATTGCGGGGTCCTTAAGTTTCTTTTTTAAAAATTATTTTTTTTAAATTTTCCCAAAATTTAATAAAGATTCCATGTGGGAAAATTGAAAAAAAAAACCAATTGTTAGTTTTACGAGAGCTCAGGGTACCCAGAAATGTAAATTTTGCTCCTTAAATTTTTTCTGAAATTTTATTCAAACGGTTTAGAAAAACCACTCGATCGTTCGGTCTGTCGATTCGCAGGGTTGTTAGGGGTGCATTGGGGTAAAAAAGTTGGTGCAAACATTAGACTTCCCATCAATATTCGCAAAGATGCAAGGGTTTTTTGGAACAAGGAAAAAATTCAATGGCCGCAAGCTAACTTTATAGAAAAATTATTGCTGATTTTGGAACTGCCCTTCAATTTTTTGTCCGATGGTTGGTTGCTAAGATATCGATGGTTAAAGCCAAAAGGATCCTTTTGCATTTAAAGTCGAATATCTCCGGAACCAATTATTGTAGAGAAAAAAAAAAAAAGAAAAATGAAGCTAAATGAACAGCATATTAAATCTATACCATGATTTTATTGAAAAAAAAGTCCGTGGACCCAAAAGAAAAACAGAAAATTTCCAAATTTATTTTTTCGTGTTATACCTTCGAAATGCTCGATAGCTGCGGCTCTTAAAAATTTTGGGTCAAAAGATTTGAAAACTAGAATCTTCAAGCTTCAAGACGCTTTTTTTACGATCTCGATACGACCATTTTTCACAGAAATAAAGCCCTCTAAAAATTACTAAAAAATTCACCATTTTTTCTTACTCCCTTAATTGTTTGCAGTAGTGTATATCGTGTTTAATTATTATTATTGATGATGAGGTATCATAAATCAGAATTTAATTGTCTTAGAGCTTTGGAAAAAAATCCTTAAAAGAGCTTCAAATCGCTGAAAATTATTTTTACATTATTATATTGTCGGCTAGGAGACGGAATTTGTATTGAAAACTATACTAGTGAGGAAGTATAGGAACTTAAAATTAAATTCTAACCCGCTATTTTTGGAATTCTTGGTTGCCATTTTTTGCAAATTATTCTACATGTTTTTTATTTAAAATGATTTAATGAATATAAGCTTAACCACATGTTACGGTAGTTCACTCGTAAAATGTATTTTCTTAAGAATTAAATGAAAGTGAAATAAGGCTTAATAAAAGTGTCTTTTTGATCATTGAAAAAAAAAAGACATTTTTTTATTATCTGTGAAGCGAGATATTAACAATTAAAGTCTGCATAATTAACATTGTCGATATCTGTCATGTCCAGCGCCGGATTTGCTTTAGGGGCAAAAGGGCAATTCCCTAGGGCCCCGAACGCTGCGGGGGCCCCGTATATATATATATATATATATATATATATATATATATATATATATATATATATATATATATATATATATATATATATATATATATATATATATATATATATATTTGAACTTCATAACGACAATTTACAACAAAAAAAGCCAGGCTTTATACAGCTGTATAAAAAAATGATAATAACGATGAACTAGGAGAGGAATGTCTTATTTTTAAATACAGTTAAAAAGGAAATCAAAAATTTAGTTCAGCAGTTTTCAGTTTATTTATCATTTTTAATGATTTAACAACAGCTTTTCCTAATATTTACACAGCCCTTCACATATTTCTTACAATCCCTGTGAGAAAACGCGCCCAGAAAGATCATTTTCTTTTTTTAAATTAGTAAAAACACCTGAGAAACTCTTTTGGGTAACAATACAATTTCTTTTGCATTATTATCAATTGAAGAGTTATTAAAAATAAATACTGATTCTATTATTAACGAGTTTTTAAATTCAAATTAAGAAAATGGCGTGCTTGATAAAAACAATTATTTATGTATATGTATTTTTATTTTATTGACTTTTGACATTGTATAAAAATGTTAGATATTTCTCAGTTCAATTTTTTAAAAAATAGGGATACATGTATGTTTTTTTAATAAAACCCCCTTTTTCCAAAATTTTTAAATACATTATCGTTTGTTTTTTTAACAAAAAAAATGTATAGTTTATGGGAGGTGGGGGCCCCGTTTTTGGTTGCTGGGGCCCCCCTGTTATGTAAATTTTTGGCGGGTTTTCGGGCTGTATGAAAGCCGTGCATTCATTCAGAATGTCTCAAAAAAATGGTTCACAATATTTTTAAAAATAATGTAATATGAATCCATGTATTAGGAAATTTAAAAAATGACCGTTTTGTACCATTCTTAAAAAAAAAAATATTGATTTTAAAATCTTACTGGGTCGGTTTGTTATTAAGAAATAGTGCACACTACGTAATCTTCAAAAAAAGGTGTATTTTAGGACTAGGTGGGTCCAAAAAGTGTAAAATAGTGTAAACTAAAAAACCGAATAACGAACAGACCTTCATGTGTGTGTACAGTCTTCACAAAAATAATATGTTCAAGCATTGACCCTAACTTTTAGGTAAAGGGATTAAGATCAATACTAAAACTTAAATACGCTAAATTTGGATCCATTTAAAATACTGCATCATGAATTAAACTAATAGGAAAAAAATAATGTCCGTCCTGGTGAGTCCCGGGCCCCTTCAACAATCCCAAATTTTTTTTAGTGACATGTATCTTAGACTCACTAGCGTCTGTCTCTAGGTTTATGGCTAGTTAACGGGAGGTTGGTAAAACCGCAGTTTAAAAAACCCAATCTGGGCCGAATGAATAAACCTTATATAGAGTGGCAAATTAACATTTTATTTATTTGGGCTTGGTTTAGCTTGTCTAACTGTAAAAGCATTGTTTTTTGCTTATCCTTTTGACACTTGTTTAAAAGGATATTTTTTTCCTTTGTAGCTCTATAATCCAACCTTGTTTAAATTCACTAAATCGGCAAGTATTAGTGTATCTCTTTACTGAAGGCATAGGAAAATAAGTTCAGAGAAATAAAAATAATCTTTATGAAACCGCAATGTTTTTAATTTAGATCGAAAATTTAGGGAAAAATTGGGTGAATTAAAAAATCCATTTAAGTGTAAAAAAGTAAGGAGTGTCTATTAACACTAACAAATAGGTTATTAATACTATCTTAAAGGCGGTCTATAAAATACGTATGAAAAAAGAGCGGCAGGGTAGCAGTTGCCTCATATGGTAAAATATCATGAGGAGGGAAGGGGTCCGAACAAAACAGGCATTTAGAAGCAACAGGTTTTATGACATATGTACGGGTTAAAAAAATGTGATGCAGCATCACAAAAAGAGAGATACATTGAGGGATGGCCCCTTAAATAAGTTATATAACAACCTGGATAATATTTTTTTAAGAAGTACCTAATGCGTCACACATTTTTTGCCTTGGGATATCTGCTTAATTAAGTTTGGAGTTTTTTAGGCTCTGCGTAAGCATCTAACTTAATTGGCCGGCGATAAATTCGTATTTTAAAAGCACTTTTAGGCTATAGATAATTAGATTAGTAGCATAGACTTTGTAACCCTTTGTTGCTTCATAACCCAATAAATTGGCCATTTTAATGCTTGCCCCTCGAATCAAGCATGATATTATTCCAGTTGTTTAAAACTTCATTAAGTATCATATAACTGGCTTATAGATACTATTCTTAAAATATTGTATATTTTACAGCATTGTTGAGACAGAACGATATAGAGCAGGCGTTACTGTTGGAAGAAAAGATGTCCTTGCAGTTAAAACTCTTAGCTGCCTCTGGACTAGAGCCACCTTCTCCTCCATCTTATAGGCATCTAGTGAGTGAAAGTGCTGACACTGGTCAAATGTGGAAAGAAGTTTTGACAGCTGTACAGGTAATAAAATTAAATTTTATCAAGTGACTTCGCTGCCAGCGCTGGTTTCCAAAATTTTTAAATTCGGATGCCGGCTCTGGCAGACCAGTAACAAACGCATGAAACCGGTGCCGGCGTTTGTGCATTTCTAAGCAAACATTTTATATGTGAGAAGTAACAGGAATAATATCGGCAAATTAGTGCAAAAATGAAGGTTGATGATAAATTTTCCTCATATGAGGAGTTTTAAGTGATTATAAACCAAAAACAAATAATGAATATTGGTTACGTGATTGCAGAACCATCGAAAATCAAAAATATCGTTGTGTTAATTCAATATGGCGGACAATGCAACAGCTGGTTTTTTGAGATACAGGTTAAACCATGCATTAAAAAAGATAAAAAACTTGATGTTATCTAATGTCAAATAAGATAGTGGGTTCAAAAACATGAAAGATTTAGTTAAAAATACGTTTTGATAAAAAATGTTGTTTTTTCTAATACCTACCCTTGTTTTCAACTTTAATTTAATGTATTTTTGGCAATAAATTACCTAGCAGAATGGTTAGTACTCATTAAATTGATTTTTCACATAATTTTTGTAAATAAAACACTCATTTTTAAATAAAACACTTTTATTTTAACAAATAAAGCTTGAACTACCATGACAATTTGATAAACTAATATACCTCATCACCATCATTGTCATCGTCAGAATCCTCATTATTTAAATTAATGTAAGATTCAATGATGACATCTAAAATTTTTTCTCGGCTCCACCAATTTTTAATAAGTTCATCGGTATGAGTCACTGATTTTCTCCAATATTCTTCATTTATTTGGTCCAGCGCACTTTGCCACATCATTTGCACTTCACTGTTTTTTAATCCACCCCCAACCCGATTGTCATATTCACGTTTTGCGCCTGCCCATATTAGTTCAATTGCATTGAACTGGCAATGATACGGTGGCAGGCGCAAAACTTCGTGACCATTTCGCCTTAATATTAGATCCAATGCATAATCCTTTGGTCGTTGAAATTTCCCCGCAAGTTCCAGAAGTTCTGTTTTTAGCATATTTGGCAAAGAATTTAGATGTTCTTTTTGGAGCCATTCAAAAATTTCGCTTTTCTTCCAAAGTGATGTTGGTTGTTTATTTGGGACCCGGGAGTGATAGGGAGCATTATCTAAAACAAATTTTAATTTTTATTAGTAAATTAATAAAAACCTTACATAATAAGAACCATAAACTATGAGAAGTAATCATTTGGTGATGCGCATGAGTAGAAAAGAATAATAAAAGTGATTTCTCATTTTAAATATTTTGAAAAAAAAGGATATCAAATAAACCAGATTAAAAAGGTTTAAACAATACAAGATGTTTTATTATTATTGCCAAAAGATTCAAACGAGTTTCCCTACTTAAAAATAAAAATAAAAGTTCCTATCAACCTATGTCCGGAAATGTTTCGTTTCAGTACCAGCGTGTTAAAGTTTTATTTTTATTTTTGTTTTTTCTGAACAATTTTTTGAAACTATGCCGATACTATAATTTATTTTGTAGTCATGAGGAGCATTGAATAGTGAAATCAAAAAATCAGATTTAAATAAAAGATTCATATTTAAATTAATAAAGCTGATGATTATATCCCGAATGCCAAAGGTTCAAATCTGATGCATTGGTTATTGTAAATCCAAATATTTCGAAAATGTTGGCTCGTAGCGACTGCTACTAGGAAACCTTTTTACATGAGATGATATAGAAATGCATTTTTTGCTTAAAAATTTAATTTAAGCAAGCGTAAAAAAGTTATGACGCATCAAAAGTATAAGAAACCGCGTAGAGCGTGTAGGTGCGCCCCCTACAAGTGGGAGCCCTACTAATATTAAATTCGGATTTCACATGTCAAAAAACCCTCAAATACCAATTTTAATTAAAATATCGGGGTATAATTTCAAAAACTATGTAAAAAAAACAAAATAAAAAATAGAATTTTAACACCCTGTATCACATATTTAACCAGATTAAGTTAAATCTGTGCCTACATCTACGAAATAAAGCATTTCCGGACATAGGTTTATCGGAACATTTATTTTTATTTTTAAGTAAGGAAACCCTTGCTGAAATTATTCGCAATATTAATAAAACGCCCTGTTTAAAAGTTAATGTCTAGATACCTTTTTCGGTCTATATTTAGTGGCACTATGATTTTTTAAAATGGGAAACTATTAGCATTATTTGTTAACATCAGTCTCCTACATGGTCCCAAAATTATGTTTTACATGCTTACCGGGTACCCTGTACATTACTCACCAATTAAAGACGGTCCTTCTAAATTTGGTATTAATCGTTCCTCAAGCCACTTTTCAAATAAACTGCTATCCATATTATCGTGGTAGTCCAAGCTTTTGGTAGTTAACGAAAAAATCAAACTTGCTCCAGGTACAAAACCTTTTGAAGATCTGGCGTGCAAAATTATAAATCTTGTACCAGAGCCACAGCTCTTTTTTCTTTTTACACTTCTTGGTGAATCATCTTGCCACGATTTGCTTCCGCTTCCGTTTAAAAATATCCAGGTCTTATCCAAAAAAACTACATCTAAATTGTGAAGTGTAATTCTCCATATATTTTTTCAAAAATTGCAGGCGCTGACTAGCAATTTCTGGTTTCTCGCATAAGTACCTCCTATTACAGTCCTTCCTGTAGCGAAAACCTAAATTTTTCACTAATTTAGACAATGAATTTCGCCCAATATCCAAAAAAACCTCGTTCCTTCAAAACGTCTTTTAGAGATTTTAACGTTACAGGAATTTTCTTTGCATATAAATTATAAATTGTATCACGTACATCCATTTTCTGGGTTTCACGTAGATCCTCAGTTTTTGGCTTTTTTCGTTTACGTTTTTCAGCTTTCTTTGGCACTACATTTGCGTTTTTCTCCCGAATAATATTTCTAACAGAACTGTAGCTAATTCCTAAAGCTTCTGATACTTTCAGCAACCTATCTTCGGTGGTTATTGCCATATATACGTGTCGGGTAAAATAGTTGGTAAGATTTATTACCATTTGCTTCGCTTGTGGGTTTAAAAACCCAGAAAAACGTTTTTTGCTTTCCATATTTTTTCCAAAAAACTTCAAAAAGACTGACAACTAATTGACAACCAAATAACAATAATACGTTCATATTTTTTAGGAACTAAGAAAAATAGGAAAACTTATTGTTTGATTGCCACTGGAAAACAGTATGTTTTCCTTCTTCATCTTATGTAAAGCTCATAAGTCCATCGTTTTTAACAAACGTTGGCAACTATTTGAACATGCCTCACACATGAATGTGTAACAGCAATTCATAATTTTTAGTTGAGTCGTAACTGTCTTTTTGAGTAATCTTAGAATTTTTATTAAATTAATGACTTATAGACCCAAAATGAGAGAAATTTTTAAACGAAGCATATTCCATTATAGATTGGAGAAATGAATTTCTTTAAACTGAAAGAGGCACTATTTTTTTATTATATGAGTAAATTTTTTTGGTGTAAGGGTGAATGTACAGGGTGACTCGAAAAATTAAATACAAAATATTAACTGATAAAATACGCTTAGAAAGTCAATTTTTCCAAATGAATACACATTTTGAATTAATTTTTGATCGATTTAGCATTAAATAATAAGGTAACTTTGTATTTATGATCTATTTGAATGTATATTTTTAAAATAATTACAACCTTTACTTTTTGATTGTTAAAAGTGCTATACTTTTGTTGATTTGCAAGAATTTTCAAAAGACTTATCTTGTCTATTTAGATTTGCTAATTTTAGTTGCAATATTAGATATTCAATCAAACCGGGTCAGTTTAAACTACACGCATGAAATTATTTAAATTTGTTTATTATCCACGGTGAATGTAACAATTTTACGGCACTGTTAAAGCAAAAACTAATAAAATAATTTTTTATAACAGCAATAAACCCATGCATTGAAAAAAAAACAATTATTTTATAACGTTTAGAAATGTTCACCTTGAACTTATAACATTTTTGCATCTAAGAATAAGTTCTTCATGAGTAGCTCCGCTTAACGGAATCTGAGAAAACTTCCGAATGCGTCCCTTACCCTGATACTAATTTCTTTTTATTTCTTTTCAGCGAATAACTTCGATGTTCTTGATAAAACTTTATTATTTCCGTAGATAATAAACAAATTTAAATATCTTCGTGCGTTTAGTTTAAACGACCCGGCATAATTGATATCTACATAGCATCTAATTGTAAATCTAAATTGTGAATCCGATTGTCTTTTTCGCCGCGTCCATCATGGCCCACTAATAACAAAAGCCTATAAGCACTTCTACAATACAAAAATGTTAAATTTGTCAATTATATCACTATACATTTTCGAATAGATCATTAATACGTTCCTTATTTTATAATGCTAAATACTGATAAAAATATAAAAGTAGGTTTCCATTTTGAAAAAATTGAGTTTTAACGTTTTTATCAGTTAATTTTGTTATATGGAATTTTGAGTCGCCCTGTATTAATTTAGCATTTGCAATAGAAATCATATCCGGTCTTAAACTACAAAATGGAGCACTTTTTAAGGAATTTATAAATGTGAAAATTAGGAGTATGCCGTATAGAAATAATATTTTATCCACTTGTTTTGGGGTCTGCAAACGTCATTTTTGACACTAGAATAGTCTTCATGAGATCAATGTGAGAAAACGGATAGACTCTTACTTATAGCATATTATACACAAAATATATCCGGAATTTTCTGGGGAATCTAAAAATGCAATAATATATAGGCTGTTCCATTAAAAATAAGGAAGTTAGCATCGACTTCCGGAAGTGCCACCATCTTGAAAATATTTTAGACGAGTTGCTCTCATCGATATTAGTAAACTACCAAATTTTCAAAATTTTCCTTTGCTAAGTTTTTGAGAAATCGACCGCGTCGGTTCGTCGTGGAACACCCTGTATAAAAAATGTTTTGCTGTTTTGGCCTCCCGGACTAATACAAGAAATTAAAGATGACCACAATCACACAGTGTCGAAAACATATTTTATTTCTCACGCGAAACAGCGAATAAACCTTCCGGCACCTTTGTTGAGAACCAGCGTCGGCAGCAAAGTCACTTCCTAAATTTTGTTCATTTTAGTTTTTTTATTATACACTCATAATATGATAATTTTAAGGTTCATATGTTTAAGATCACGTGCTATTACACCTATATTAACTATTATTTAGTTGGCTTTTATTTTTCTAGGAAGTAAGTCAACTAGCAAGCTCTTTGTATGCCACTGGAACAAACCTGTCAAGGAGTGTCAGTTCCGCTGGAGAACACCAAAGTGAAGCATATGTTTCGCCAATTCTTCCTAAGCGAGCAGAGACTTTTGGTGGCTTTGACAATAACCAAGCTCCCTTAAAACTAATGGGAAAAAAGTTGCAGCAAAGTACGTCAGGCGCCACTCCTGTTACTACGCCCGATTTTGAGAATTTGATGCCTGGAGATTCAAGACTGTTTGTATGTATCTTTTATATAAAACCGTATAATCATTAGTTTTCTTAAATACACTGACACGCAAAAGTAACGCACAACCAAAAATTATGCTAAATTTCAAAGTTGATTTTCTTGTTAACCAACTAATCAATTTAACATTTTGACAACATTAAACAAAGAATAACACTATAATTAACAATAAATAGCAAAAAAATATTAGCAGCGTGTTTTCACCTCTACTTATAATGACTGCTTTACATTGCCTTGGCATACTCGATGTTAAATTGGATATTTGATTTTGGTCAAGTCCATTCCAAATATTGGTAACCAATATTTGGCTATCTTGCAGGTTGACAGAAGGGGGTTGATGCTGTCTTAGTTCCCTACCAATTTAAAGTTTGAATATTTACTTCATGTACAGGGTGTCCGGTTATAAATTTAACCCCCATTCACTTTTTTATTTGACGTTTAGGAAAAACAAGTTTAGTATAAAAGTTTAGTGGTTCAAAATACATTTTTTCTCCTACTATCTTATTTTAAATAAGTCCACTATTTTTTTTTTTGAGATTTGCATTCTCTTTAAAATTCTGAACATATGTAGCATACCCTATGTCTGACTTTATTGGTTTCCATTGCAAATTTCAAACAACTATAAGCCTTATCATTATCACCATCATGCTATATCTCTGTTTATATATTTCATCAATTAGCTATGAAGTTTGACATATCAGTCAAATGACTTTCTTTTAAACTGACATTTGTTTTAAATATTTGGTAAAATATTATTTAACTATGGGTTATTCTGAACAAGAAAGGAAAGACATTTATACATTTTGTGTTAAGAATAATAATAATCTAAAAAGAGCTCAAAGGAAATATAAGAATGTGTATGGCTGCGAAAGAGTTGTAACTAAATTAGTTAGTAACTAAATTTTGACTAAATGTATGTATTTGATAGAAATCACATGATAATGATAAAGCTTACAGCTTTTTGCATTTTGTGATATAATTATTAAAATCAGACATAGGGTATGTTACATCAAAAATGTTTAGAATTTCAAGGAGAATGCAAATCTCAAATAAAAAAATAGGGGACTCATCTTAAATTAGATAGTAGGACCACGTCCTGACTTTCTGAAATACCCTGTACAAGTATGAGGAAGTTTTTTAAAAAATATTTTAAAACATTAAACTTTTATACTGATCTTATTTTTCTTAAACGTCAAATAAAAAAGTTAATGGGGGATTAAAATTTATAACCGGACACTCTGTACATTAAAACTGTGTAGTTTCGTTTAATCCACATATTATGCTGTATGTGATTTTAAGTTAAATTGTCTTAAACTAGTACGTAGCATATTAAGTAAATACAAACCTTGGTGGGCTGCTCCAAAAATTAAAAAAAAATCAGCCGACCAATGATACACACTTTTCCTACATTTTAAGGGAGAATTTTGTCGTTTAATATTGAAGACTGCTTTTTAGCTACAATTTAAAAAAATGTTAATTTTTTTTAGGAACGGTTGCCTTATAGAAATTGTGTGATATCAGGAAGACCTTTATTTAATGGTTCTTCTTTAAATGTAAGTAATGAAAACCAACAATCGACGCAACAGATCCAGAAACAGACGCAGCAACAAATACAATCCCAACCCCCTCCATCAGTTCGATCTGCTAATCCGCCACAGCAACAGTTGGGGCCGCCTGGAGATGCGACTGCATTGCTTTCATTAGGTCGTGAGCAGCAGTATGCAGCCATACAACTTAGTCATTATGTGTACACTTTATTGTGTATAATCTCACAGCTAATGACAACGAATGGAAGGTAAGTTCAATAATGTCACGTTTATGAAAAAAACGTAAATATTTTTGGTTGCTCAAACCAAAACTAGAAAATTATTTATGGTTCATGTGCAAGCGATAACTCTCCACCTCTGTGTAATAAAAATTAGGACACACTTAGCTGCCTAAATCTTCATTATTTGGACTTACGGCTATGAGTAACACGGCCTATTTTTGGTTATTAACAAATGACATAATAAAATTTTTGTTACAGTAAAAGCAAGGGCGTAGCCAGGATTGCATGTAAGGGGGGGCAGACAAAGAAAATCCTAGATTATATTGTTTGTTTTAATCGTTATTGTTACCATATGGGTTTCACATAAGCAGTGGAGGTAGTAATAAAAAAAATATATATGAAAATCAGAAATAGCTTTAATAAATGCGAGCGGCGACCGATGAAGGCGCACAACATTGGCTGATCAGTTGCCTCCCCTCTCACCTCACATCCCGTCCACGACCACCGCTCCTATGTCTATTTTCGTTAGAGTTCTTTACTACTACTACTACTTTTTTTAAAGTTCTTTTGGGTTTTCGCAAAACGTTTTATGATTCATTTATCTATAACAATAAAAACTACGCTACCCTTGTCGTTATAAGTGACATTTTTTAGAGTAAGAAATGATGTAAAAAAAAGTTATATTAGAGGTCACATCATGTATAGATTTCACCAGCCAGCCTTCAAGCCTGTTAGTTACTTAGGTCGTATAAGAAGCGTCGCAAGTTATGAAGCTCGTCAGAATCACAGTTTACTAGCGAACGACCGCTCTTCTAAGGGAGGCAGCTACCCCTCCCTGGCCGTACCTCGCTACGCCCATGAGTAAAAGTATATCTAATGTACATAATTATTATTTTTTTAATTTTAATTGCCACCTTTAAAAAAAACAGGCATTATTACCACATAATTCCTTTGAATAACTTTAAACCAAAAGAGGGCAAATTAGGTTGCCCAACCTTCCTCTGCAAGTTTCTCCCTCGTTGAAAGAATAAAGTCTCACATTGCGGGATTGAAACCAAAAAGTATACAACTTTTTTACATTTATGGCCTATATATTTTCCATAGTATTAATGTTAAGCCTCTTCGAAGACCAGGGTTATTTGCTTTAAACTATTCCCTAACTATGGTTGCTGTATAAACGCAATAGGTATTGTGTTGGAATACAAAAGTATTCTGCTGCCCTGACATAACAAAACGACGTATCTCGAAAATAATAATTTCGAGAAAATAACGTGTAAAGTGTTAACAGAATTTGAGTTCCATTTACGAAAAAACTTTAATTTGGGTATGACAAAACGCTAAAACTCAAGATACGTCTTCTAATCGTAACAAACTAATATTCATTTCAATAAATAATTAGAACTGTTATGACAAAACGCTGTAACTCGATGAATTAAATTTTCATTGCGAAACAGAGACGTTTTTTTTTTAATTTCTTTTGTACACACATTTTATCAATATTATTAGCATACTTAATTAAATTAGCTAAATTTTGATGATACCCTATCATTAAGTGACACTGAAAGAACATTTTTAGCTTTGTTACGACAAAATAGCGTATCTCGAGATACGTCATTTTGTCATGACAGGGCAGTCTGGTGAAACAGAACGATCGCCGATGGTAGCAATACATTTTCTAAAATATAAACCTCTCTCCTGTTTAGAGATTCCAATCTTGGTGTTGAAAGGAAATCTCTGGGTCTGTAACCCTTATATGACAGTCATGCGTTCAGTGAAATACTTTCTCCCAAAAACTGGATTTACCCAGCATCTTGGGCGATATAAATTCATATTTTCCTCTTGCAACTTTTTTGTAAAATGTATAATTTTTGTTCCCACTGCATTTTTATATTTGTGACATTATTTTTATTTACTCTTACTCATAGGCTATTTGCCATACTTTATGCCCTTATTGAGGAAAGGAAATAATTTGAACTTTCTGTTGTAATAAAAATCGTGCCAGTTTTTAAAATCAACGACAAAGTGGCATACTTGACAGACATACAATAAAAGGTCAATTTAAAATTAACAAATAAGTCCTAATTTTTATTGCACGTCTGTGTACCATCATACTCTGCATAGATCTAAGTAATTGTCCTATAAAGTAACTGGCTAAAGCTAAACTTCGTTGAAATACAAAATATTTGTTCAGTTAACAATATGATTTTTGCCAAAAGATGTGCTTAATGGCGTGCCTAAAAATGTATTTTAAAGTGGCTATTAACTTTTTCTAAGTAGTAAATCTAAGACTATTTTTATTTGCAATATTTCTATTATTCCCTATGGTTTTTTTGAAATGATTTGATTTAGTTTAAAATGTGTTTAAGAACAGTTGACGAATGTTATTCTTTGTTGTACCAGTTTGCAAGCACAAATGGTTAATGTGAAGGGAGCTGATAAGCAGTACCGTCACAATCAACAATTAGAAGAACTGCGAAATTTACAAGATAAATTAAGTGTAGAAAAGGCAACGTGGGCCGCCACAAAGGAACAGGAAGAAAAGGAACTTGAGGAAAAACGACAGGAGTTAATAAGACTGCAGGTAATGTTTTAGTCAGTTACGTAATTTTTCGGATATTATTTTTCTAGTGTGACATTTGTACTGCACAAAAGTATAAGTAATATATAGAATATTCCTAAAATTTTTAATATTTCCGAGACACGTTCGGAAATTTCCAAAATTCCATTTTTAACACTAAATATAACCGTTTTGATATTAAGAAGTATTTTGTGATTTGCTTATATTTCATTCAAATTTTGCCAACAAGATAAGTAAATTCAAGTATGGAGTAATTTGTGTATTAAAAGCACTGGTTAATTACAAATTCATTTTTAGGAACAAATAAGAGCTGAACAAAATGATATAACTCAACAAAGGGAACAGCTTTATCGTAAAATGGAAGTGCTTACTAGCCAAGGTTTATTAATATCTCCGAACGTTGCAATACCATTAACGGGTCAGTTAGATGACAGCAGCAAGGACAGTTCAGAAGATAGCAGCCCGCAATCATCCGACACGTCATCCGCTACTTCGGCAGTCAGTTCGACCCAGAGTTCTTTATCTTACTCCGCCTCTACAGTGGAAAAAAGAAAGGAGAGCAAGTGGGGAAAAGGTAAGCATAATTATGTTGATATACAACAAATACTTACTGATTTAAGATATCGTAAAAATTGTGTACAAGTGTCATTAATAGCGTGATACATGATTGGTTAAAAAAACTTTTAAGATTTTTCACAAGGCAAACCTTAGTCTTGTTAGTCATATCTTATCATAATTGATGGAAAAAGAGTGGGATTTTTAATAGGTAATCTCAAAATCAGTATTTCTGAATGGTGAGAATACTGACTGAGAAAGGTAAGTCAGGAATTGCACCTCAATTTGACGGCCAGACTGAGACAGTATTTTGTAATTTAAATGAATTGCTGGAGCGACTCAAATAATTATGTTGCCATATTTTATTTGAATTAATAATTTATGTTTCTTATATTATTTATTAATATTCTAGTTTGTCACATTTATGTTTTTTTAGTATTCTTTTTATTGTTCATAGTGACATGCAATATTTTTTTATAATCCGGCTATTTTCATTTGAGAAATGTTGCAAGCAGAAACAAATGAAGAAAAAGTGTCACCATTGCATTTGTGTTCTATGGTCACTGACTTTTTGTACCAATGCGAAATGGCCCGATTTTAGTTAGAATATTAATGATGAATCTTTTGTGTATGATCTAAAAGCAAATAAATTGCTATCACAGGGAAATTACATGATAAGCTGTCTCTTTTTAATTAATTTAGTTTCCTACATACCTACTTATTTTTGGAGTTTCTTCTGGAAGGTACTGGTTGTATGAAACTAAGCAAATAGCAAAAACAAGAGCAAAACATTATTTAAATAAATGTTTTATATAAAGGTTTAGGCAAATATTGTTTTATGAAAATAATTTATTTTATGCAGTCTAAAAGTTGAGTTAGTATTTATATTATCAGGTTTTCAATTTTATAAAAACTTTAACGTTTTCGAAATATTGGCAGTTAAAATTTGTTTTTTTTTTGGCATAATATAATTATGTACTTTCAGTTAAAGCAGAAATTATTTTTTTAATTTAAAATAAAAAAGTATTATAGAACTGTAAATGGCATTTTAATCTATCTTACACTAAGGTTTCACGCTCATTAGTATTAGTTTTAGTCTTAAGATTTAAAAACATACATTTAAGGTAAAATGTTATTAAAAAAATAATTTTACCCTTAATTTTAGTCTTAAGAAAGACCTTAGCTTTTTTCCAAAACCTAAAATCCAAAACCTAATAGAAAGTTAAGGAAATGTAACCATTGTGTATGTGCATAAATAAAATGATAACTGACAAAAATCAGCTGCTGCTGTTCTGTTTGTCGATTCCAAACAACGGCATGCATTAATTTTATCAATATTTCGCAATCCTTCTTTCACAATAAACTATTAAAGGTGTATGGTTTAATCCTTGTGTACTTAAAATATTCTTTGTCATATTCCACGGTATAAATGCTTTAACCCTGCCTTGGAGCGTCAAAACTGTCAATTTATAAAATTCATAAATTGACGAAATGTCACTATTATTGATAACGGTTGAGTATATGTATGGGAAAACACTAGCAGATTTGCTTAAAATCCAACAACAAATTTCGTTGTTAATTTATAAATACGTTTTTTTCTGATTTTTAAAGAGTAATAATTACTTTGATATGTTTTCTTTGGGAGTACTCGCCTTGAAATTGTATAGAAAACGGGACCACTTCGGTCCAGGTCCCGGGGTATAGTGAGCTGAGCCTGCTCAGCCCTATTGACCCCTATGAACTTGCAGATCGCTTGCAACAAAAAAGAAGAAAAGTCGGCCACCGTTGTCAAGATTAGATTAAAAGAAAAGATTCAACTAAATTTTAAGAAATTTTGCTTTAGAAACTTTGGAAATTCTGATAGCTTTTTACTTTTTATGACAAAACGTAAAAAGTAAAAGGCTATCAGAATTTCCTAAGTTTTCAAGCAAAATGTCTTAAAATTTAGTTTAACTTTTTTTAAAATTTAATCTTGACAACGGTGGCCGACTTGCTACCGAAAAGTAGATTAATATTTTAGATTTTTGTTTTTTTTTGAGGGGTTTTTCTTCTTTTTTATTGCAGGCGATCTGCAAGTTCATAGGGGTCAATAGGGCTGAGCAGGCTCAGCTCGCAATACCCCGAGACCTGAACCGAAGTGGTCTCATTTTCTAGAAAATTTCAAGGCGGGTACTATAAAAAAACCATATTAAAACATGAATCCGCCACAAAACTATAGAACATTTTTATAATAAATACTTATTATTATTTATAGGTACCAATCAACCAAAGCAGCAACTTCCTCTAAATTTGATATCTACAACAAATCAACAAAAAGTTTCCCAGAATTTGTCGTTAAAGCAGCAAATTCCCCTTAAATTGGCATCAAGACTGAGTTCAGGAGGAGCTGATGCTCCTAAAGCAGGTTCAGGTGGACCTCAGCAAATTCTACCTTTAAAGTTAAGCCAAGACGAAAAAATAAGAAGGACAAGTACATCAGGGTACCAGAGGCTTTCTGAGAATAGCTTCAGTCCTCCCTCAGAAGAAACGGTAAGTTTTAAAAGTAATTCATAACATTTTTTTAATAATAATAAAATCATGGATTCTCCTTGTTTTTATTAGTTAATTGGTACACAGCGGTTTGGTTAGTATGTATCTCCAACCGTTTTTATTTCATTTTATAGTGGTTAATGTACTTGTTTCGCGACAGTCCTATTAAAAAGTTTATACTAGGGTATACAGTACAGTCGGTCAGCCGTCGCACAGTGGGACGAAGCGTCACTGTCACACCGAAATTACTTTACAGTTCATATAATTATTCCGTTTAAGTTAATTGTTTTAAATGCTCGTCTTGAATTTGCCTATCGATTTTTTTTGGAATTTTGATTTGGGTTTTTATTTTCCGGAATTTTGTCTCCAAACCTTGATTTTTATGAAAAAAAAACGAATTTTCGGCGCAAAAATGATCAAGATTGATACATTTTTTGCTCAAAATCTTCCTCCTATAAGCCCAAAAAACTGCCTGAAAATGAGGTGCAACATTTTTGTCATCCCCGCAAATGGCCATAATCTAACAAATTTTTTTACGCAAAAGGGACTTTTACTCATAAAATGTGCAGGAAAAATTTTATTTAATAAAAATTGTTCATAATCATTCAAAAAATACGGATATAATCTTTTTTAGAATTTTTAAACACATTTTTGGGTCTCTGGAAAAATGGCTAAACAGAAATATTTTGAGACATGCAAAAAATGTATAACTTTTTCTAGATTTCGGCAGACATGGTCTTTTAACATTTATTAAGCTAAAGATCCCTAAGATTTTCTAATCTATAATTTTTTTTCCAAAACTGACACATTTTTCGGTAAAATATTGGTGAATTATATTATTTATTGATAAATACCCGTTTTGTCGAAAATGGTCGTTTTTACAAAAAAATATTTTTTGCACAAAAAGTATTCAGTGTAATTTAGGAACATGGGTCTCAAAATTTTTCCATTCAGCCATATTTTCGGAGGTCCAAAGATGTATCCAATTTTAATTGATCAAATTTTACCTGCACGTTTTATGAGTCCGTCCCCCTGCGACGTTACTCCTAAGCCCATAAATTTTTGCTCTGACTACTATTTCCACCCAATTCCGTAAGACTAACTGCTCGTTTGTAAAATCTGGCAACTATGTTTTTAAGAAACAATCAGTAAATTCTGACGCATGCGCGCTGTATACTTTATTGGCGGGTTAAATACATGCGTTGTTCCAGATTGTTTTTAGTGTATTTCTTCCACGAGTTCAATGAGGTTAATTGGTCATTATTTATTAATATTTTAAAAACTGTATTGTAATAATTAATGAGACTAATTTTTAAAAAATTTTAGTTGTTTAATATTAGTTCAGTTTTTTATAAACATCGTAAGAAATGTTTGAGAGTTAAAATTATATATGTAAATAAAATTTTTGTCATTCCATATAGTACAATGTATAAAAGCCTCAAAAACTCTATCTTTGCAATTAAATATCTTAGGAACTGTAATGTTTATAAATTTTATTCTGCACCAATTGATGCAGAATTATTTCAATAATGGTATAAATTTTTGTGACACAACTATCTTAAGAAAATTAAAAAAAGAAATTATGATATTTTTTCTATTTCATACATAATATAATTTAAAAATACTATAAAATTTTTCTTTTATGAAATATTCAAGCTCTTACCGTAACAATATTTTAGACACCAACTACACATTCCCATAGTCGAACAGGTTCCAGCCCTGCAATGATGCAGCAGTCTCCGCCATCATCAGGGTCTTCCAGTCAGTGCCAGAGTCCAAGCAGTGCCAAAGCTACACGAACTAACACCTATCCAAAACTTCCAGAGAAATTTAAAGTACGTGGGGAACAGCCCCCATCGCAGGACGAAGAAGTTATTTATTTCTGACGGCTTTTAAAAGCCACAAACTTTTTTAGTTCGTTGGTAAAAAGTAAGGTATAAAAAAAGTTTATAATTTCTGTCATTCAAGTGTGATCAAAGCTACCAACCACTTTTTTGTAAGAGTTTCTGACAGAGTGGAAAGGTATTTCCATTACAAATTATGGTTATCCTCAATATCGTGCAAATATTAGATGAATAAGTCATTTGCAAATTATATGATAAAAATTTAGTATAAAAATATACCCCAAATGCTTGGTTTTAGAAATACATTAAAATTGAAAAATAAAATGGATGAAAAGATGTATAAACCAGGTTTAGTAAGAGATATAGAAGAACAAACTTTGAAGAACTTCAGAAAAAATAATTATTCTGTAACCTATTTACGAATTAATACTTAATACTTTTATTTTATATGTAATACTAAAGGTAGTATTTCAAAATATATGACACATTTTTATACTAACTTTATCATCATAAAATTAACCAAATATACTCGTTTTTAAATAATTATTTGCACATTATTTAGGGTTAACCTTTTGAGAGATTGTAAATGATTATTTACGAAACATTGCTCGAATTGGGTTTTTATTGTTTAGTGTGTAAAAAAACGTGACAAATTTAATGGTGTAAAATTTTTATCAAGAAAAAACACTGTTCAAAAGTTTAGGTAAGAAAAATATTTGCAGTTCTTGATAGGGACGCAAGGTCTAAATAGTTTTGATTTTACTGAGTTAACAAAACAAACAAAATACCTTCTGGGCTTTCTTGCTAAAGGGAAAATTAACCTGAAAAATACTTTTAAAAATGAAAAATCTATAAACGTTTCGGTGACAAATTTGGCCACCGTTTTTAAAATGAATGAAAACTGCTAAAAACGTGTATAAAAGTTTAAAATTAATGGTTATTTATGATATAAGTGTTAAAAGTACAATTTTGAGGCACTAATGTGAAAGTTATTACTCGCTTCGCTCATTCTGCAACTTACATGAGAGCTTTAAAACGTACTTTTAACACAAATATTATACAATATTTTTTCTAAAAACGCAATAATGCAGTTAAAAATTACTGGCATGGGTGGTGGAAATCCTCTACCGTTGCTGCGGGATACATCGAAAATTCCTTTAAAAATAAGAACTCTATTGCCAGAAAACTACTTACAGTGAAAACAAGAGCAGCAGATCGTACCTCAACGTCGACTGAGAATGCTGTTTTTCTGTTCAATCCACCCCAACTACGGAGAATGCTAGAACTGTGGAAGGAATTTGTTTTTCAAGTTGTTTAAATTGTACAATTAATATAAATGTTAGTAAATAAATAAACGTTGACGTTACCTTTCAAAATTTGACATTTCACATTTAACACTAGTGCTTTAAAATGTTACTTTAAGGCACTAGTGCTTTGAAGTAACATTTTTAAGACATCTAGATAGTGCTAAAAATTAAATTTTTTAAAACGTTTGTTGAAAAAATTATTTAAATTTTACTTTGAAAATTAATAAACATCTTATAGCAGTTTTTTGAAACATTTATGACATAATGCTACAAATGACATATTGATTAGTAAGTTAAGGTATCACTCAAACTAAGTTTAAAGTTGTGCAGTTATCTTTAATAATATAAAAGTATTTTCTTTTATACATACAAACATACACTGATATTTTAACTCAAATCATCCAATTATAGACAAGAAGGAACTTGTAAAAAGTCTATTGGATAGAAAAAACAAATAAAAATTGCTAGTAGATATTTTAGTTCAAAATAATTATCGTGTTGAGATTATAAATAATTGTTTTGTTTAAAACACATAACACTATTAAATCTCAAATAAAAAAAGCCATATAATAAAAATGGTTATTTACAAAAAAAATTAGTAAGTTTAGTATAGGTAAAACTTCTAGAGCATTAACTAAATGCATAAAAAACATAAGACATATTATAGGTATTAAAAAAACAGATTTTCACAAATTAAAAGTTTGTAACATGAGTGTGATTGCTAATAGAACAACCTGGAACGCTTCTAGCATTTTGGGAAAAAACGTCTTCAAAAAAACGTGAATTCTTTTATAATACTGAATAAATATACATAGATTCAGTCTCTGTTAATTTTAATAATACTTGGTTACCTTTGCTTAATGCTGAGGCAAACTCAGAAAGTCTTAGAATCAATTAACTTGCTACCCTTCTTGTTTTTAATAACAATAGGTTTACCTGTCACAACAACTAGATCTGTCATTTATGACATTTTGTCATAAATGTTAAAAAATGGCTCTTAGAATTTAACTGTAACCCTAAAAGTGAAATTTCAATAATTTTAATTATTATGTAAATTTTAAATAGTAGCTAATTTTTAAATTGAAAATGATGGCCTGTTTGTCACCGAAACGTTAATAGTCTTTTATATATTTTTTTAAGTTTTGTAAAAGTGTTTTCTAGATAAATTTTTTATGTGGTGAGAAAATCCAAACAGTATTTTTAATAAATAAATCCGCCACAATTATCTAGAACGTATCTACAAATAAACAGATAATGAGAGTCGTTTACTTTTATTTTAATTGGTGATATTAAAGTATTGTCTTACCTTTTATGTAACATAATTAATTGTGTTCTAATGAAGATTGCAACTTATTATATATCTCCTGCGAAAGAAGAAAAAGAAAAAGCCACTGCTAAAAGCGAGATAAATCAGACGAAACAATTTGCTAAAATCGATATTTTGATACTACATATTTTTAATAATTTGAAAGAAAAAATTCTAGAATCTTTTACCAAAGAATTTTTGTAACATTTAAACGTAAAGACATTTAAAGTTTTAAACTCCTATTTTTTTTAATAAAACAAAAATGCAGGTAAAAAGGTGAGCTACTAAGCATAAGTACTTTTTTAAAAATGTTCGTTGTCTCATGTAGTGCATACTGAATTTTTTTTTTTATTAAAAGTATTATTTCTTACACCACAACATATCCAAAATAAATTAAAAAATAGTATGAGAACAGCAAATAAGGATAATTTTTTAATGCCCTTGTTTTTAGACATTTGGATATAAGTAAACGACTCTTTTACTTATACACCTATTAAAACTAGTTAGATCTTGAATATAGCTCCAAAAGGAAACTTGACATTTGTGTGGACGACATAGCTCCGCAATGAAAGGTTTAAAAAAGTGTTGATACTTCAAATAGTATAAAATACAATTTCTTTTTCTAAATGAATCTCTTATTTGACTTTATCTACTTTTATCTACTATCTCGAATCTTTTTTGACAGTTCGTTTAAAATATTAGGCGTTAATCTACATATATATGCAAAATAGTTATATTAGAATATAAGAATCTCTGACAATACCGGCTCAACTAAAATCGTTTCTTCGACTAGTCAACTTTGTCTCTTCCTAGTTCTATGTTACAACTAGTGTAATAAATATTATGGCTGTAAATTCTTTTTGAAAAATTCTTACAAAAGTTTTTATTTTTATTTTAAATTTTTGTATTATTTCTTATTTTTATGACACTTTAAATATTAGGTTTAAGGATAAAATTGTTTTGGATTAACTAAAATGTATATATGATTGTATAGTGTAAAATTGTATTTTCCATTTGTTATTATAAATTAAGATTTGGTCTAGTTGGTCTGCCGAGCAGTATTTTTACGTCAGTTTCTTAGCACTTGAATAGACTTTTAAAAGTCTTCCCAAGTCCGCGTCACCAAACCGTCGCTTACAGTATCAAAAATTCATCAAAGCTGATAATTATCAGAACACAGAAACTTGCGTTTTATAGATGAGTCGTGTTTTGGCCTAGTATATTATGGTCACCAAGCAAGTTTTAATTTTTTTTTTATATTTCTGCTAAGAAGGTTGCACGAGATGCTTTCGTTAAACGACCTTAATGGGAACGCGTTTGACGTGGCCACATACTACGGATGCCGTTTAGAGTTTCGGAGCGATCGGTAAAAAAAGCGTGGTTTCGATTTCGATGCGGCCATTTGCCAGAAGGGTGAGTTTATTGCAGGTACAGCAGGTTATCGGATCGTAATTTAATAAAGTTACTGTTTGAAAAAGTTTTAATAATTACATATGTATTTATATTCAACCTACAAAACTTATTCATTTAATACAGGTACAAAAAGTATAATGCTCACGATTTTAATGGGCGATAGGGGAGCTCAAAACAAGTCAAAAACACATGGTTCAAAAGTTTATTCTTTTCGAAATATGGCAAGTTTAAAAATTTGGCAACACCGCACCGGCTTTATCGCAGCGATTCTAACGTTTTTTGCGAGGTTGTACATATTAACACTTTTTTTAAAGAGATGTTTATTTACATGCAAATAATAAAAGATACTTCTTGCAATTTATTTTAATGTTTAATTTGGAATTAAATTTAAGTAAAAAACAAATATTGTTTTTATAATCAAAAAGGAAAACATATGTTACTTAATAAGTTAATACCTTTGTAAAACAAATTTTTAAATATCGTTTTATTTTTGGTTATACATTTTAAGGTTTTTAATAACAATCTTTGTATTATGGTTTTAATTTAATATTTAAACTTTAACTTTATAACACATCCCCACAAAATAAAATGTTCAGAAGGTCCGAATAGACTTGTACATGAAATCTTTATGTTTTTTAGTGTGATACTCATCTAGGTCAGTGTCAAGAGAATTTATAAAGGTACGAAATGCAATGTTAAGTTTTAGAATAATTAACTGACCAATTGATTAATATTTTAACAAAATTTCAAATTTTAGTTTGATTTTTATTTGTTAATTCAAAAAAATGTGAGCTTACCACAAAACGAGGTTGAATATCCATTTTAAGAACACAAATTATTATGTTTTAAAACAGCATTTTTTTATTTAGATTTCTCGGTTGCACACATTTCGTTTTCAAAACTCTTTGGTACACCTGCACTATGGTTGTCGTAAATTTTTAATATATCGGAATATTTTCCAGATTTAAAAACAGACAAAAATGTCGCGGCCGGTGGACACAATGTAAAACTGACTACTACACGCACAAGGCTTCTTCTGGTTAGCGCTATTGCCAATTGTTTAAAAAAAAATACTGGGGGGAAACATTATTATTATTTTTTATTTGTATACTAAAACATTTAAAACTTAGTTTATTATATTAGCAAATAAATCTACCGAAGAGCGATAAAGACGAAAGTTGCCAATTGTTAAGCTTTTCAGAAATAATTGCTACCAAAGTTTGTAACTTTAATATCCTTTAGACCAAAATTTGTCAAGTTTTGACACATACGTCATATGAACTTTTTGATTTGTTTTAAGTTCCACTATCGCCCATTAAAATCGTGAGCATCATTCTTTAGTGGTGGAGGATTACCTGCCACAAGTTGTTTGAAGTTGAGCTTGATTTACAGTATTGGCAACGTTAATTGGGTCCTATATGATCTGCGTTAATTATAGACGTAAAATTGCTGCTTGGCCTTAAAAAAACTGACATGTTTTAGAATATAATACAAAAAATTTTACAAATATTTATGCAATATTCATAAGCCTTAATAATTGATGGTAATATAATACATAAAAATAGGATGAAGAGTAAAAGTTCAAAAGGTTTTTAATTTATTCTGTTCAGGTAAAATTATTTTTAGTTTTTATTTATTTAAAAGAACATAACTATGGGTTGTATAAATAAAAAAACCTTCTTTAGTTCTTATTTAGTCTTCCGCTATGAGTAATCAGTGTTCTCAAACTAAAATTCTGTGACAATACGTAGAAATGATATTTAGCTCGTGGAAAAATTTCCATAGATTAGTAAAAAAATCATGCGAATGTAAATAACTTTCATTATTCCATGCTATATTTCGTTTAAAATCTGTTTTATTTTTTATTGGTTATGCACATATACACGGCTGGCAAACCAATTTCTTGCATGCAGATATTTTCAGTGCGGTAAAAGGAGATGTCAATTTAATAGGCAAAGGCTTGACATAAAACGTGCTATGGCCAATTCCTCTTTTACAGGCCCAACAAGAAGAGGGGAATACCGCGGGCAGGGCATTCGGGCGATTCGGTGAACTGCGATCGGCACTCGGCAGTATCAGACCGCCCCCGGTTAGGTTGGGTTTAAAGTAAGTGGGTATAACAACCCTCCACCGCGACCGATCGGTCTATTGTGACTCACCGAGGATTGCGAATCTGAGTCGTGCCATTGCTGGACACGAACACAGTATGTGTTCTGCCGATTCATCCCCCTCCATGCACATGCGGCACTCGGCGTCTTCCGCTAGGCCGATCTTGTGCATGTGGTATTTCAATCTGCAATGTCCCGTGTACAGTAAGTTTTAAGGTGTACCCTTTATTGTTCCAGTAGTTTGCCGGTACATTGTTGGTTCGATGGGCTTATAAAGGCCTTCCAGCGTCTGAGATCCGGAAGTCCATATCAGTACCAAAGTTTTTCTCTTTGTGTCCAAGCTGATATGAACTGCTTGGCCATTCTATAAGATATACCCATGACCGGTTCCGGCCCTGTGAATTTTTTCTTCGCCCCCCTTTTGGCAAGGAGGTCTGCGGATTCATTACCCTCTAGACCGGTATGTCCTGGTATCCACAGTAGGGTAACCTTGTTGCTTTGACCCAGTTTAGTCACCGCATCCTTGCAATTCCAGACGGTTTTCGAATTGCACCGGCTGGATTCAAGAGCCTTAAGAGCTGTTTGACTGTCGGAGAATATTTTAACTGTCTTACGTGTGCAGTGCCGATCAACCAGCTTTCTAGCACATATCTCAATAGCAAATACCTCCGCTTGAAATATGGTTGCGAGTGTCCAGGGCCGGACCCCGGACGAAGAAGTGATTGCAATACACTCAGAATAATGCAAGGTTTCTATCACTTTAAGTGATGCAAAAAATAGCTGGACGCTTGTACTGTATCCCGCTGCATGCCTCAGTCAACAATATGCTAACGAATCGCCGTCGTATTGGAAGTGGAACAGGGCAACTGTTGTCGTTCTCTATTTAATTTGGGGCCATACCATATGTATCTTACTCTATTGCATTAAAATTGGCATGCAAGCTTTTGCCTTGCCAATCGTGTTTAAAAAAAAGATTTACTATTTGGGTAATGTGTAGGGCGTTTAAAAATTGGTGGTCAAAAGTGCCAAAAATGTAAAAATAAGGAAAAAAAGGTACCACAACCATGTTTCAAAGTTTTCTAGCCAAGCACCGTTTACAGAGTATTTCCATGGTGTGGTCACATAAAATAGACTTTTTTAAATTTACTCTTATTTTAGAATAAAATTTTTAATTAGTTTTCCTTATTTTAGTTATTTAATTAAATATTAGACACAGAGACATTACGTATGTAATATACAAGAGATATTTGTATTTATGATAAGAATTATTTTTTTTAATGGAATATTAAGGAATTGCTATAATTTTAATCAGCAGCATAAAATGTAATAAAAATGTCGAGAAATGTATAGTAAGCTAAAAAGTAAAGTTCTTAAAATTTGTGCAATAATGTAATTGTTAGTGGGGTATTTTATTTATGTTAGGTAAATTCTAGTAGGTGCAATCTAAATTATAAAAATGTTAAGTTTAATTAAAAAAATAAATTATTTTAAGCCATCAAAACTAAAATGATACACTATTATTGCCAAATGCAAAGAACTATTATAAGTTAGTCATTAACACACAAATAAATTGAACACCTAATGTATAGTACCTTTTTTAAATGTTCAAAATTTAAGATACCTTTCGATTTAGGTCTACAGAATATCGCGGCACAATTGTTATGTAACATTTGCCCAACTTATTTATGATTAATATAATGTTTGAAGTAATCACTAAAGAGTAGTAGTACCTTAAACAGTTATTTGAAAAACCTGGATAAAAAATTCGCTGCATGAAATTCCCATTTTAAAATATCACTATATGTTTAAATATACATTATTTTCAGTCTAAAAAGGGCTAAAAATAAGCGTCCATTATTATTTTTGGTGGCTTAATTTTTTTTATTAAAGCGAAGTCTTTCAGCTTGGAATAAATCAGTTGATTGAATGTAGTAGATATTCTGAATGATCGTGTTTTATTAGATACCCAAATTATTGATATAAATATAATGAGTGAATTTAAAGAGTAGGCACGAAATAATGCAGGTGATCTATGTTTTACAAAAAAAAAAAAATGTTAGTATTACCATGTTAAACATCTTTAGGTGGGTTAATTTAGATCATATACTGTTATATTTAATATAAATTCTATTTTTCCACAATACATAATATCTGTAATGATCTTTTATGCAATTTAGTCTTGTTCTTTATATTTAAAATTCTTGATTAATGGCCTATATATCTTTTAATCTATATTTGGTAGCTATAAAGTGTATTTTTATATCTATTTTTCTTACGTTTAGAACTTTTTAGAAAGCACTTACAAGGTTGTAGAATATTTCATAGAACTTTCATGTCTATTCCAACTATATCAAAATTAAAAATCTGTGTGAAATGATTTTAAGGTTATCTTTAATACAGAGTATAGTTGTATTGATCACTTCCATTCTGCTTAAAACTAAAGTAGCTTTTATTATTTTTAGGACATCTTGTGAAGGTTTTATAAAGCCTAAGCACTAGGCACCATAGATATGCAATTATTTTATTTTAAGCACCTTGGAACCACAGATCTTATATGACTATCTCTGAACTACCCCCTTTTACAGTTTTTTTAAATTCTTAAAAAGCTAGCTTTAACTATCAATATAAAGTAATTTTTTTTTGGTTAGTATGTATTAAAAATCTTGACTTTACTAAAATGGTTGCCAAATGTATGTAATCTGAATAAATAAAATATATTTGTTACTTTATTAAATTGAAATTAAAATATTTAAAAAAAAGTACAAACTCCATATCATAAAATCGGAAAAGTATAAATTTTATAAAACATACAGTTTATATCATGGCCTTCATCTGGTAACTATTTTTATTACTCATAATGTATATTTGTCTAAGACTCTTCTTATAAAATATCATATTTTTGTTTTTATATCCAGCAGCAGCAATAAATGTTTTTATGTTTAAAAATAAAGTTAATAAAAACTTCATATATACGGTGTTTCTATGTATCAAGTAATACTTTATTAGCAATGTTTCTAGGTAAAACCATATTTACGTTGTCATTATGCAGGTATTTTTTCTCAATAATGCTCAGCATTTTAATCAATTTAAAATATTTTATAGAGTCCACTATGATATAAACTGGAGTCATATTGAAGTGGTTTTATCACTGCTTTTACCAAGTTATGCTACCTACAAATTATTAGGAATTAATAGTTGTGAAGGATTACAGCTGTTTACAAAAACATAATTATATAATTATATTTTTTCTTTTTATATTGTGTGTTGTTGAATAAATGAAAATCAGTATTAATTATTACTTTTAAATAGTATAAAGTGTTTGTTGCAATAACTAGTTACATGTTGACTGAGGTATTTTAAATTTAGATTTAAAACTGTTCTAAATCTTAAAACTAATACATAAACTCCCTAATGTCTTCTACTTAATCTTGCCTTCAACATGTAGAAGTTTGTTGAGTTTTCTAAATCTTTATTTATGTTTTCTGTTTTCTTTCTCTGAATTAACTATAAATTGTGACTAAATTGTTTTGATGGGTAAATATAAGAAATAATAAATCCTTACTTTACTTAGGTTTTTTACAGTGTTATTATGACATAACATACTATATTGTCATATTGTCATTTTATACGATGGAGAGAAATACTTTAGTATGGTCACAAAAAAATACCAAATATATTTTCAAGATTTTAATACCTCTGATGTAAATTCGCTTTTATAACTATTTTTATAGCTTTTCTATATTCTATGAAAAAGGTTAAATAAATTTTATGTATTACATCTTGTAGTTAAATTTTTGTCTAGCTAATTGTGTCGACTTTTGGCTTAACTGAAAATGTCAAAATTTCACTTTAATGGTTAAACTGAAAGCTGACCGAATCAGCTGTAATTCCAAAAAATAGGAATATTTTAATGGTACCTCCGCCTATGGCCAGCGACAGCCTTTTAAAGACGGAAAAAGTTCGATTTTCAATTCCTTTATCTCACTTTTAGCGTTTTTTATTGGTGAAACTAATTCGTCTTGAGTGTATTTATATTCTATTCTTTTTCATACTGCTAATAAAGCATAGATTCAATGGGGAGTAAAATTGCCGATTATAAACGCTTAAAAATGTGCATCATAGAATCTAGAAAAGAAAAAAATTACTGATAAGCAAAAGTAGAAAGTTAACAGCAAAGGTTGTCATCAGAGTATTCATATAATTTTAGTGAACTTTATAACAGATCTTTTTTTTTCAGAAAACTATAAGATATATAGTTTTTGGTGACCCTTGATTATACAACTTTAACAATAATTTATAGGTTTTTATTTGACTGCCTATCTATGTGTCCATGATTTTCTTTAACTTAAAAATTAACATATTAAGCATTTATTTAATTAATTTAAATCTGTATATTTTTCTTGTATTATTTTAGTATTCCTTACGTTTATGTATTTATCATTAAACAAACATTCATAACATCACTTAACTATTTATTTTTATCTCAACGCATACTCATACTTATTTATTATTTAACATTCCATAATCTATTAAACCATTTTATTTTTGTATTACATATTCATACATATTTGGGTTTAAAGTTACAGATTATTTTAGTATTAATGAATATAAACCATGGCTTGTATATAGGACTATTTATTGTAAATAAATTTTACTTAAAAAGAATAATTTTGTTTTAATAAAATCAAACGTATATTTAAATCTAATATTCTCAAAAAAATAAATAAAAAAAATATATGAAACATTAAGGATACGGTTTCCCAATGTTTCTATTGGATGCATAGAAACAAAGAGGTATTATTAAGAGAAACTAAGCAAATACAGCAAGATCAAGTTAATTTTACATAAATCAATTATATTAAATTTACATAATTTTGATGTCATAAAATTTACTATTCATATATTATCAGGTAATTTAAAAATGTGCAATTTTTTAGTGAAACTAATTATTATTTCGATAATTTATGTAATCGATTTTTTTTTTGCTTAGTTTATATTATTTTCATGTTAATGCTGACACTCATTGTTTTCAATAAGGCTTAAGAGTTTGAAACTTATTTGGTTGTTAATGACTCTATGTGGCTTAAGAAGACGTTCTATTGTTTTATGAAACTTAAAAGAAAAAATTAGGGAATGTAAGTTTAGTACATTAAAAAAAACTAGATTAATTGATAAATAAATATGATGCCTAACTACTTTAAACATATTTAAGTTAATTAAAACTCTTCCTTTTTTTTTGTTTTTCCTCTCTCATCCCATAACCCAGGCAAATGGAGAAACTATTAATAATGAACAATCCTGTACTTTCCACTGCACCATTTATGCCATAAAAGTTTTAATACAGGAACATGAGATGTGTTAGATGACACATTTTATTCATGGCACAACGAATACAAGGTATACCGAGAGAATTGCCTTTATTGAATTTAAATGCAATTTGTTTGGAAAATGCTTGTAAGTTAGCAAAAAAAAAAAATTTAAACCTAAAGAGATATTATTTAATAATATATATATATATATACTGATAATAAAATTAGGCATAAATTAAAATTTGTCATTTATGCATATATATCTAATATCATCATAAAAAATAATATATAAATAATATATTGAGGATGTTACTATTGCATTTCTCTTAAGGTAGTATATACTGGCCAAAAAACGTTGGCAACCTGTATATGGTGTTGTAACATTATCCCGTCAACTAGCAAGTTGATGGATATATATATATATATATATATATATATATATATATATATATATATATATTTTATTATATATATATATATATTATATTAATTATATAATATAAATAATATATTATATTAATATATATATATATATATATATATATATATATATACTGATACATAAAATTAGGGCATAAATTAAAATTTGTCATTTAGTGCAGTGATTTATCTAATATCACTCAAAAAGAAAAATTTTAAAATAATATTGTTGAGGCATGTTCTAGTTGCATTTCTCTTAAGGTAGGTACAAACCGGCCAACAAAACGTTGGCAACCTGTTGATATTGGTGTTGTCAACATGTATCCCGTCAACTAGCCACAAGTTGATGGATACTCGGCAACATCGTGCTGCAAGATATTAAAGAAATTTGTTAACTGTTGCTTGTATCCGTGTTTTCCATCTCAAATGGAAAACATCGCTCAGTGTGTATGGTGTTGTCAACTTCAACTTGCCAACAAGTAGCATAGAAACTTTATAGATTAGTAGGTACGTTGTGTATTTCCGCCTATTTTATTAGTATTATAGTAATTCGGAGTCTATCTTGCATAGTAAACATGATATGGACAAAAGAGCTAGTGGTAGAGCTAATTGAAATGCTGAGAGCTGCTCCCGCATTGTGGGACTTGTCCCAAATCTTAAAAACTCTCTCTGCCACTACCTTCTTTTTCGCTTTTGGGTATGTTCAGCTATTATGATAAAGGCAGCACTAACACCAGCAGCAACAGTCTTTTCCATTTTTAATTCAACACTGAGTTTGGTTTGAACGCGCAACACTGTTGAAAACATCTCCAGATACAAGTAGCTGTATACAATAAATGTGTTGGCCACAGCCGTCAACGTGTTGCCAACATTTTGTTGGTCGGTTTGTACTTACTTTTAGTCACACAATAAAATTTAAACACTAAGAAATCACTAAAAGTGGATTTAGAAATTAAATACAAATGAAAAAACTGTTAACTCACTCGCTATGTCAGCAAATATGCGCAATATCATACCTTCTATTCGTCGTGCCATGCATATTATGAAATTTGTTTATGTTTATATCTATAATCTAGCCAAACTAATTTGAAAATGACATAATAAAAAAAAATGAACACAGCCAGTAGTCATGGTAGTAATTGACAAAGAAAAAGATTTTTCCTACATTTATTTTGGCTTAATAGCTAGGGAGCTGGTAAGCAGAGGTTGATAATATTAGAGCAACTGGGTCAAAACAATAAGGTTACACTACACACACCGGCCTAGAGGGTAATGAATCCGCAGACCTCCTTGCCAAAAGGGGGACGGAAACAAAATTCACAGGGCCGGAACCGGTCATTGGTATATCTTATGGAACGGCCAAGCAGTTCATATCAGCTTGGACACAAAGAAAAAAATCTTCGGTACTGGCATGGACTTCCGGGTCTCAGACACTCGAAGGCCTTCATAAGCCCACCGAACCAACAATGTACTGTCAAACTACTGAAGCAATCAAGGGTACACCTTAAAACTCTAGTGGGACTGTACATGGGACACTGTAGATTAAAATACCACATGCACAAGATGGCAGGGGTGCCCATGTGCATGGAGGGGGATGAATCGGCAGAACACATACTGTGTTTGTGCCCAGCACTGGCACGACTAAGATTCGCAAATCCTCGGCAATGACACCTTGTTGCTGGGGGAGGTGAAAGATCTCTCTCCCAACAGGATTATCAGATTTATTAAGGAGTCTGGTCCTGGTGGGAGAGATATAAAAGGGTGTGAGCCACAATAGACCGATCAGTCGCGGTGGAAGGGTGTTATACCCACTCACTTTAAACCTACCTACCTAAGTAAAATAATCATTTTAAACAATTTCTGCCATCTATTAATTGCTGCAAAAATGGGTTCAAAAAAAAATAAATGTCATAAACGATATTATCGCTTTTGTCGATAGTCTTAATAAATTGTATTTAATATAAAAAAATATTAATGCTAGTGGCACAAGTTTTTCCTGCTGTTTTTAGTAATTAATTTATTAATGTTTTTCTAATCATTATGATATATAAAAAAATAAATTACTTCATCGGCAGGCAGATTAGAATAATTATTGAAATTATATTCTGCCACTATAATGATGTTGCATCAATATTCTGTATTGTTAAAAAAATTATAAAAAAAATTTCTGCCTTTATGTCTAATATTTCTATTAGTTATAAAAATCATAAAAACGAAAAAGGCAGAAAAAATCGATACTGTCTTTTCGAAGGCAGAAGTATTTTACTACCTGAGGATAGCTGCAAGGGAGTACAAATACACAGTGACTAATATTATTTGTGTATATTATATTTGTTCCCATGAAAAAGAAAGTTAGAAAAAATAGGTAGTTTAAAAATGAAAGAAGAAAGATGAAAGTGCAGATCTCGCCACTAACAATAGAATTCTGGATGAAAGTGATAAAGAAAGCAATGACTAGTTTATGTTGTAATGTTGTTAATATATATTATAATAATAAGTGTAACAATAATTAATAAAAAGTACAAATAATAATGATATTCAATAAAAATATATTTTTTTAAAAATAATACATAAAAAAAATAAAACAAAAAGAAATAAAATATATGTCATATTTGTTTTTTATATAACATCTAAAATCCGAGTTGTAGATGTCCGCCACCTTTTTTTATATTTACAAATACTCTATCAACCTAATAATAATTCTTGAAAAGACGATGGGATAATATAGCACTAATTTTATTTTTATAGTTTAATAATTATTTTTATAAAAAACCCCACCATCCTGACTTCTGCCAGCTTTAATTTTACTATATATTATTTATTATCTATATATTATTTATAAAAAAATCAGAGCTACCTGAGCTCACCACTTATTTTTTCTAGTTAACATAGGTGCAGACTACATTATGTCTTGGTATCAACAACGATGAAATCATTTACCTAAATTGCCATCAGCTCCCTCGTTATAAGTCAACCTTCATTTTGTTTGGATTTAGTATAATTATATAAGGATAGCCAGGTAAGGTAAAATAAATTAATAGGTGCCTAATATACAGCTTCTTTAATCTACTAGTCAAGTTAGACATAAATCAACAGTAAGTACTGTTAGCATATTTAAAAAAGTAGCTACATGCTTATCACTTAAAAAAATATATTGCACTCGTTCCTCAAGCTAATTAAAAAAAGTATCAAAAATTAAGTATTGAAACTATAACTCATCATTTTCGGGTCGATGTTCATTCTGAAATATTTGGTAAACTGTAACTGAATGACTACTGTCATTAAATTTACATGAGACAAAAAGTTCTGCTATTCTGAACACATAGCAGTGGCCACCCCACCTTTCACGCAAGTATACTGATCTTGGGTCTTCTTGTAATACATTGGTTATAATTTTCTTTTTTTCTTCAGTCTAAAAGTTAAAAATGTTATACTGTTAAAACTATTAGCAAGATTCCAACAAGTTTACATATACAGGGTGTTCTACTATGAACTGCGGCGATCGATTCCTCGAAAAGTAGGCTTTGGAAAATTTTGAAAATTTGACAGTTGGGAAAGAAATATTTTCAAATGATTCCAATTATACTGGAAGTGGGTGTTAACTTGCTACACTATACATTATTTTATTTTTAGATTCTACACAAGATTTCAGGCAGATTTTTATGTCCTATACCTAAATCTAAGCATTTTTGACGTATTTATATTTTTATGTCAACAATGCTTTTGTAGGCCCTAAAATAATTATCAATTTTTGCTATAAGAAAGCCTCTATTATTTAATCTGAGTTAAATATGTTGTTGAAAAGGACCTACTTTAAGAGATTTTTAACAATAATTTGATAAATTATTATACAGGGTGTCCAAAAAATAAGGTTAAAAATGAAATTAAAAAAAATGCCAAAAAACAAGCAATTTTTTTACGTGAAAATCCCCAAATTTTAAAATTGTATCTTATTTTACATTAAAAATAAGAGCAAGTTTGTATAAGGTTGTCTATTATGAAAATTTTAAGTTTTTGATATACTGTCATTTAATATTTTTATATGGTGATTCAATAATATTCAAAGTTGGCTATTTATGCTAAATAAGATAAAATTATAAAATTTGAGGGGTTTCATTTAAGAAAAATTGGCAATTTTCTGCATTTCATTTTTAACCTTATTTTTTGAACACCCTGCATAATAAGTTATCAAATAATGGAAAAAAATCTGTTAAAGCAGGACCTTATCAACAACTCAGACAAAATAATAAAGGCTTTGTTGTAGCAAAAATTGATAATTATTTTAGGGCCTGCAAACCTGCCAATTTTTGGCCTTAAAACCTTAATATAGATTTAGGTATGGGACATGATTTATGAAATCTGTCTGATATCTTGTGTAGAATCTAAAAATGAAATAATATATAGAGTGATTTATTTAAATTAAGCAAGTTGATACCCACATCCAGTTAAATATTTTAGCCGAGTTGCTCCCATCGACATTAGTATACCTTTAGATTTTTAAAATATGCATTAGACACCCTGTATATTATTAAAAGTGCCATATTTAATTTGGTGTTTTTTTTTTTAAATTACATTTTGTGGTTTGCAAAATATTAAAAATTTCTTACCTCTGTTCCTAACTCACTAAGTTGAGATAAAGCTCTATCCTTAAAACTGACATTTAACTTAGATACAGGAGCATGATCAATCCATGAAGGTACTCTTACATGTCCTGAAGAAGTACTAGGGATTGGTGTTGTACTGCCTTGAAAACCTGTCGCTGATGGCTCTTCCTCTTCTCCATCAGGGGCCTCTCGTTCACCAATGCGTGAGCTTGACCTAAATAAATAAAATCTTAATGCCGCTACTACTATTTACAAATATTTTTTAAAACCAAGTCTGTTATTTTAGAAATAGTAATTATGTATATTTTTGTCACTTTGCACTTTTTAATATATTTTATACATTTTTACGGTAAAAACATCTTTAATATTTACCTCCTATGAAAGGAAACTTCACTTCTAGATTCACTGCTTCCTGAGACTTCTAAAACTTGAGTTTCTCTATCAGTTTCTTGACCATCCACAATTTCCCTGGTTGAAGGTGGGCCTTCATCATTATCTAAACGTAACAAATCCGTATCTGGTGACTGAGATATGTCCAGATGAACACTACCATCTGCCAGTGAGATATTACTAAGGTCATTATTTATTCTAACAGTACTGTCTGTAACATCCGACATGTTTTCTCTAGGGCTTATACTATTAAAATGCCAAGGATTATCATACTGTGGAATATAAGGTTTTATATCAAGCACCGGAGTTTGGTCTACCATGTCAACTCCACTAAAGTATATAACATTATCCATTATCCTATCAATTTTAACTAAAGATAAACCTATAGGACATGGACGATGAGGAGATCTTGTAGCAAAAACACCAGTTCTTATACCATTAAGCCGCGGTGGTGCAACTTTTGCTTTAACATGGTTTGAATCATTTTTATGAAAATGAAAGAGTATCCATATATGAGAAAATTCTTGCAGGCCCTCTAAGGCATGACATGGATTTGTAAATATTTCCTTATTTAATGTTAGCTTAGCTACTGTATCATGACAGATTCCAGGTTGCCTTGGGGTACCCCTTTTCTCAGGAAAATGTGTGTCTATTATACCAATATACTTTAATCCAAGTTCCTTTCTACTGTTTACTGAAGACAATGCATCTGTTACATTTACTTTTTCATCTCGTTTCTTACATTCTTGACACTGCCAGCTCTCCAGTGTTTGGTATATATGTGCAATTTCTTTTTGGTGAATATGTATTAATGAAGAAAGTTGTTGCCTAAAAAAAAGTTGTTGATATCTTTAAAAATACCAGAAAACCGTAATTGGGATGGTTTATTAATTGGAAGTATGTATGGTGTTTTTGGTATTATTACCTAAGATTATAAATTTCTCTGCGAGACACAGCTAACTGACTTTGTAAGCGATTCACCTCAGAATCTGACATATTTAGTAAACAGTTGTTGCTTTTTTCACAAATTACACCGTTAATAGTTTTATTCTATGGTTAGTACAGAAAAACAGTAAACTGAACTTGGCAAAGAATAATATATAAGCACCACCCTTGTTCTGAAATAATGTTTACAAAGAACTCTAGAAAATATCATCCAAACACAAAAAAAACTGATCCTGTGAACTCTTTTGAATTTCAAATATAAGGTTAATAATAAGGAGTGGTTTCTGTACCTGTAAGTCGGAATATTGTGAAACGCTCAGTGAGTTCGATTTTAATCTTTAGCCTCTGCTTTAGCATATACCTTTTAGAGGCAGCTTGGCAGTGCAGGAGAGAAAGAAAAATCACAGCATAACCGTTTTCGCTCCCCCCAGAGTTTATTAAAGATTAAACTCTGGCTCTTCCTAGCATGCAAATTGGTCGACATGGAGGAGTTGACCAATCAGCGCGCAGAGTGGGAAATATACAACTCCCACCGACCAATCAGCAGATTGGTGTGAAAGAGAAAGGTCATACTGTAATTCTTCTTTTGTTCTCGCACGCTTGTTCCCACTGCCAAGGCTGCATCTAGTAGGTATATGCTCTAAGATTTTAATCTTCTAGCCTATACTACAGAGGCTGCCTTGCCGCTTGGTCGGGCAAGGACAAACAAGCGTGTGCTTGTTTGCTCGGCGTGCTCTACCACCCTTGGGCGTGCCCTACGTGCTTATTCATAGGCGGCGTATACGCCCCTCCCCGTTGACCAATCAGCTGATGCTCTCTGAAAGGGCAAAAAAGTTATCCGAAGCCTGATTATGCGAGGCCTCGCGGTAGTAAGGCTAAGCATTGTGCCGCATAGTGCGCTCTTGTGCCGTAATTAAAAAACACATATCTTTCGACACCTATTTTATTTTGGTAATATAGAATCTTGTTTGTAATCATAGGGATAACCGCAAAAACCCGCCTGTTTTTTTTCAAAATTTACAGAGAGGTGAGAAAACATGCAAATATAAATTTTTTACTAAATTAATCGTCAAAAAAAAATTAAGATAAGTCTTGCTTTTTTTTTTTTTTTTGCAAATTTTAATAAATCATCCCCATTTAGGGGTTAAAAATCGCCAAATCAAAAGAATGGCAAGAATTGTATGGTGTTAAAAGTTTTTTTTCACTGCGATTTTTGTTTCAAATGAACCTGGAAAAATAAAATAATAATTTTCATTACTAAGAAGGTTAAACCAACCCCCATAAACTTGTGTGTGCAATCATCCCCAAAGTATATAAAAATCGCATAACTTCAAAATAAAACATAGGATTTTTAGGACATGTCTAAAAAAAAATCAATGTTTATGAAAATCAACTACCCTATTCTAAGGGTGGAACCCCCTTTTATCAATAGGAGAAATTAAATAAAATACTAGCTTTTTCGAAAAGTTTTGGGTTGGTAATCCAAATATAAACCAGGTGTAACTAGATTTTCTGTTTCTTAACCAAAACCACCTCGCAAGGGTATACCCATCATCTAAAATGAAAATCATATACAACTTAAAATTGTAAAAAACAGATTTAGATGTTTTAGGATATCAAAAATATAATGGACAGTTTGGGAGTGAGTTTTGATAATAAACCACCCAAAAATTAAGGGTGAAACGCATTATCAGAAAAATTGAATAAAAATTGCTTATGCAAAAAGCGTTTTGGCCTCATATTTTTCATCCCAGATGTGTGAAATAGGCCTTCTTAGGATTTTCGAGTTCATTTCTAATCAAAGCTCCGAAAGGGGGGCGGTAAATTTACCCCCTTTAAATGTGAAAAATCATAAAAAATTTTTAAAGTATTAATATATATATTTGGATGTTTTAGAATATCTAGCAGGGGTGGTTTGGTTAAAATGATTTCAAAAATCTAGGTACCCCTGCTTTTTATACTTTGGATCAAGAAAATATAAGATTTTTATTGTAAAAGCTAGATTTCATTCTTTTTTTCTCACGGGATGGGGTAGCTTTACCCAAAAAGGGTGGTAGACTATCTATACATTTATTTCTTACTTGACATGCCCGAAAATTCTATTTTTTTTGAAATTTTTTAAGGTTGTACATGATTTTATTCGTTTTGGGGATAATTGTACCCCCACAGAGTTCATAGGGGTTTATTTACAACCTTCCGGGATGGAAATGTATTATTTCATTTTTTCAAGGCCCATTTGAAACAAAAATTGCAGTGAGAATAACTTTCAATACCACTACTATTTTTGCAATTTTTTAGATTTGGGATCTTTTTTAACCTCTAAATAAAAGTGATTTTTAAAAATTTGCAAAAAACAAAAAGCAATGCTCTTCCTAAATAAATAAATTGAAAAAACAGGCAGTTTTTTAAATTTTTTTTGTCCCCTCTTTTAACTATCGACATTTGAATTAATAACTATCAAAAGGTTACTTTAAAAAACCGAAAAATTTTATTAGATCATATAATTATAAGGTATTTTTTAGTCTAAATAATTTTAATATGTATAGATAAATACTTACGATAGTTTATAATCAATTGTTCCCTAGTGTACTATTAATTCTTGTAGGGAAAACGAAAAAGCCTAACTTTATCTGCTTTTTATTTACTCGGAGTCATAATATTACATAGATTTCCGACATTTTAACAAGAATACAAATTTTAATTGCCCCGGGGAAAAAACAAACAAGTCGCAATGCACAAATGGAAACGATTGCAATGAATTTTTTTTTATTTAACTCCAAAAAAATAGGCGTTTTTGCTTCTTTGATCCACACTCTAATTAATAATTCTCACTTTTTTGCAGATACAATAAACTAAAAAAAAATACATACGTTTTTTGGATTTTTTTATAAAAAACCCAATAAATTTAGGTGACCTTACAAAATTTCTTGTTATGTAAGGATGTTAAAAATTAAAAAAAAAAAATTTGTAAAAAATTTGAAATCATTTTATCCGCGTATTCTTATACTAGGTATAAATATATTTTAGGGAAAAAATTCCCCATTATTTAATAAAGAAAAAAAAATTTTAAAAATAAGATTAAGATTATTAAAACGAATATAAATTCGAGCCTATTTTTGACAGAAATAATTCCTACTTTCTGTTACTTTTTTAATGGTTTGGCAACAGTGTCTTTTTATACAGCAGCGTGTGCACGTATATTCTCTCGATGGACCTGTCAAGGAAATTAAAAGACGTCCCAAAACCCATTACCAAAAATTTTTCATTGTTCTGTGTGTCTATATGATAACTACAATTGTTTTGGTTTCATGTGTGTCGTAAAGGGTTTTATGTGTAAAATACGAAAAATATATAAAAAATGTATAAAAAAAGATAATTTTCTTGCATTTTTTTGACTGTATATTAAATTAAAAAATAACAATTTCACCCCAAAAAAACTGCTTTAATATGTATGTCGGTAAACAGATTTTTTGGTGAGGAACCCACAAAGCTTTGACCCATATCAACACAGTTTAATGAAGCACACAATCTCACGAAAATTTATGATCCTAAGCAATTATTTTTGTTTGTTTTTTAAAAAATTTTGTGTTTTGACTTGGGGTTTAATTTTTTTTCTGTAAAAAGGAATTAATTTTTAGGGAAAAACATAATAACGATATCCAGTTTTGGTATTTTGTTTCATTTGTTGCAAAAATTAAAATTTTTTTTCTTTTAATCTTTTCCCAAAGTATTAATTATTTTCGGAAAATTATTAAAGGTGTGAAGTTTTTTAAAATTTTTTCCGAAGCGAAAGCTGAAGGGAAAAAATTTTAAAAAAACCTATTGAAAACATTTCCGAAATTTTAATTCGACTTGAGGAAGATTCGGTACGAAAATTTATGCTCACTAAAAACTAAAGAGAAGCATTTAAAGAATAATAAATGTAATACATTTCTTGTAGTTACTTAATTTGGGGAGATTTCCTTATCAATCTTACAACTAGCAAGCTACGGTAACATTTATTCTATTTTTCTTTTAACTTTATCATGACAACGAAGGCCGACTTGCCACCAAAACTTAGATTAGTTTTCTTGATTTTTAGGTTTTTTGAGGGATTTTCTTTTTTGTTGCAGGCGATCTGCAAGTTCATAGGAGTCAATAGGGCTGAGCAGGCTCAGCTCGCTATACTCCGGGACCTGGACCGAACTGGTCTCATTTTCCAGAAAAATTTTAAGGCGAATACTCCTAATGAAAACATACCAAAACATGAATCCACCACAAAAAATATAGAAATTTACGATTAAATTTTGCTTTTGAAAGTCCAATTTTTCGATGGGAGCTACCATAAAGGTCAACCTATTTTCGCAAAAAGCCAAAAAGAAAATTTTCTTTCCCAAAATAAGGTCCTTTAGGCGAATAGTTTTTTGGGATATATGGGTGAAGTGCAATGTAGGCGCGTACTGTTCCACCGGAAACCAGGATTTTTCCGATGGACCCTTGTAAGGATGCTTTAAAAGGGGCCTTCTAAGCCTTCAAGCCTATGATAAGGCTAAATACATATCTACATACGTATTGCCTTAACAGGAGAATTTGGAAGCCTTGTTTTTGATGACCCGCGAACCCGATAAAATAACAAATATTTCTGCAGATGTAGTTATAACAGGTATACCAGAAAGCAAAGCGCTTAAAAGTTACCTATAGTGGTATCTATCTTTTTTTGTTAATTATTTTTCAATTTCCTATTTTTTTACTTGAAAATTTTATTTGCTTTTTTTTTTTTTATATTTACCTTGTTTAAACCTTGTTGTGTAATGTTGACTGTACGTATTTAACAGTGGCGGCTCCTGGTCAATCTTTCGGGAAGGTCATTAGTTAAAATTTCAAATGCATATGGCTTAACTGATTTTTAGTTAAAAAAAAACAATTTTAGGCATTTTATTTTACACAGACGTTTACTCCAAAGAAAAAACAAGAAAGAAAATTCAAAAATAAATGATTTAGCAAGATTATTTTATTTGAAGAAGTATTTTTCTGTTTATTAAGAAACATAACAATATAACAAATAATATGCATCGACATCTGTTTAAACCGAAAAATCGCTATCGCTATGCCATAGGTATGACAGCAACTTATAGTTAAAAATAAGCCTATTTCTATGATAAAAAATAAAAAGGGTTACTTAACTTACCTAAATAGTCCTAAATTTTAGTCCAATCCCTCTGTCTTTGGCCTTGCAAAATAAC